>CAKAJA020001058.1:0-84383 GCA_916610235.2 Lasioglossum morio | reverse complement strand
CTCTTTGTGTCGTAGTCGCTGACGTAGAAGTTGACTTGGTTTGATGAGAAGCGTTACGAAGATGTTTGAAAATAACTGTCACGTTGGGCATGCGAGTGTCAATCAAAGTTTGTTCCCAACTCTTGCGCGTGTCAGGTCCCATTCTGTCAATAGAGATGCTCGTAAGAAGGTCATTCGCGATTTCTTCCCAAGACCGACCGAGAGCTTGTAAAGATCTGATGTGCGATTGCATATGATTGATCAGATCTCGAATCGATTCCGGAGAGTCGTTCGGCATAGCGGGTGAATCTAATAAAAGTGAAGAATGACGCAAAATGAGTGCGCGACGATTATCATAAGTTTCTTCCAATTGATTCCACGTGGCTTTGTAATTCTCTGCACTAATAGTGAATGATTCTATGACGGATTCGGCCTTACCGGATAGTGATAGCCTCAGATAATTCAGACGTTGTACATCAGTGAGTCCGGAATGTGAATGAATTAGGCTGAGAAATGCGTCTTTAAAAGAGATCCACTTTTCGAGACGACCGTCGAATTGCGGAAGATTTATTTTCGGAAGATGGACTCCGACGATGCTTGTGGATTTGGTCGGCGCGGATGAATCGGTCACGATCGTGGTGGCTGGAGGTTGTGTATGACTTGTGTTAAATGATTCTAATAATGCAACGGCGGTGGCGCGCCATGGCGATTACATCATCATATAATTCGGACACTGATGCACGTTCCATTTCGGTTTGGTCAAAATTTTCGTGTTGATCGAGTTCATCTTGAATTTCGTTGAATGTTTCAAATTGTTTTCGTAGTCGTTCAACACGTTCGCGAACCTTAATTCGTTCCTTCGCAGAATCTTGATATTCTTCAAGTTGTTTTGTAAGGATCGTGATTTGAGATTTGAACACCTTACATTTGGTTTTCAAAGTGCGAAATCTTTGGCTACTCCCGTTCTGGTTAGGCATATTTGTTTCGAAAAAATATGGAATAGAAGTTTTGACACAAGAACCGGGCCGATTGGTAACTCAAATAACGTGCCTACCTTGACTGATGGCGTGTGACTGCTACGGTCCTGGACTCTTCCCAGCGAGGTTAGCAGCTCACTTCGTAACGGTTGGTGTGTGATTGCTACGGTCCTGGACTCTTTCCAGCGAGGTTAGCAACTCACTTCGTGAAGGTTGGATGAAACGGCTTCTTACGAATCGACGACGGATTGTGGTGATAACACAAGTAATCACTATGAAAACATCTGTATACGCAGTACACTCAATAGACAAATCCGGCTCGAAGGACCAAAATGTTCGTTCGTGACTTTCACCTGCCAAATTAATTTTGGGTGAATATTTCAAAGTTTTTAAAGAAGCCGCGTTTCGTCCCGAATTTGCCAGAAGGACTCATCAACAAGGCTGCCTGGCAAATTTTACCTTGTACGCGTGGGAATGACGCGACGAATTTCCAAATCTTCTTAAATGAACGATAATGTGTCTGACCACGATAGGTGACAAGAAAAAGAATATAGATTCGTTTCGTATGAAAGTACGATTGCGAGTGAGCTGGTTCTCGAAATCGGTCGTAATTGTTTTTGGGGGGAACATTTTGTTTCGAGGGACCTTTGTTTTAATTCGTGTGGGGGAACCTTCTTCATCGTGAGAAGGCTTCTAATCAGTCTGTGGGTTGATTTCAATGACGTTTCATTGATTTACGCAAGGCGATGTGTTGATTGGGTATTGCCGAACGCTGCATTTCCCGTTCAACACACCCTTGATGGTTCGTCATCCTCCACGGCCGACTCGAGCAGCCTTCGGGTGGTAAGAGAGAGACAGAAGGAATGAAGTAAACGATATTACTCCAATGAACGGTCCCTAGCGATCGAACAGATACCATCTGGAACAACCACCTGCCGCCAGAGACGGACATGGGTGGAAAAATTTTACCGATGAGTGGTAAAGGGCGAAACCACGCGTCTCGACCCCCCCCCCCCCATTAATATATAAACTACCGCGAACTTCCGTACCAATAAATCTGGTACATACTACATGCGAGCAAAGGTGTCCGACACAGTAGAAGACTGCGTCGGAGTTTAAAAAAAACGAACAAAGTGAATTTATGGCGATAATTACTCGACGTGTATACAACAACGACATACGATCTTAATAACTATCACACAAAATAAAATATTACTGACTAACGCAACTTAATAATACGGTGCTGTCTTCGGTGCTGTGTCTTCTTCGTCGACGATGAAAGACGTCCAGCTGTTGCATTCTAACTGAAACAGACTAATTATAATTAGACGCAACACATATCCCGCACACGAGTGCGAATTCCTAATTGAAACCTACAAGAATTCTGCAAACGAGAGCAAACCAGAATAGAAGAAAACCATCAAAACCAACAAACGAGCTCACGAGAGCAAACCAGAAAAGCGAGTTCATGAGAACCAAACTAACCCCGCACACGTGTGCGGCCTGACCAAACTATAAGCGATTCGGGTAGCCCCAGGGACGCGACTCCCCGTACTCACTCACCGTCCCACCTTACGGATGGGATCGAGAGTGAGCCCCTGAGGGAACTTCGATCTTACTTATAATCTCACGTTCTCTTTTGTGAATCCTCCTCTTGTCTCCTCTTGTTCCCTCTTATCCCATTCCTCTATCGTCCTTCTTCTTCGAGTTGTCGGTTTCTGTTTCTGTTTCTGTTTCTGTATCACGTTTCTGTATCTGTTATCCGTCTCCGTTTCTGGGCCCGTTTCTGTTTCATGTGACTGTGACTGTTTCTGTTTCCGCTATCTGTGTCTATTGTATATGGTTTTGATATCTATTTGCATGTACTTAATGCGTTTACTATCTTAGACTCATATACAATAGTTTCCGTTTCTGTTTCTGTAGCTGTTCCCGTTTCTGTTCCCGTGTCTGTTTCTGTTTCTGTTTCTGACACCGTGTCTCCGTGATCCGTTTCTGTGTCCGTTTCTGTTTCTGGTACAGTTTCTGTTTCTGTTTTCCGACAACTCTCCTTTGGATGGGTCCTCTTCCTTCTCTGTGTCCTCTTCGTTCGACGATAAGGGTGGATGGCTGGCTGACTAGCTGGCTAGCTGGCTGGCTGGATGGATAGTTGGATGGATGGATGGCTGGATGGATGGATGGCTAGCTGGTTGAATGGATGGATGGTTGACTGTCTGGCTGTAGTATTCTAGCTGAAACAGACTAATAATAATTATACACAACACATAATGCCGCATACGTGTGCGAATTTTTACTGGACCACCAGTACAGCTCACGAGAGCAAACCAAAAAACCTGAATAACCAGAAAACGAGCTCACGAGAGCAAACCAGACGACCAGCTCACGAGAGCCAACCTATCACCAGCTCACGAGAGCCAAACTACCCCCGCACACGAGTGCGGCCTGACCGATCTGTAGGCGATTCGGGTAGCTCCACGGACGCGGCTCCCCGTACTCACTCACGGTCCCCTCCGTGAGTGAGCCCCTGAGGGAACTCCGATCGGAGGAATACCAATTTTAAAGAAGACGAGAACATTTTTCGAATAGGAACTTGTGAAAGTTACGATGCGAACACTTATTAAATCATAAATTAAAATTGTCTTGTTCCCTGACTGGACGAGTACTTCGAAATAACGAACCGAAGGTGGCCAAGGGTAAACGATCAAAGCATCGATGTACCCTTGGCCAACTGCGAGCTAGCTGAAAGTAAATTCATATTCAATTCAATGAAATATGTTGTAACATTTTGCATTCTTAAATTCCATTACACATTGTTATCAAAAATTGCATACGTGGAGCTATTAGCTCGACATTACCCTTTATTCGTAAGATACTTGAAGTTCTTACGAATAGAGGATAATACCGATTGCCCAGGTCTCACCACGAGGAGGTTGCTGCACAAGAGACCCGCGAAAGGAGTCAGAACGAATGTGATATTAATTCTGGCTTTCTTTCTTATAACACCAGATTTATACTAATTTACTACGCAAGTACATCGAGTAATTATCGAGAAACTTGGTAGGCAAAAGTGCGAATTTGACAAACAGAAGCAGGAGGAATAACACAAGTCCCACATCAGAAATATAAAAATCTTTCGAACACTGAACTGTGAAAGTTTCTTCTCCGATGGAAATCGCAATAAGAATATTGGAGGTACACATTGAAAATGATTGTTCAGTGAAAACAGTTGAAAGTGGACACAGGAACAAGCATACAGGAATATTTGAATTAAAACTCACCAGGAAACCTCTGGTCACTCCTGGTCCACCCCTGGTCTCCAAGGACCTCCTGGCACCCTCGGTACCGCAACCCGTCCGCCCCTGCCGACCCCGCCGACCCGACTGACTGACTGACTGACTGACAATGAGCGCTCTCGTTTAGCTGCCCCCCCACTCCTCCTCTTAATTATTGATAAATTTGTTATTTCTCCCTGTTCAATGTTTATAACAATTCCTTTTGCCAACGATGCCCACAATCACTCCTTTGACCATCTGACCACCTAATTTTTTTCTAAAAATACGCAATAGAACTCGAGATATAGAATAACATTTATAACATGAATATTCGCGCGCGTTAATTTATTCGATGCAATTCACAGAGAAGTTTATTATAATATGTCTTGGATATTTGGTCCCCTCAGGGTTTCAAATGTCGTTCCACACCTCTCACCTTTAACCAGCTCTCTCTATCACCTATTTCAGCGGGACCTACTTTTTATTAAGGTGGGTTCCGAACCACCTTGGGCACCACAGTTTTTTAAAAAAGCACATTGAATTAATTCAAGAGGTGCCCGGGCGCGGGGATTCGAACTCGAGACCGCCTGGTCGCAGTCGCGCGCTCTATCCACTGACCCACTGTGTGCCCCATATACACAGAGAAGTTTATTATTTCTGACTGTTTAAGGGTGTAGGCGCACCACGTGACATAACTAGAAAATAACTAGAATCTTACTAGATTTTATGTCGAAACATGGGTTTGCGGGCGGCTGTTATTTGTCGTTATACGAGCATATTCTGAGCTGCACAAGGGTTCATTTGATAGAGGAAGGTTAATTGCACCGCGCTGTGCCCCATCTTATGAGTCAAAAAAGTCTCTTTCTGACAGAAAACTAAGTCCAAAGTAGAGCGAAAATCGAGAAACAACATCCACAGATTCCGATGTATTTTTCTATTACAAAAAGACTTTTTTGACTCATAAGATAGGGCACAGCGCGGTGTAATTAACCTTCCTCTATCAAATGAACCCTTGTGCAGCTCAGAATATGCTCGTATAACGACAAATAACAGCCGCTCGTGATTGCATTCAATTCCCCTATATTCCGTTCATGAAGCCAGAATCTACAGCAAGTCTAGAGCCAATTTTAGTTAAGCTAGTTGGACCAGATGGCGCCTACTGTCAATAGCAATACTGAAGCGTAGGCAGATACATATGTATGCCACAGTGAAAGCGTGAGTCAATGTATGCATTTTACGATTACAGATTAGGCCAGCGGTTTTTAACCTGGAAGGCGCGGACTATTACCAGGAGAGGCGCTAAAATTGTTGAATAAAAATTTATGCCGTGATCTCTACAAAAAATAGTTTCTTTATTATATTACGATGTTACAAGGAGAAAAGAAAAATATTATATTTGCGCATGCGCGAGAAAATTTGGCCATATCAGAATGGAACACTGCTGCTACGATCAGTGATGTGATATGTAGCGCTTTTCACGCGCATGCGCGACGATTCTAGCCTCAGTCAAGTACGAAGATCGGGTAAATTCGGGTACCTTGGCCGCCCTACTAATTTTGCAAAATAAATAAATGTAAAATGTGAATTTCCGTCAGCCGTCAGCCCGCTCTTCTGTAGCACCTCGTGCCGTAACGGTCGTAACGGACTCCGCTGGACGTTCCCGCTAATAATATGTACTCCCCCAATATTGTCCCAATAGTCATCCACATCCTTCGGACGCAGATACGTTCCTGCCGAAACTCATGCATGCGCGTGAAAAGCGCCACATATATCGCTGGCTACGATCGTCGAACGATCTATCTACCGCGTGAACTTTTAGAAACATAACATGAAATAATCTAACCCGTATACAAATAATAGAATGTAATCAATAAAAAAGAAATTTTATTTAAAAAATTATTTGAAAATATAAACATTTTTCTTTTCGGACTTGTGTCCTCCACCCCTTCCTCCTCCTCCTCTTCCGCCCCGAGCTTTAAAACTCCTTCCTCTAACATACTTCAATTTTTTTATTTCTTGCTGAAGCTGTAATATAAAAAATTAAAATTATTATAATTATTTTTAAATTGAAAATATTACCAAAACTTCTATTCATGTATACGTACTTTACGAATTTCGAGGTCTCGTACCTCGTTTTTCAAATCTCGGTCCCTCCTTTCACGTTCGTAAACGTCAGACGCGGTCGAAGAAGTCCCGCATGTCGCTAGTCGCGACGGCGACCGTCCAGATCGGGACGAGGAACGCACTGGCCGTCGCGACGGCGACCGTCCGGATCGGGACGAAGACCGCCAGGTTGGCCTTCGCGACGGCGATCGTCCGGACCGGGACGAAGACCGCCTGGTTGGCCTTCGCGACGGCGTTCGTCCGGATCGGGACGAAGACCGCTCTGGCCGTGGCGACGGCGATCGTCGCGGCGAAATTTCCGTTTGGGTTGCTATTTCGGGCATCTGAAAACAACGGGAAAATTATGTATAATAATTATTTGAATCGGTCGGTTCATCTAATCCGATTTTTACACGGCCTTTTTACACGATACGTATTCAAATATACATAGAAAGACACCGACGTGTATCTGATTTTGTAATCTTCACTAAACGTACATGTTGACCACGCGCGGGTTTTTGAGGAGGATATACTTGGTCGCATCTATCGTGTAGACATTTTCACGCGTATAGACAATTTACTGAACTATGTAAAAAGACCGTATAATGATCGTCGCATGTCACGAAAATACAATGAAAAGGTACTTACGATGCTTCGTCTGCAACAGTCACGTTAGAAGTGACAATCGAGCTCTGCCAGAGCAGAGATATTGGTGTGCAAGAAAACAATAACGCATCTATTACGACAATGAGGTAGCAGTCATATGTACGGGAATGTGCCGAAAGAATCTGTTCCGGATAGGGCTGCAGGCGGGCTCACAAAATGCGGGCCGAGTTCGAGTCGAGTCGAGTCGAGTCGGGACTCGATTGTTCGAGCCGAGCCGAGTAACCGCACGAAGCGAACAGTTCGCGGGTATTGTAGGCTCGGCGAGAGTTGGCACGAGAAACTCGTAGGTACCACGTGGTGCTCCCACTACGCGCTACACGTCTTCCGCGATTGGCCGAATCGCTCGACGAAGACAGCAAACGAGCGTATTGAGTGTGACTGCAACAGAGCGATGTCGCGTGGCGACGCGACGCTGAGCTCAGAACATTGGCGTAACTCTATTGTGCGTGCACGGAAAACAGGTCCATGGTTTACGCCGTCTTACGCGGATCCCACTTATTTACGCCTATGTCGACCGTCCCCGCCGGGAGTAAAGCGTAAGAGTGGGATCCGCATCCTTGCGGCAAGAGTGGGGACTCGCCGTTCCCCCTGCACCCCACTGACGAAATTCTGTGCCAACTCTCGCCGAGCCTAAAATATGCAAACTATTTACAGCCAAGAACATGAGAAACCCCACTCGAGTTAGTGATGCTGGTGAGTGAATCGTAGAATGGGCCCTCATCAACACCCCTCGAGAAGAAACAGAGAGGAAGCGATACCCCTCATGGGGAAGGAAAAAAAAAAAAAAAAAAAAGGGTATGCGAACTATTCGCACCGATGCGAACTAATCAGAACTATTCGCACCGATTGAGCGAGCCTAGGCGAGTTCTCGCATGAAGTTAACCGCTCTCACGGGACGAATAGTTCGCATCGGTGCGAGTAGTTCGCCTGCTAGAAGTTAGCCCCCCACTTGTTGAATTAAGCAATTTCAACAGTTGTGCTGAATTGTGCTATGTTTGTGCTATATTGTGCTCGAATATTATAACTATAATATGAAAAATAAGATGAAAAATTGAAAAAATCGATTTTTTGAGTAGCCCCCACTTTTCATTTTTTTCAATTTTCTCAATTGTGCTAAGTTGTGCTAGGTTATGCTAAGATTGTGCTAAAGTATTATTTAAAAAAATTATAAATAAAGAAGTTATAGTGAAAAACCGATTACGACATGTAATTAACGTTAAAGTAAGAAAAAGTTATCCAAACAGCATATAATCGTATATTTGAGTTGTGCTAGGCTAGCACAACTCAGATATGCAATATTACTATGTTCGGATGACCAGAAAGACCAAAAATGATACAGTATCATAGCGCGAAGGGCAGCGCACCAGAGTAAAGTGCCCTTTATATCGTTGTGCTGGCGAGATTAAAAGTTGTGCTGACTTGTGCTTGGCTAGCACAACTCAGATATACGATTATATGCTGTTTGGATAACTTTTGAAGTGAAACTTCTTTGCTGAGGGTAACAATTTTCTAAAGTAACGGATGTGACGTTTCGATGTCACGGAAGTGGAAAGTGGGGCGCGAAAATTTAAACTGAGAATGAACGGAGAAGAATAATTTCTTACCCCGACGGGATTCGAACCCCGGTCCACCGATTGGGGACAACCAATGATCTTTAGAATGATAGCGAACATTTTGGAATATATTGCAACGAATAAAATGCTCGGTAGTAGGATCAAACGAAAAGGTTACAAATTCATGGTTATGTTACGACTACAGACATATAGAGATAGACTGCGCCGTCTTACGGGCGAGTTGAAGTAAAATCAAAAATAAAATAAAAATACTAATGTGTGTTTACCAAAATCTAAGTAGAATTCACGTTTTCAATCAAAATGAATAAATATATTTTCATTTAAAAACAAAATTAGTCGCGCAGAAGAAGCTCAGTGTGGTGTTTACAAAGTATTATTATACTGATGTGTGTTTTCCAAAATCTAAGTAGAATCCCACGTTTTCAATTAAACTGAATACATATACAGGGTTATACAAACGTAACTTTCATAAAAACTTATTTCTTACAAAAAAAAATCAAGTTACATCAGATGTTGGAACTGCGATTCATTTTTCTACGATACAGAGCACCGCTCTTTGTATTACATTTCTCATTGTTGCCATCATTACAGCATCTCTTTTTATGCTATTACATGCATTTGTTATGTGATTTCAAAGTTATTGAACATTATTCATTGTTCTGTTGTGTACAACGGATTGAACATATCTCCAAAGGTAAAAATCCAACGGAGACAGATCCGGAGAACACGTTGGCTAACGAATTGGATTATACGTTCCTGAACATATGATTCTGAAGTGTACGTGATAAATATAAACATAATATGGGAAGCGACAGTGGTAAACATAAACCAAGACACCCTACTTATGGCGACAACAAAAAGTCTTGTATAAAGAGCAGAGCTCTGTATCGTAGAATATGGATCGCAATTCTATTATATTATTATTATATTATACTGATGTGTGTTTACCAAAATCTAAGTAGAATCCACGTTTTCAATCAAAATGAATAAATATATTTTCATTTAAAAACAAAATTAGTCGTGCAGAAGAAGCTCAGTGTGGTGTTTACAAAGTATTATTATACTGATGTGTGTTTTCCAAAATCTAAGTAGAATCCCACGTTTTCAATTAAACTGAATACATATACAGGCTTGTGCTAACGTAACTTTCATGAAAACTTATTTCTTACAAACAGGAGCCGAAAGTGTAGAGAAAAGTGTAAAGAAAAAAAAAAATATACGTGTGGAAAACCACGCGCAGTGGAAGTGAAACTTCTTGCAGTCTAGTAATGTTTAGAAGCATATTAAGATTGGAAATGTTAAAAAAAAACAAGATCAGGAACAACCAATACAAAAAAAAACAAGATCAGGAACAACTAATACAAAAAACCACGCGCGGTGGAAGTGAAACTTCTTGCAGTCTAGTAATATTTAGAAGCATATTAAGATTTTAAATGTTAAAAAAAAAACAAGATCAGGAACAACCATTACAAAAAAAAAATATACGTGTGGAAAACCACGCGCGGTGGAAGTGAAACTTCTTGCAGTCTAGTAATGTTTAGAAGCATATTAAGATTTTAAATGTTAAAAAAAAACAAGATCAGGAACAACTAATACAAAAAACAAGATCAGGAACAACTAATACAAAAAACAAGATCGGGAACAACTAATACAAAAAAAATCATAGAAAAAGTTTCACTTCAAACATAATGAACGTTCAAAATTTGCTTCACAAAGAAGGAGAGCGTATGGGAAATGCTATGAACTACGTTTCTTTCTTTCTCATACGCTCTCCTTCTTTGCAAAGCAAATTTTGATCGTTCATTATGTTTGAAGTGAAACTTTTTCTATGATTTTTTTTGTATTAGTTGTTCCTGATCTTGTTTTTTGTATCAGTTGTTCCTGATCTTGTTCTTTTTTGTATTGGTTGTTCCTGATCTTGTTTTTTTTTAACATTTCCAATCTAAATATGCTTCTAAACATTACTAGACTGCAAGAAGTTTCACTTCCACCGCGCGTGGTTTTCCACACGTATATTTTTTTTTGTAATGGTTGTTCCTGATCTTGTTTTTTTTTAACATTTAAAATCTTAATATGCTTCTAAACATTACTAGACTGCAAGAAGTTTCACTTCCACCGCGCGTGGTTTTCTTTCTTACTTTAACGCTAATTACATGTCGAAATCGATTTTTCACTATAACTTCTTTATTTATAATTTTTATTAAATAATACTTTAGCACAATCTTAGCACAACCTAGCACAACTTAGCACAATTGAGAAAATTGAAAAAAATGAAAAGTGGGGGGCTACTCAAAAAATTGTTTTTTTCAATTTTTCATCTTATTTGTCATATTATAGTTATAATATTCGAGCACAATATAGCACAAACATAGCACAATTCAGCACAACTGTTGAAATTGCTTAATTCAACAAGTGGGAGGCTAACTTCTAGCAGGTCAATTGTATTTGCATTCATTTCGTGCTATAGAAATCTAGTTTCTTAAATTTCCGGTAAAACTAATTCTGTGTTTATATTCAAATTGAATCATTTTTTTTTGTTAGTTTTGATTTATTTCCTGACTCTTTTCGATTGAAATGAACAAATTTGTTGTTTCTGTTACACAGTCGCGACCAATCGCATGCGACAGTTTGCGATAAATCAAGCTGCAAGTCTATCGTGCTTTCTTCAAGCAGAAGGGGACTTGACCGTGAGTAGCAATTATTTTTTCAATTAAACTGTATTATTGACTATCTTTTTTCCAAACCATTAATAAAAAATAAACAGTTAATAAATATTGAACTTTTAATTATTTAAATTTATTATTAATTCCGATTTAGTCTCCGACTACATGTTGAAATTCATAAATTCGTTGTTTCTGTTGCAGAGTGCTAAAGGTTTTTAATTTTTCGCATCTTTTTACGCTAATACCTAATGCTGCCTACCTTGATGATGACATCGATAGCTGACAAAATACAAAATCGATAGCTGAGACCGGGGGCAACGTGCTTTCTTCCAAGGGGAAAGGGGGATATATATTCTCATTCCTCCAACCTGTAGTAAGTTAACAAAGTAGGGTCAAAGTAGGCTATCACATCGTGATAAAAAAAACAAAGCATTCCATTAAAAAAAATAGAGATGACCTTGACATCTCCTCTATGCCTCCAGCCACGCAGAAAATGTTTGTGTCACAATATGTCCCCCTCTATACCGTGTAAGTTTTCTATATAACATTTTTTCATATTATTACAAATTATATTCGGCAATATTCAAACTGGACATAGCTATTATCCCACCCTGTATATACATAGAAGGATTTTCATATGCGTGTACGCTCTCCGCTCCCTCCATGACCTACCCACACCTCATTCTATTCGTATGATTGTTCCATTACTAGTTCAAATTCCGAATTACAGCTGTAATGCAAAAATTATGCGATCAGAATGAGTTGTGGTTAGATCGTGAAGGGGCGGAGAGCGACCACGCATACGAAAATCCAGGAGTAGTTTTTCAAAATTGATAGCTCTGTTGGAATTTATGTAAGAAACAAAAATAACACTGTCCAACAAATTTCAACTTTTTTTTTTTTCATATAACTGTTGGGTGTATCTTGTAGAGTTTTTTACGCTGATTCCGAATCTGTCCTTAATTTTTCCCTTACACGCACAGTTTTTGAAAAAAATGGCTTTGAAAAAAACGTATTTTTCAACTTTAAACAAATATTGTGACGTTATTATAAAAGATATTGAATTGTTCTTTGTAGCAGAAGATTCTTTAGACTTTCCTGAATACAATGATATCCGATATTAATACATTATGAATGTTTAAACATGTTTAAACAGTCATTAAATATGGAGAGACACCACTTTTGCAGAAAATTTTGATGATATTTTTCCATTTATATCAAAAAGTAAGGGTCCAGTGGAAAATCAAACTATACCACGCGATAGAGCAGACTTTTATCTTGAGAAACCACCCTGTCAGGTTTCGAAAATCGACGTTTTTACCGAGCCAGAAAGCGAAATATCATCGCGGAACACGAGTCGCCGCCAGTGGTGCTCTGCCACTAGCGCGGTCGTTCGTCGGGATACGGAGCGCCGCGGCGTAACAGCGATGCAGCGGCTATAAGCGCGCAATTATGTCAGCTTATTTGAATGTTATAATATTGTTATTTATTATTTATTAGTATATTTATTCTGTATACATTATTTTATTTATAAGGGAAAAATTAAGGACAGATTCGGAATCAGCGCAACAAACTCTACAAGATACACCCAACAGTTATACGAAAAAAATTTTGGTGTTGGACAGTGTAATCTACTATTACTTAGTAGTAGAGATCGCGGTTTTGAACGTGTACTAAAATACACGTGTACACGTGGTACGTGAACCGTGTAATACGCATTTAAGGATCCGTGAATACGGATCCGTGTACACGGATCTGCAATTACGAACTACGAATACGAATCCGCGTACACGGATCTGCGAATACGGATCCGTTCGGCACGTTAAAGTCTGACAACAGAGGTGTTATTGTTTTTCGAACGAATTTTTCGCGACTGTTGATGTTAGAAAATAGAAGTGAGACAATAATAAAGTCGTGGTAAATTATTCGATGTGAAATCACTATACATATATTCAAATGCAAATGTAAAATAAATACACGAATATTTGTGAATTATAGTACACGGGTACTCTTGTATTTAGTAAATATTACGTGGATTGAAATTCGGAGTCGTTTATTGTACGTGAAATAGGGACCACTATTAGATTTGATTCTGGAAGCGGGTAGCTCAGAAGAAATTTCAATCCACGTAATATTTACTAAATACACAAGTACCCGTGTACTATAATTTCACAAATATTCGTGTATTCATTTTACATTTGCATTTTAATATATGTACAGTGATTTCACGTCGAATAATTTACCACGACTGTATTATTGTCTCACTTCTAACATCAACAGTCGCGAAAAATTAAATCGAAAAACAATAACACCTCCGTTGTCAGACTTTAACGTGCCGAACGGATCCGTGTGCGCAGATCCGTGTACGCAGATTCGTATTCGTATTAGTTCGTAGTCGCAGATCCGTAGTATTTACAGATTCGTATTCACGTGTACACGGATCCGAGTTCACGGATCCGCAATTCACGTGTTTGCGGAGCCGTGTAAATACACGGATCCGTATTCACGGATTCGTATTCACGGATCCTTAAATTCGCACTACACGGTTCACGTACCACGTGTATTTACATACACGTGAAATGGGGATCTCTACAGTTAGTAGGTTATACTATTGCTTTACTTTCGAGAACTCTCGAAAGATACATTGTATCTACGCGGTTCACGTCATGGGACCCTCAACCTTCAAGTGTTTCAGAGATCGTCATTCGTTTTTCCAGAACGATCCTCACTATCCTCAGTCGCGTCCTAAATCTCGAAGAGTACAGACGTACCTCTCTACGTGGTGTCAAATATATAGATCTAAATAAAATTCCATTTATAGTTTATATAGCCTTCATAGTTTATTTTTATACCCATATTCCAATAGGTTATGGGCCCAGGTTTTCACTCTTATTAACATAGCTGAATATGAATTATATATTCAGTAATTTTAAGTGATTATACTGTAGTAAATATAACTTTATTGAACTGTGTGTGAATTTTAGTGCTAATATTTAAGTGTTTAAACTATAATAACTGTAAGTTGATTGAACTGTGCTCGAGTGACAAAATAATGGAAAATTTAAAAGCAAAAAGAAACATTAAACCATTCGAAGGTGATAGGTACAGTGTGTGGAAGATTAGACTACGTGCCTTATTAAGTGAACTTGACGTGATCCGGGTGATTGATAATCCAACCCCCGAGAAACAAACCGATGTCTGTGCAAAGGCCGAAAGGATAGCAAAGGGCTTAATCGTTCAATATCTGTCCGATTCTTTTCATGGATTTGCAAAACCTGAAAGCACTGTGGCTGAAATTTCGCAGAGTTTCGGGCGCATCGGACCATATAGTCAATAAGGATGACGTATTTATGCATTCCGAGGAGTTGCAGACACCGATAGAGATATCGGTAGCAAAGAACGGAACCTATGTATGTACGTAGCGGCAATGCAGAAATGGAACATCCAAGTAACCAGCGATATGGGTGTACGAGGCGTACTGGAGGACGTTCTGTATTGTTCAGAAGTGCGTTATAATCTATTATCGGCATAGAGAATGCAAGAGGCTGGTCTGACAATTACTTTCAACGAAAGCGGAGGTGAAATATGTAAAATCGGTAAATCTATCATGAAAGGTAAGACCTTAAACTATTTAACCGCTATAGAGTTTGAAATTAATAACAGAAACGTATGCGAAGCTTGTATAAATGGTAAACAAACAAGGCTGACATTTGAAAAGGCAAAAGGCAGAAATTATATCACACAACCATTGTTTGTTATTCATTCAGATGTTTGTGGGCCTATTTCTCCTTCAAAAGTCAATAATAAAAATTATTTTGTGCTATTTGTCGATGACTACACTCACTATTGTGTTACGTATTTAATTACGTATAAATCCGACGTATTTTCGGTCTTTCAAGATTTTATTGCTAAAAGTGAGGCACATTTCAATTCACAAGTTGTTAATTTATATTGCGATAATGGTGGAGAATATTTGTCTAAAGAGATGAAAAATTATTGCGCCCAAACTATATGAAAAAAAGGTTAAATTAAACTTGAATGTTAATTATAAAATACCATATTTAATATGGTACAAGAATAACTAAAGGAAAGTTATAAGGATAAATGTTCTGCTTGAATTCACCGCCAAATATCGATCAACATCTGATCGATCGATAATACATTCTGTTTCCAATTATATTCACATAACCTCATTACCATACATACTGTCTTAGTATAAGCACGTGGCTAATTAACTTTATTACGGGAAAATTATTTTCCCTCACATTAAGCAAGTATGTTACAGTTTTTCTTCTGGTTTTAAATTCACACGGTAAAAAATTTATTTTGGATTATTGTTTTACAGACGCAATTTTTATAATTTTTCTTGAAAATGATCTAAAAGGAGATCGAAATGTCGAAAAATAGATTTTGTGATATTTTACAAGTAGTGTAGTAGTAACAACTGATCCAACCTGTGCGCCGAAATCATTAAAAAATTTTGTTAGCAACAATTTACGATCGAGATTAATTAAAAAAACATTTGATAAAAAATCTAGGAAAGGGATATTAGTGGGATATGAACTAAATGGATACAAAGTGTGGGAAGTAGAAAATGCAAAATTCGTTACAGTTAGAGATGTGATAGTAGATGAAGCAGCTTACTTGCAATCTCGGCCTATAATGAGACTTGATGAGATAAATTCAGAAAAAGGATACAAGAATACTGATGCATCTAAAATGCAGTCGAAATCAGTGGAATGGTATAATAAATCTGATAATGATAAATCAGGTATGATAAAAAATAGTAAATCTGATAATGTTAAATCAGATACGATATATTGTCATAAATCTGATAGTAGTGAAACAGCTATAGCTAGGCCGAGTACAAAAGTAAGCTCTGATGAAAAATTAGGTGATGTAACTAATAAATTTACAATTGAAGTAGGTGTGAATAATAAATCTTCATCTCAAAACAAGATTAATGAAATACAAGAAAATTCTCAACCTAGGAGTGGTAGGATTATACAACTTCCTCCGATTTCATATGACGAATGTGATAACTGTAAAGATTACATTATGTGTGCTCAACTCTTTGTTTGTAAAACTCCCAATTCATTTGACGAAATTAAAACTAGAGACGATAAAGTACAATGGGAGAGAGCTATTGCTGACGAGATAAATTCTCTTTTGATAAACAAAACCTGGACATTGGTTCAAATGCCCAAAGATAAAAATATAGTTGATTGTAAATGGGTATTTACAATTAAAAATAATGAATTTGGAAGTCTAATGAAATACAAAGCCCGTCTTGTCGCTCGAGGTTTTAGCCAAGAGTATTTGGTCGATTATAATGAAACATTTGCACCTGTTGCAAGGATTGCAAGTTTCAGATTTTTAATTGCTTTTGCAAACCAATTTAATTTGTTAATACACCATATGGATGTCAAAACGGCATTTTTAATTGGTGAGCTAAAAGAGGAAATTTATATGAAAGTTCCTTAAGGAATTGAAAGCAAAATTGGTCAAGTGTGTAAATTAAATAAAGCCTTGTATGGCTTAAAGCAAGCGGCAAGGTGTTGGTTTGAGGTATTCGAGAAAAGCCTAGTGGAAAAAGGTTTTCAAAATTCATCCGTTGACCGTTGCATGTATATTTTAGATAGAGGAAATATATCTGAAAATATACAGATTGTCCCGAAATTCCCTCAGCATCCGGAAATGGGAGGTAGCTGAGACCATTTCAAGCGACATTTTCCTTTACGAAAATGTCATCCGAGGCTTCGTTAAGGAGTTATTAACGAAAAACACGGACCAATCAGAGCGCGAGCTAGACACGTCCTCGCCGCGCGCCGGCAGCCGAGCGTTGGTGGCCCGCCGCGATGTCGCAACGAACAAGAGTTTCTCGATGTAATAAATCGTATCCGATTTCGATGAGCTTTGGATACATTGTCAAGACCACGATTCTGAACAACATTTTCCTCTTGCAATTTTTGCCTGTCGGCTTTCGTTTACGAGATAACTGTACAAAAACATGATTGAAAATCGATCGATGTATTGTATTATCTCATAATTCGATTTCGATGAACTTTATTGCAAAGGGAAAAGATATTTAGAACGTGGAATTTATAACAATTATATTTTAAGATGATCGAAATCGGTGAAGACCCACATCATCGGTAACTTTACCCGAACGCGAGAAGAAAAAGAAACTGATTAAATTAAAAACTCACCTATTCAGCCGTAAATCCATTTCCTTGGTACACTAGTGAAACATAAAACACGAAACACCACACTTTTACACAATTGCTACACATTACACGTAGACACTTTTCGAACTGGAATACTCCGACGCGGACGCGGAAATAGTTCCGTGTTCTTCGCGATTCCGCGACAGACTGTTCTCTCCCTGCGTACAATGTTGTCGATGAAAGCAGATTGTTTGAAACAAATGAAATCGTTGCCGAATTATATTACGATTACCAGTATTTCTCGCGTTTTTTTGCGTTTTTAAATTGTTTATTTCAGGCTCGCAGTGGGGTATTTGGCCGAAAAACGGGAATAAAATATTGTAGCGTTATTTATAGGTTCAGGGTCATAAAAAAGTAGATCGTTGAATTTGTCTTGACGCCAGCTATGACATGAAATAAAAAATGTACTTTAACGTTTAAAAAACCAAAATAGCTTTTATTTTTTGTCGAAAAAAATTGTACATGTTTCAATATTGTCCAACTTTTATTCGAATCATTTTTTCATGAGATTATCCGAACTCTTGAAAAGTAGTGATAAATGGAATGCTTTGATTACGATGTACAGAGTTGAGATAGTTGTGCAAACTCTTCACAGATTTCTTTCTGTTATCATCTAAATTAGTATTGTTATTAATATTTCAACAATATCAATCATTTTCTAAGGTTTTTTTCGATATTATCGCGTAGGACGCCTGTACGGTGCGACTTTCAATGCTCATTTCTACTTCAATTAGTTATGACTCTCCAATCCGGAAAAATCCGGAAGAAATTCTTTTTGGACTATGATCGCAAAGTTTTATCGAATGTAATGGTACAAGAAAGAGTGCTCAATTCAATTTAATAGTATACCATGTCACGCCGTGTCTCGGCGGAGGCTAGA
Organism: Lasioglossum morio; assembly: GCA_916610235.2. NCBI lineage: Eukaryota > Metazoa > Arthropoda > Insecta > Hymenoptera > Halictidae > Lasioglossum > Lasioglossum morio. Next base: position 66,045 of record CAKAJA020001058.1, on the reverse strand, counting down.
AAACCCCCGAAAAGAACGTGCAGCCGTATGCACGGGGTCCGCCCGGGACTAAGCAAGGCCACGAAAAACCTACCGACCACGTAACGAATTTTGTTCGGGCGCCAGGCACCGCGAGGATGCCACGCGAAACGCGAGGAATCTCTCGTGCACGGAGAGGCCGGGCACGAGAATCGGATCTTCGAAACGCGACTCGAAAAGCGAACGCAACGGGTCCAGGAGGTTCGGACACGGAAAGGACGAAGACGGCCCTTACGGCAGGGCGGATCTCACAGGATTCGAACAATAGCGATAAATTTGGTCTCGAGTAGAAAGGGTCTAGCCGGATAAGCATGGGGCAGCGGCCCCCGCTCCGATTTTCCTGATTCCTGTCTTAAAACATCGTTTTATGTCTAAAAAAACATTGTGCAAAATTTCAAATGTCTACCCCCACCGATAGGGGTGATATTGGGGTAAATTCCCCCGCACTTAAATGCAATTTGCTCTAAAACGAGAAAAGATATCGACATGGAATAAACGGCAATCCAAAGATATAGATCCACTCTATATTTCAGATTTTTTCAGAATTTTTTGCTAATTATTTATAGTTGAAAATAATTAATTAATTTTTTGGGAATTTTTTTAACTATCTTCCCCTGGGTTGATACCCACCAAAAAATTCTAAAATATTGCTATGATGCTAAGCTATTTTGTATAAAAATTTCAGAAGTGTCCGTTTGGTGGAACAGTGTCAAAAAAAATAAAGTATGCCGGCGAACGCTCGTAACGGCGCAGCGACCGAGTCTCCTTGCGGTGGCTTGTGATGGCAGCGAACGGGAACTTGGCGCATCTACGGAAAAGCTGATACATGTAAAAATGCGACTAAATCTTCTAATACATGATTACAGTTGGAAGTCTAAACAATTATATTTTAGGAAATTGCGTACATTTAAGAATAATTGAAAAATACGTGTAAAGCTAGTTTGTTGCTATCAAGTAACAGAAAGAAGAAGATTCTCACAAGTATGTTGTATGGTCACGGTGTTAGAGGTTCTGCTCGATGCTCCGGAGGGTTTGGGTTCGAATCCTCCTCAATTTAACTTTCATTTCTTGTTTTTTTCTTTTTTTTATATGTATTTATAAACTAAACGATTTTTATTGTTTGCACTTCAATATTCTATAAAACAAACATAATTATTAATTGGTTTTGCGCATTTCGCGGCAAGCCGCCTTTGAACATGTTGCAAAGTCGGCATATTCTTTGATCGCTGGTCGACGATACAATGTTATTGGTCACACGGTCATTCGTTTGGTCAAACACGATCAGAATGAGTGTGCTTCCATTCATCGGCTGGATTGCAATAATAAAAGAAATAATAATTGTTGTTATGCAATCATCCCTTCGCGGTCTTGACACTTGCGCAAGATATTATTATTCCACAGTCTTCAGAATTTGAACGCAGAAATACAAAGCAGCATATTGCATTATAGTAAAGTAATAGGGAGTAAAAATAAAAAGAATAAATCCATTATATAGGCGTAAATAATAAAAACTAGATTTATATTTCCGCAAAATTAGAAACATGTAAAACATTTTAATCTATATAATAATTACAAATTCATTATTATGTTTGTTTTATAGAATATTGAAGTGCAAACAATAAAAATCGTTTAGTTTATAAATAGATATAAAAAAAAGAAAAAAACAAGAAATGAAAGTTAAATTGAGGAGGATTCGAACCCGAACCCTCCGGAGCATCGAGCAGAGCCTCTAACACCGTGACCATACAACATACTTGTGAGAATCTTCTTCTTTCTGTTACTTGATAGCAACAAACTAGCTTTACACGTATTTTTCAATTATTCTTAAATGTACGCAATTTCCTAAAATATAATTGTTTAGACTTCCAACTGTAATCATGTATTAGAAGATTTAGTCGCATTTTTACATGTATCAGCTTTTCCGTAGATGCGCCAAGTTCCCGTTCGCTGCCATCACAAGCCACCGCAAGGAGACTCGGTCGCTGCGCCGTTACGAGCGTTCGCCGGCATACTTTATTTTTTTTGACACTGTTCCACCAAACGGACACTTCTGAAATTTTTATACAAAATAGCTTAGCATCATAGCAATATTTTAGAATTTTTTGGTGGGTATCAACCCAGGGGAAGATAGTTAAAAAAATTCCCAAAAAATTAATTAATTATTTTCAACTATAAATAATTAGCAAAAAATTCTGAAAAAATCTGAAATATAGAGTGGATCTATATCTTTGGATTGCCGTTTATTCCATGTCGATATCTTTTCTCGTTTTAGAGCAAATTGCATTTAAGTGCGGGGGAATTTACCCCAATATCACCCCTATCGGTGGGGGTAGACATTTGAAATTTTGCACAATGTTTTTTTAGACATAAAACGATGTTTTAAGACAGGAATCAGGAAAATCGGAGCGGGGGCCGCTGCCCCATGCTTATCCGGCTAGACCCTTTATTTTCCTTGTCAGATGGTTCCATTGAACGGTCACGTGACCGTACCCGAGAGCCCGCGCTCTTTGTACAAGCTTGCGAGAGTTGGTGGTATCGCAGCGCGTTTGTCGAATTTCTCTATCGCGCGTGAACGTACGGATGACCGGTACGAGCTACAATTTGAATTCCCGATGAACGGGATCGCGCGCAGCGCAGATGGACGGCGCGGTACAAGACTGTCGCGATAACCCACGCACGTGAAACGCTTGCGAAACGCTAGATCTTAGATACGAACGGTATTTCGTACGAGATTCGCTTCCCTACGTTAATCGCCACCGAATTCAAGGTATCCGAAGGTCAAGAAGAAAGACTATTCTCGCGAGACGCGATTCCTCCGAGGAAACTTCCGATTCGATTCGCGAGGGAAAACTCTCGATTTTCTTTGAGACGCTCAAAGTGCTTCCGCGAAGCACGAGCCGACGGCACGAGACGCAACGCGTCTCGGCACACGCGACAGGTCGAGGATCGAACGAAAATCGTTCGTCCTCGCGCGACAAATGTCGAGCCAACACAATGCTACTGGGTAGCGAAAAGATCACTTTGTCGACTTACCGTTTCTGCCCCGGTAGATCGGATTCCGGTTCGGCAGCGTCCCGCTCGATTTCTCAGCTCACTCCCACACGGGAAACTTTGACTCGGCCGCGAGACCGGATTTCGCTCGACGAAGAGGGTGAGCGCGCGTGTAGGCTTCCGCGAAGCTATCTCTCGAGCGAGCGTTAATCGTAACGGAGATGACGCACGTAAGAGTCTCGTGACGGCTAGCGCGACAGTGATCTTTCGCGATTCTTGTTCCCCTCACCCGAACTCTGCCGAAATTTCCCGAAGACGAACGTCAACCGCGTTCGACGCGTACGTAACAGGGACGTTTCGACGATGGTCCTTGGACCCCGGACCGTAATCGCGAAAACTTCTCGACCCTTCCTGGGTCGAGGAAGGCCACTGCCTCTCGGACTATCGTTGGCACCATCCTCGCTGGAACCCCCATTCTTTTGCGGGACGAGACGCTGTCTAGAACGCGAAATGATGCCTCGGCATCTTGTGGGGTTCCTTCCCTTCAACGCCTCCGGGCTGCTTAAGGGGGTACTGTACCCATGGATTCTTTTGTATTTATCAGGGTAACCAACCCCGTAAGCTAGAATCTGAGGGTGGTATCTCGATTTTTTCTCTCGATTTTTCCCCTACTTTGGACGCTGATATTATTAGATACAAACATAATATCATTAAATCATGAGCTCAGGGCGTTGCACTGAACCTTCCTCTTTAGAATGGGCCTTCACACAGCTCAAAACATTCTCGTATAAGGAAAAACAATTGAATCCCGCAAACACTGTTTTTTTGTGTTGTGTGTGCGCCATCTAGTCTACATAGCTGAACTAAAATTGACTCAAAACTTGTTCTCTAAATCACTCTACGTCCTTTGATTTGTTCTAAACTCTGCTTGTATGAACGAAATATTGGACATCACGGGAAACCAGTTTTTGTCCTCATATGAGCATATTTTGCGCTGCACAAAGGTTCATTTGATAGAGGAAGGTTGATCGTAGGTCGCTCTGCTCATGATTTCAGTTGAAAAAATCGTTTTGTATTAGAAAAATACATTAGAATCTGCGGAATTTTTTTCAATTTTTCCCCCCTACTTTGGACACTCATATTATTAGATATAAACATAATCTATCTAAATCATTAGCAGAGCGACCTGCGATGAACCTTCCTCTATCAAATGAACCTTTGTGCAGCTCAAAATATGCTCATATGAGGACAAAAACTGGTTTCCCGTGATGTCCAATATTTCGTTCATACAAGCAGAGATTAGAGCAGATCTAAGGACGTAGAGTGACTTAGAGAACAAGTTTTGAGCCAATTTTAGTTCAGCTATGAAGACTAGATGGCGCACACACAACACAAAAAACAGTGTTTGCGGGAAACCAGTTTTTGTCCTCATATGAGCATATTACGAGGTGTGTGAGAGCTCATTGTAAAGAGGAAGGTTCATCGCAGGTCGCTCTGCTCATGATTCAATGAGATTATGTTTATATCTAATAATATCAGCGTCCAAAGTAGGGGGAAAAATCGAGAAAAAATCGAGATACCACCCTCAGATTCTAGCTTACGGGGTTGGTTACCCTGATAAATACAAAAGAATCCATGGGTACAGTACCCCCTTAACCGGGTGCTTTTCGATGTCGCATTTGATTGCCCGTGCACGGGACTTCGCAACGTTGGCCATGGTTCTCGTCGTACGCCTCCTGTAGGTTCGGCATCTTTCCTCCGGGAATTTCGGGGGTCGGGATTCCGTTTCCGGGTCTGTTCTTCGGCCCTGGAACTTGCCGTACTCGGCACACGCTAGATGTCAGTACGCTATTTGTTTTCGTATCGGAATTTCGTCGGGGAACGCTCTTGAATTCGGTGGTACGGTCTCGCGGCTCGTTATTTACCTGGTCTGGTCCTTCGTTAAATGTACTCGGTGTACGAAAAATACGGTGAAGTGACGTCGCAAAAGTTGCAACGTCACAACCAAAATCGTCAATGTTAAAACAAACTGAAGAATATATGAAGAACAAAACATAATACGAATAAGAGTATTCATGGCCTACGCTGCGTTAATATAATTTATATCTAAACACGCATTGATTATATTCAACAATATTCTTAGGAATCAATGTTGAAAGAAATAATGAGAAAATAACATTGGGTCAAAGTGCCTATATTAAAACAGTATTAGAGAAATTTGGTACGCTCGATTGTAAAACGGTTAACACACCCTTCCTAGTAAATTAGACTATCTAGCTTTAAATTCTGATGAAGCGTGTGATGCACCATGTAGAAATCTAATCGGATGTTTAATGTACATAATGGTGTGTACAAGACCTGACTTAAGTAGGTATAGCCGTAAATATTTTAAGTAGATATACAAGTAAATATAATCGTAAGCATTATCGTAAAATAAAATAAAATTAGATATTGCTTTATTTTCAGCCTTACAGCTAAGAAAATTGGACTTGGTTTACATTAACCTATTTATACAAAACTCTTATTTCACACATTCGTTCCATACCTTCTCTCATTCATTTCTACATATACCTCACACATTCCTACCCTGTTCTACTCTTTTAGTATCCTAATTATCACTATCCCGCTTAATTCTATACTTATTGCTTCCCTCCCCATTCCCTAATTTTTTTTGGTTCTTTTTTTCTTTGGTATTCTCTTTGGTTTATTTATGCTCTCTTTTCTCTTTTTTTCCTCAACTTCTCCAACCACTCTTCAACCTTTGTATCTTTTTTCCCGCTCACTACATCCTCGAGCCTGATCATTTCCCCCATTATCGTGCAATCCCTTGTCAAATGCTCTAGGTTTCCATACTTGTCCCCACATAGGTCGCATCCTCTTGTCTCTTCCTCCAGCCAGTATCTGTTCCAATTAATAAAATAAAATTACTAAAAATTACTTAAATAAAATTAAATTATGCTATCGTAAGTCACGGCCAATACCATGGCGTGCACTGGAATAGATTCTAATACAATGCTCACCATGGTATTGTCATGCATACCGCCACAGGTGACGTAACTTAATACGTCTTCTTTTTGCGTACGGCATTGTCGAACAACAGCGGAAACACTTTTTCCATTGCTAGAACGGCAACTGATTCGTGTGTTATGGCACACCGCGTAGTGGTCCGGTGGGCATATGCTCCACATTTTTGCGGTATCAAAAATTCTAAAGTTACATTCAAATATATTTGGATATCCAAAAAAAGTCTCTAAAATTTCGTATGTTCACATGCACCCTGCGCAACTGGTCCTACAATTTCGGTCCTCTACTCACTACTCTATTACGAGGTCACGACTCTGATTATTTATAATGATATCTCTTACTACGGTGAGTTTTCCAATATGCTTGTACTTCAATCCCGCCTTGAAACAACGCGTTAGCACTTTTTGCGACACTAAGACAATCGCGACAACAAATTCTTGCAACGTTAATTCATTATGCAAAGATTGTGTCTCGATTTTTACGAATGATATATCAATTCAACCCGTTATTATTCTTAAGCAACTCTACTCAAAATCGCGAATGCCTACACCACACCCGCCAGTGGCTCGTTGCAACTGGAGCATGGGCGCCTGAATTGTCGAAAGACTCGAATAATGCAAACGCGATACTTTAGCTGCGCAACGCTAATGCAAAGAACAGATGATCAAAAAGACTTTTTTAAGTTATCTGCGAAACTATTTTTCAAATATACAGGTAACAATCAAAATGTAATTTAATCTCAATCTTTAAGTTAATGGAGGAGAATCGCGAGTATCTACGCAACATTAACTTTGATCTCTGCTCAAGAACAACTAATGCAACACGCGTCGTTTTTGTAACTTTGTCGATGAAATCGAATGTTCGTTGTGCCCTGCAAAACTGTTTCCTGCAATATCCGAATCTATTCTACATATTATTTAGCATAGTCTTTTTCTCGCGTATTCATTGAGAATTTGCAGAATTGAAGCGAATCGTTTAATAGGAAAGTTTTCCAATATGCAAATACTAGGAAATCTCGCCTTTTAGAGTTGCGATGAAATGAAATGCCACACTGCACCCTCATATTATTGTGTTTCATTACTTCAGATGTCTTCCTAAATTCTTGTAGCCATTGTCTCCCCCATAGAGTTTCGTAAAAAGAAAATAAAGTGTGTGTGTGTGTGTGTGTGTGTGTGTGTGTGTGTGTGTGTGTGTGTGTGTGTGAGTGGGGTGTGGTGTGGTGTGGGTGTGTGGTGTGGTGTGGGTGTGTGGACTGGAGTTTTCTACACCGAATTTATAGTAAAATAGTGTTGCGACAAATTATGCACTGTTCGCTTTTTTAACAAGGTATTTATTATTCATAGATTAGAGTTGCGAAAGAATAATTTGTGGCTTTTGAGAATGCACTGCTCGCCTTGTTTTCAGATGTTTATTGTACATTTTTGTAGAGTAGCGTTGCGCAAAAATGGTCCACTCGTGAGTTGTTTGAAATATATCGAGTGGACCACTATTCTGTATATTTATCTTTTCTTTATTTTTTTTGTGTTAACCAAATTTTCAGTTTCTTTCTTCAATGTTATTTTTTTCATGTGCTAAGATCTTAACTTGTAGTTGTAGTATACTCAGAAACGGAGCCGGAACTAGCCGCTTCGGCGCCTGTGGCAACAAACTGGCATGCGCCTCTACCATCTATGTAGTATAATGGGAAAATATATTGATCTCACATATTTTTACATATCGTATAATTATTACAAATGAATGAAACATACGTATAAATGTATGAGCTTTTACAAAATTTTTGGTAATAGATTATTCATATCAAAACTTTTCTAGACTTCGCTTCCGCAAATAGGTTGATTATTTCATCGTAATCGAGGCGGGTTGCTATTTCTTTCTCAATTGACAAAATAGACATATTCGCCAAATGTTTTTGACCCAAAGAAGAACGCAGATATGACTTAATAAGCTTCAGCTTGCTGAAGGAACGTTCGGATGTAGCCGTCGCACAGTGGGCCGGATCGAAAATTCACGCGACATTTGTGAATAACTTTTGACTCATAAGACATATCGCAATGAAATTTCATATGCATATTTATCAATATAATTCCTTATCAATGATATGCAATATGATACGTTTTTTGTTTGTTTAATTACTTTTTTATTAATGTTATAAACAATTTTATTATAGATTGTATAATAAATCAAACATACTATAAAATATAATAAACATTATGTAATATATGTATGCTAAACTATATAATAATTAAGAATATTTAATAATAAACTATATAAAACATACATAAGTAAAGAATAAAAATAAAATAATATATAAAAATATAAAAAGAGAGAGAATAAAATTCATTTTATCTTTAACAAATTTAAAATGATGTAAATAAAATGTAATGCTGTAAATAAAAAAAAATAAAGTTAGTTATTGAATAAATCATAAAAGAATATTTAGTTGTTGGTGGGAGAAAATGAGGTTCTCCCAAATTAATAACAAATAGTTTATTAAAACAAAAACTCAACAACTAATATAAATAACAAGATACATTAATAACGAACGACAAGAAAATCACGCGCGGACGACTCGGTGTCTCTAAGACGACTCTTTTCGTGTCCGTAAAAATGCGCGCTTATATCTACCCCAGTGCCTCCAGGTATTTCCTTCAAACAAGGAAAATCCCTGGAGTGGGGTTGTCGCTTTCCTAGACGTACCCCTTGGAGAAAGTTCGTGTCCTTGGACCGACTACCCGTATCCAGGCGAAATCGAGGGTTGGCGGCCAAATGTGCGCGCCGCGGAAAAAACCCTCGACCTGGTCGCTAAATGTGCGCCCCAGGTAGAACTGGGAACCGTCGCGACGACCAAAAGTGCGTTCGGGAAAACCTGGGCCTGGCGACCAAATGTGCACACTAGATATGGCCGGAAATCCGGCGACCAAATGTACGTTAGGTCCCAGCCCGCATGTGAAAAGTCTACCTGGGTCGGACTAACTTTCTCCAAGAGGTCCGCTACAAATAAATTATATTCCTCGGATAAGTGTCCAATAGGAAGCAATGCATGTCTTATTATATTTGCCCCATGAATTAGAAGTTTGTGAACAGAAGGAGTATTGTAGTGTAGTCAGAGGTCCGCTGCCTACAGTGGTGGATAACGCGACGCGGATGTCTTCAGATAACAATATCTTGAAGACCCGGACCCGCCCGGAAATAATTTTTGTCACGTTACATAGAGGAAGGTTCACTGAAAAGATCCTTACCTGTTAGAAAGTGGGACCTCGTGAGACCTGAAAGATCGCGCATGTCAAAGATACAAATATTTAACGATTATTTTCATTTTGTTCAGTATTTTTTAAAAATATGTTATGTATCATAATTGTCAATGAAAAGTATGATTTCTTATCAATAAAGTGTGCATTTTGATGTAGAAAAAACTTCAGGGCAAGAAGTTCATCACAGTTACCAGGACACTTTAAGAATGAACAGCCACATTATGTAGGGAAAATCGAGATTTCTAAACTGTCTAACTTCATGCGTGCATTACAACTACAACTGCTATTGTATTCGACTAATTTTTTCATTTTCGTGGTCGATGGACATTTGGAAATCAATAGCAATTGAAAAAATTTCAAAATTCGAAAGATGATATTTTTGCAAAATGTCGCGGGAATATTCAATCCGGCCCACTGTGCGTCGTCACGGGCATGCACAAGAATATTCTCAAAGCTGTGACTATGTTAGGATATACATTTTCAAGCGATAATTCGTATATTGTCTCCAATACTTGGAAATGGTTCATACCCTTGTCCTTGAGGTCGTTCATTAATGTTGGTATAGAAGATTTAGAGGACCGGATGGGTGGGCTAGCATTATTCTTTTCTTGATATTCATTCGTAAAGTGGCCCAAAGTAGAGCACTGTCAAATGTTTATCAGGAAGAGTACAAACATTTATACGGGCTATTTTTTTGTATCTTGTAATTGTGTGTTTTTGAAATTTTCCATCAGGTGAGACGACGAAGAAATATTATAATGATATAATTAATAAATAGTATTATGTAATATACTATATGGGTGGGGTGGGTTTCACTCGCAGCAAACTCCACGTGGTGAGACCTGGGCAATCGGTATGATTCTCGATTTATAATATTTTGTTTCGCAGAGATAACATCAATTGCTCTATAATAGAATTTGTTTGGATTCCGTCCCATTCAGGCATTGTTGGTAATGATGAGGCTGACGCCTTAGCCAAGTCGGCAACATCAGAACAAGCTAATAAGTGTATTGTCATTCCCTTTTCTGATTTACGGGAATCTTTCAAACACAAATGTAGACAAAGCACTAGTGATTTCAGAATGTAGCAGAGTCAGTTTAAGGGCAAGGAATACTTTCAGTACTATATTAGAGATGGAGTTACACCATGGTTCTCGGGTAGAGGTTTATCACGAGAATTTATTGTAACATTTAATCGTTGTAGAGCAAATCATTATCATCTTGCAGCATCTCTTTCACGACTACATATAATAGATGATTTCAAATGTAACTGCGGCAATGAGGTTCAAGATCTTAACCATATCATTTGGCAATGTACCTTGTTGGAATCTCAAAGAGTTGATCTCATGAAAAAATTAAGGAAGCTTAATTTGTTTCCACCTTTAAATATCAGATCGTTGCTTTGTGAACCGAATATTGAGGCATATTATTTTCTATTCAAGTTTTTCATGCAATGCAATTTAAAGATTTAAAGTTATGTACTTAATATGTTATATACTTAATGTGTTCTACTGTACCTACATTACTAATGTTCAAATGTAAGATGTATATTACTAATGTATAGCTTTATAACCCCCTATGGGGAGTTCTAATTAAGCTTTCAATAATAAAAAAAAAAATTGCTCTATAAAATATTAAAAATCGACGATCACATCGAGCCAATACTGCGAAAATAGAACAATTCTTCGACATGGTTTCGAACTTTTTCTCTCTTTAGACATTTATGGTTCTATTTCATAGTTAAAAAATTTTATCGAATCAATATTGCTTGAGCAGACGCACAGTGTGACGCTTAGATCATTTAGGGTCGTTTAATTCTTAATGATGTCGTTTCTTTTTTTTATCATGTATATTGCTAACACTACTCAAAATATGATGATTTCTAAGCACTTTAACATTACTTTTGTTGTATTGGCCAAAAATACGTATTTTAACTCTTGCAAATTACTGTTTGAAAGGGTATTTGATTTAAATGATATAAGGAAGGTCTTACATAAATATATTCAAAGTTTTAATAAACTAAATCCAACTCAATTTGTTGACATAGGCTTCTACAAGTTTCCTTAATATATTTTGTGGTTTCTTCAGTCATATATGCATTTTCATATGTCCGTAAAATAAAAGAATATAATGCATTAAGTCGATCCTCTTTTGTGCTTGAACACCAAATGTCGAATAAGGTGGCTCTAGAAATACTAGAACACATTCTGACAACGAAAGAGAACTCTCATGATCCCAAATACATTAATACAATTTTCTTCTCATTTCTGCGTACGTAAAATCACAACTTCGATATTCAATGAAGAATGAAATTCATATTCGCTAAACAATGAAAAGTGTTCTCCAATTTTTTATGGTAATCGTTTGTTATTAGTCATAAATTATGTAGGGTCTCTAAAGTATATACCACATTTTGAAACCAAAAATATTGAAAACTTACCTTAAGGTGTGAAATAATCGCCAAAATAAACAATATGTCAAATAATAGTAATTAAATAAATAATACTAAACGAAGAACAAAAACTATCAAATGCAATAACAATCGAACATAACAACAGTTAAACAATAACAATTCAAAACTATAACAATTTAATAAGTAACAATCAAAGTGCAGGTTTATGAACACGTTCTTCTTACTCGGACAAATTGTGTTAGACGACTGCGCGAGGTGACCGCGTAAGGCTGTGGAAAACAAATGAAAACTCCCATGGACGCAGACCAACGCAGAATTTGTTTGCATAGCCGACTAGACAAGACTTCAATGTATACATACTATATAGTTTGAAGTCCATATTCGCCCATATAAGAAAGTTTTACTCTGTAGAACATTGGTACATACTGAAAAGTTCTTCGAGTTCGTATGATTATTAATCATAATAGACTATATATATAATATTTAAAAACGAAAAATATTGTAAACACACCACAAAGGATTGAGTAATCACTAAAATAAATATTATAAAAATTGAAGTTCATATACACACACTTTTATTTAGGTAAAGTATCGCTGCGGATTGATGTATTTTCACCATTTGTATAGGCAGTCGAGTTCATTCGAGGCTTATTTTTCATATCTGAATGCGATAAAAAGTTAAAAACAATATCGATTCTGGGTTACGGAGGTATTGCTTTCAAGGTAAGAGTAAATACGTAATTTGTAAAAAATGTTCAATTTCGGAATTAAACGACCCTAAGACCCGTTTCACACTTGAGCTGACGGTACGGCGTACGGGCTGCGCGCGCACAATGGGACATTCGATGAATTGTATTTCAAAATCAAAGAACTTTCGATAGACATAAGATAGAGCGATGATTTTTTTTTAAATTAAAGCTGAAACTTTGCAGAATATGGGAAAAATAGAGAGATTATGGTACAAATGTTTTTTAACCTTGAAATAATTCGTCAAACTTGTACAATTTCAAGTAAATTATGGTTTCTTCAATACCACGCGGGGAAAATTTTTTTTTGACGTGTTATACATCATTTCCAGAAGTTTTTTTCACCCAATAAACGCATTGAAGCTGCATCGGTCTAGTGTTCCGATATGACGCAATTTTTCGTCTATGCGTACGGCGGACGGTCAGCTCAACTGTGAAAGCAAAATCGGCGTCGGCGCGCGGACGATACGCTGTAGCGGTACGCCGTACCGTCAGCTCAAGTGTGAAACGGGGCTAAATGATCGAAACGTTACACTGTGAGACGGTGGGATTCTATTGTTTTTCCGCGTGGTTTCACTGCCCCTATGACAAAGTATCACCTTTAATTCGAGTCGTCAAACGTTTAAAAATTCCTACGGGAAAACATTCTAAGATCCAGAAATTCCTCTTAATTTTCCGCGAATTTTGTCTGTCAAGGTAAAGACCCCCGGAATCAGTTTATGGGACGGTCCACCATCTGGGAGTTTTTCAGTAATTTTTTTCTTAGTGTGTCATTATTAATTTATTATCGAGCCGTTGTCATTTCTTTAGTAGACCATCTACAGCACACATGTGGGATATAGCAATAAGACATAATTGTAGTAGGTTATACGATTTATTCACGAGACCGCATCCTAAAGTCTCAGTGCCGAAGAGTTAGGTAATAAGTAAGCAACACATGCGGTCCAGTCACCCCTACACATGGGGGGGGGGCAAAAAGGCGGTCATTAGACTGCGACGTTGTCCCCGATCGAGCGGTCTTTACCGCGCTCGGACAAGGGCAACTCCCGGGATTTTACAAGCTCAGAGGCTGGGCCGTATGCGGCCGTGCAAATACGGTCCTCCCGGGGCAAAGCCTACTAGAAGTTAGCCCCCCACTTGTTAAATTAAACAATTTCAACAGTTGTGCTGAATTGTGCTATATTGTGCTCGAATATTATAACTATAATATGAAAAATAAGATGAAAAATTGAAAAAATCGATTTTTTGAGTAGCCCCCACTTTTCATTTTTTTCAATTTTCTCAATTGTGCTAGGTTGTGCTAAGATTGTGCTAAAGTATTATTTAAAAAAAAATTATAAATAAAGAAGTTATAGTGAAAAATCGATTTCGACATGTAATTAACGTTAAAGTAAGAAAAAGTTATCCAAACAGCATATAATCGTATATCTGAGTTGTGCTAGCCTAGCACAAGTCAGCACAACTTTTAATTTCTCCAGCACAACGATATAAAGGGCACTTTACTCTTGTCTGCCTTAGAAGGGTTTTCCTTCGAGCAATGATCCTATGAATTAGTATCATTATTGGAGTTTGTGTTTGGGGCAACTATAGTCGTGGTTTTGAATTGCGGGATGTCACGAAAGAAAGATTCTAGGAAGGGTATATGAAGTATGGAAAAAGGACAGACTAGAATGTAACGGGAAATTGAGTGTATGTTGTATAAATATATTCTTAATAAATGGTATGTGCAAGATGATAGTGGCAATGGTGAAGTAAATGAGATTATACTGGACAATGTACACTTGTGAAGTCGACTAAGGTACGTGACACGTAATTTCGAATGTTTAGCTCACAGTAGAAACGTAATGATCTGTCGATCATGATAGACAGACGATAGTGCCGCGGTCGATTTACGCAGGCCTATTGATACATGTGTACTTACCATTGTGGATTATCGGTTTCGGAAAGAATTAAATGTGGGTATTTTGAATTTATACGAGAAGGAGATAGCACCGTGCGTTCGTTAGTACGATCGGTGAGTTGTGCATAGGGAAACTCGGGGAGATAATTGAAATTTTGGCCTTTTATGTGTGTGTGACTTATACAGAATATTTTAATACACTATAGCAATAATAATGTTTCTTTTCCAAATCGGTAATACAAATAGATCAGATTATTTTACGTATGTAAAAGTATACAATAGCATGAATACATATAACGTAATAACATGCATGTGGTGTGCATCTTTATAATGTATTATTTAATGCTATTATTAATATTATTTTTCATAAGCGAGCACAGGTATATGAGCTCCTTTGAAAAGTTGTCTTCTGTCGTCTACTTCTCATCAGCTACCTCCAAACTGTAAGAAATTGTAATATCAATATTCATGTGAAATTTAAATGAAATATAGTATAATTTGGATTTTAAAGACAAACTCTTACTTTTCACTCTTATAGGCTTGCTTTTTAATTCATTTTGATGAACAAACATGCTACTGAATTTAAAACAATTTCTCCTTTAACGGCTTGACATTTTTTTAATAAGTCGTTAGAATAGAATTCAAGTAGTAGTAATAGTAGTTAGAAATAGGATTCATCTATCTCCATAAATGGCATAAGCGGTGTAAGGGCCTATTGATGTTGCATTGGCTCCGCCGCTTTAATGTATAATTACAACCAACGAGAATGACGTAGTTCCAATTTTAATCTTTCTTGGAAATGTTTTTGATTCTATTTCTACATTTCTATCTCCAATGCATTCCACAAGTAAATGAGAATTAAAATTTAGTTTTATATTTACGTCTTCTCTACATTTTTTGCACGTTTTGTAATTACTATTTATATATTCCTGAATCGCCTGTGCAATAGCACGGTATCCATGCAATTCAATCGCTCCAAAATCGAGGTTTATAAGTGTTAAATTTTTTGTTATGGCTGTGTTACAATTATTGCATTCTTTCTGCAATGTACAACTTGACTCATTCTTTAGAAGGTGCTCGCACAAGTTGCACACATTCGAAATTGCATCTATCGTGGTATCATTGCACTCCTTTTTAGTGACAAAATATCCAATTTTTCTTAGTATCGATGCCCTTTGTTGATAAATTGTCTTAACCGCACCTTTATTTATAAAATTTTTAATAACTTATAGTGTGTCGTAGAATGCTTCCTGCATGCATGCAGCAGCAAATAATTGAATAACATTATTGAACCCGCACGTGTTTAAAACAACGAGTCTATCTATCCTATCTTTAAAAGAATCAAAAATATTTCCATTTTGTGAGATTGCGATGTCAATTTTTTTCTTTTACAATCTCCTGCAAAATCGGGTCGGGGTTGGAGGTAACTCCTTTTATATGCTTTTTGTCGCTTTTATTTCGCCAATCGTGTTCATTGCTTAAATCAGAGTATTCATTTTCTTATGTTTCGCTCGTTAATATGGTATCGCATTCGTTACTTACATTTGCGACCGGAATTTCGTTCAGTGCCGAAATTCTATGTGCTTCTGCAGTTTCAAAATGTTTTACGCACATAATTTTATCTATATTTGTGTCTTGGGTTTCGATCAAATAAATTTCTTTTTTTTCACTCTTCTTTTCTATTTTATTTTCTATATTTGTAGATTCAATTTCACATTTAGGTAATTGTCCCGCCGCTGTTAATTTTGCACGTCCAGAAAATGATTGCAAGTGTAATGTTACAAACTTATCGATGCGCATCGGACGAGATGTATTCTTGAAAAGACGATGTTTACAGTCGTTGAATTCGGCCTCCACTGTGGAAGATGTTGCAGTTGATGATCCATAAGTAAAAATGGGCTTCATAATTTTCAAATATAGCGGGAAATATAACAACAACGCTATTATTCGCTTCCTTATTCCTATGGCATAATATGGATTTACATTCTGTCCCGGATTTTTCACTCCATTATTTTATGCCATTGCTATACATTCAGCAGAGAATTTTTTCCATCATTCATTAATATCGGTTGCGCTCCTCCATTTCCGTGTCAGATTCATGAAAATCATCTATTGTATGTTCCGTCTCATCTTCTTCGTCTTCAATGATTTCACGCGGAACTATATTCTGGGTAAAAACTTTCTGTAATTTTTTGAAACATTTCTCTGCATAAGACGGATTATTATTTGTAGTGTTCAACTCAGATATGCAATATTACTATGTTCGGATGACCAGAAAGACCAAAAATTATAGAGTACCTAAGCGCGAAGGGCAGCGCACAAGAGTAAAGTGCCCTTTATATCGTTGTGCTGGAGAAATTAAAAGTTGTGCTGACTTGTGCTAGGCTAGCACAACTCAGATATACGATTATATGCTGTTTGGATAACTTTTTCTTACTTTAACGTTAATTATATGTCGAAATCGATTTTTCTGTTAGATCGATCTAATATTTGGCAACGTAGCTCCATTTCCCGTCACTACTGGCGCTACATTCACCAACCGCGTTCCGCCGCCATCCATCGATTCACTCGTCGATCTCAGACACGCGATCTCGTAACGTATACCTTGTACCTTTAATATTTTCTACAATAAAACTATTGTAAGTGTGTGCAAAAGACGCCCCGCGTACAGTTTATTTCTGTTCCTACGGAAACCACGATTCTAGCCTCCTTAACATTTTCACTATAAGTTCTTTATTTATAATTTTTTTAAAATAATACTTTAGCACAATCTTAGCACAACCTAGCACAACTTAGCACAATTGAGAAAATTGAAAAAAATGAAAAGTGGGGGGCTACTCAAAAAATCGATTTTTCAATTTTTCATCTTATTTTTCATATTATAGTTATAATATTCGAGCACAATATAGCACAAACATAGCACAATTCAGCACAACTGTTGAAATTGTTTAATTTAACAAGTGGGGGGCTAACTTCTAACTGGCCGGGGCAAAGCGGTTCTTCTAAGAGGCTCGACTTGAATGCGAAGAATTTAGTTCGGGCGCCAGGTACTCAGAAGTACCAATCAAAACGTAAATTACTGCCGGAGCTCGGAGAAGCCGAGTCCGGGGCGAGCCCCCGCAAACCGCGAGACGGAAATCGCGACACGACTGGCCAGGCGTTCGGACACAGGGAATAACGGGGACTACCCTCACGGCAGGGCGGATCGCGCAGGTGTAAAGTAACGAAACGAGATTGGGCTCTACATTATTTTATTGAAGAACTTCAATACGTCGCTGTTACATCTGAGCGACCACGTGGTCGCGACCCGGGAGCCCGCGCTCCTAGTACACTTTGCCGGAAGGTGGTCGCCCGCGGAGCGCGTTTTGTCAAGCGGAATTGTTCCGCAACGGTACGATGGACTGTACAATTTAAATCTCGTACGAACGAGAATTCGCAAGCGCGGTTGATCGGCGCGCGGAATTCCGGACTGTCGCGATTGTCTCTCGATGATGTTAGAGAACGGAAGTCGATTCGCTACGCGCAATTAATACTTCGCTACTGGATTTCGCGAGCTAGATGTTACCTCGCGACGCTATTCTTTTCCCGACGCGACTCCTGAGGAAGACTTCTTTCGCACGCGGAGGGAACGATCCAAACGAAATTGCTCAAAGCGTCTTTGCACGGGACGCGAGCTCACGGCCTGAGGTATTACACCTCGACCAAACGAGACGGCACCGTGTCGTCCTCGGCCAAAAATGGACGAGCCAACGCGAAAACGAAATCAAGGAATCACTGATCGACTTACCCTTAGTCGTACCCGTAGACGGCGGTCAGGATCTCATCTCCTCTGCGGCTGTGGGTCACGTAATTCTCCCCACGAAACTCACCCACGACTCGGGACTGAACGGTACTTGTTCTGAACTTTAATGGAACGCAAACGCGACTCTTTGTAACCGTCTTGGTTACACACCAAGAGATCGTACGATTCAATATCGATCCCCACCGTGATGGCTGTGACGTCGTACACCATCCTTGTCATAGATAAGGATCGCAGATGTGATATACATTTAATAAGATGCGCACGCATCGATCCCCTCTCGATCACGATCAAAGGAGCTCGATGCGAGCAGCAGAATAATCACTCTGCGACTGGATACGATCCAGACAACACGCTCTAGTCAGAGCGCTCTCGCATAGTCGCGTAGTTTGCAATTAAAATCGTTGTACATTGCCAAGCAGGCAATCGGTTAAAATAGAAATTGAAGCCTGTTAAAGGCAATTCCAAAAGTTCGTATAACGAAAGGATTTCTCAGTTTATTAGCTTTCAAGTTAATAGGGAAGTTATTGTAATTGCAAGAATTTTGCAAAGAAATTATTACTAATAAATTGAAATAGTTTCAATATTTACAAATCGTGAATTATCGTGAGAGCAGATAGTTTTGCGTTACATTAAAGGTTTCATTCGAGATTGAAAATCGAATGAATTATATTCTACGTTGTGCGATCACAATACATTGAGATTACAGTGTAAGCCCATGTGAAGGGCAACTTGAGTTCAATCGTGTGATAATATTGAAAGATTTAACGAGTGTTATCGCGTGTGATATTGCGATTTAATTTAAAATTCGAGATTGTTCTATAGAGCGACATAGCTCTACTTATTTTGCGGTTCGCGTATTATTGAGAGAAAGGCAGTTTGCCGTGATTGTGTTCCATGCGTGACATGCAAAGTTTATTATGTTAATTATTAGTACATCCGCATTATATTATTGAGTGGTTTTTCTTGCTATTTCGAGGGCAAATAGAATTGCGAATAGAGTAACTCAGAGGTCTCATTTGTCGGAAGGAGGCGTAGGCACGAATTATAGTTCGTGAGGGTAGCAACGCAGCGTGTTGCATAGATTCTGCGTATCAGCATTGAATCCAGAGTGGGTTCGTGTTATTTGATATCTATAATCAAATAAATATCGAAAGGTACACTGCTGAATTCACATAGTGAATTCTGCTCAGAATGGACATTTGGAAAAATTCACATATCGCCATGACCACGCTTGCGTGCTCTGCCTAGATATTTTTAATTTCTTCCGCCATGTTTTGTGATCGCCTAGCAGACAAGGAGCCGATTGCCCTTCCCGGAAATATCCGGCAAGACCGATCGTTTGCCTGAGTTTGCTAGCCTGGTTCTTAACGAGGTTTATTCCAATTGATCCTGCTAAGAGCATATACTCGTTTGGACAGGGAGAGTCGCCATGACCACGATCTTGTGCTCTGCCTAGACTCTCTGTCTGTTTTCATTCGAAAGTACGATCATTTAGTGAGTAGAAGCTGATTGCCCTTCCCGGAATTGTCCGGCAAGACCGATCAGTTGTCTATGTTCATTAATTTGATTTGTAATGTGTATTTGAATAACGCATTCTTAGAATGTGTGCATCTTCGTTAATAATCGTGTGAAAATCTTCCGAAAACGAATGAGAACCTCGTATACTGGTACATGCGAGTTCGGTTTCTTATAACCATTCCAATTCGAGGAATCTTGGGGTTTCCGTCGCGCGGTCGTCGCCTTTCTTTTAGGTGTTTACGTTGCGATATATAAACGTATTGTCGTAGCGGATGACAACAACCGCGTTATTGTAACAGTATAATCCATTGTGGAAGGGTTCCAGTGGATCTCATTTGTACACTTCTAATTGATAGAATATATTTTGTTCTACCCGATTTAAATCTCCAACAATTATTTGATTTGTTATCACCTTTCCGCCATCCAGTGCCTGGAGGCACGAATCCTTTTCAACAGGGACATCGGGTCTCGTAACCAACCCGGTGTTGGATTTATATTATCACCATCCAAGGAATTCTACTGTACAAATAGCAGAAGCATCCAGATTGCCTTAGACTCGCCACGACCACGTTATCGTGCTCTGCCGATTCTGAGTAAGCAGGTCTGCGTGCAACTGTGAACATTTACTGACATACGGGATCGATCGCCGCTCCTGTAATCATTCAGCAGTGCCGATCGAGACGCTGTATTGTCTAGCGAGATTTTCTAGCAAGAGCGCTGGGGATTCAATCATACAATTAGCAGGGGCATCCAGATTACTGCAGAATTGCCACGACCACGTTATCGTGCTCTGCCGATTCTGAGTAAGTAAGTCTGCGTGCAATTGTGAACGTTTACTGACATACGGGATCGATCGCCATTCCTGGAATCATCCAGCAATACCGATCGAGACGCTGTATTGTCTGCTCTGAATCCTGCGTTTTAAACAAAAGAAGGAAAGAGAGATTAACTTGTTAGAACACTTGCTCCACGGACGTCTCTCCACGGCACGTTTACCTGCCCTGCTGAGAATTGTTAGTTGCAGTAAGTGAAGACAACAAGTCTCTTCCAGGAGTATTCAGATTGCCATAGAATTGCCATGACCACATTATCGTGCTCTGCCGATTCTGTGTAAGTAGATCTGTATACAACTGAAAACATTTTCCTGACATACGGGATCAATCGCCACTCCTGTATTTCACAGCAGTACCGATTGAGACGCTGTATTGTCTACATTTATTCCTTCATCCAACGGGTTAAATAGAAAAGAAAAGGGGATTAAATAGTCCGGTTACAGTCTACGAGGCGTATGGGATCCTCACGCCGCAATCGGTTCAGGTATGGCCGCAGAGCCTTCAGGAATTTGTCGTATAATTCCGGCATGTCCATGAAATCGATCCTAAATCGGGACGACATCTACGTAGAGGAGAAAGAACGAATTACAGTATTTTATCCGTAAACTAGCTGACCCGACAGACGTTGTCCTGTCCAATTTTAATAAATTTGTTTGTGAAGCAATTTCGATTTGAATCTTGAAATTCAATTCGTTGACATCAATGTTTTTCTCATTGAGAACCAAAAATACTTACACCGTTTCAAAAATTATGATTTTTACTGTTTGTCCGAATTTTCCTACCTGTCTTTGTGATTGTCTCGAATTTTTGAAGTGAAACTTCTTTGCTGAGGGTAACAATTTTCTAAAATAACGGATGTGACGTGTCGACGTTACGGAAGTGGAAAGTGGGGCGCGAAAATTTAAACTGAAAATGAACGGAGAAAAATAATTTCTTACCCCGACGGGATTCGAACCCCGGTCCACCGATTTGGGATAACCAATGATCTTTAGAATGATAGCGAACATTTTGGAATATATCGCAGCGAATAAAATGCTTGGTAGTAGAATCAAACGAAAAGGTTAGAAATACATGGTTATGTTACGACTACAGACATATAGAGATAGATTGCGCCGTCTTACGGGCGAGTTGAAGTAAAATCAAAAATAAAATAAAAATACTAATGTGTGTTTACCAAAATCTAAGTAGAATCCACGTTTTCAATCAAAATGAATAAATATATTTTCGTTTAAAAACAAAATTAGTCGCGCAGAAGAAGCTCAGTGTGGTGTTTACAAAGTATTATTATACTGATGTGTGTTTACCAAAATCTAAGTAGAATCCCACGTTTTCAATTAAACTGAATACATATACAGGGTTATACAAACGTAAAATCAAGTTACATCAGATGTTGGAACTGCGATTCATTTTTCTACGATACAGAGCACCGCTCTTTGTATTACATTTCTCATTGCTGCCATCATTACAGCATCTCTTTTTATGCTATTACATGCATTTGTTATGTGATTCCAAAGTTATTGAACATTATTCATTGTTCTGTCGTGTACAACCGATTGAACATATCTCCAAAGGTAAAAATCCAACGGAGACAGATCCGGAGAACACAGTGGCTAACGAATTGGATTATACGTTCCTGAACGTATGATTCTGAAGTGTACGTGATAAATATAAACATAATATGGGAAGCGACAGTGGTAAACATAAACCGAGACACCCTACTTATGGCGACAACAAAAACTCTTGTATAAAGAGCGGAGCTCTGTATCGTAGAAAATGGATCGCAGTTCTATTATATTATTATTATATTATACTGATGTGTGTTTACCAAAATCTAAGTAGAATCCACGTTTTCAATCAAAATGAATAAATATATTTTCATTTAAAAACAAAATTAGTCGCGCAGAAGAAGCTCAGTGCGGTGTTTACAAAGTATTATTATACTAATGTGTGTTTACCAAAATCTAAGTAGAATCCCACATTTTCAATCAAACTGAATACATATACAGGGTTGTGCTAACGTAACTTTCATGAAAACTTATTTCTTACAAACAGGAGCCGAAAGTGTAGAGAAAAGTGTAAAGAAAAAAAAATATACGTGTGGAAAACCACGCGTGGTGGAAGTGAAACTTCTTGCAGTCTAGTAATGTTTAGAAGCATATTAAGATTGGAAATGTTAAAAAAAAAACAAGATCAGGAACAACCAATACAAAAAAAAAAACAAGATCAGGAACAACTAATACAAAAAACAAGATCAGGAACAACTAATACAAAAAAAATCATAGAAAAAGTTTCACTTCAAACATAATGAACGTTCAAAATTTGCTTCGCAAAGAAGGAGAGCGTATGGGAAATGCTATGAACTACGTTTCTTTCTTTCTCATACGCTCTCCTTCTTTGCAAAGCAAATTTTGATCGTTCATTATGTTTGAAGTGAAACTTTTTCTATGATTTTTTTTGTATTAGTTGTTCCTGATCTTGTTTTTTGTATCAGTTGTTCCTGATCTTGTTCTTTTTTGTATTGGTTGTTCCTGATCTTGTTTTTTTTTTTTTAACATTTCCAATCTTAATATGCTTCTAAACATTACTAGACTGCAAGAAGTTTCAATTTCACCGCGCGTGGTTTTTTTAACATTTCCAATCTTAATATGCTTCTAAACATTACGAGACTGCAAGAAGTTTCACTTCCACCGCGCGTGGTTTTCCACACGTATATTTTTTTTTGTTATTTTGATTTTACTTAAAAAAATATTTCAATTGTTAATTGTACTTGTTGCTGCATACAAAATGGAATGTGTTTATTTACACCTAGAAATGCCACCATCTCGGAAGGAAATGGACATGGATATTCGAGAGAATCAATGAAATTAGAGCATCATTGCGAAAAAAGATGATTTTTTATTACCTCAATATATTATGAAATTCTATTATAATTATAATTTTGACTTTATTTTTTTTATTATAGGAAGACAAATAAACTTGTGTATAATAATTCCGTTTTGTCAATCATAAATAATGCATAGAATTTAGCTGATGTTTTCGGTGCACAGTTCGGCGCAAATTATACAGACGCAAATTTCTCTAGAAAATGGTCCATACCTGGATCGAAACGTTGCGCTTGTTAGTAATATTGGATCGAACCCATGCGCCGAAAACATCAGCTAACTTCTAAACTTATGTATGCTTGTAAAATGAATTTATATTATACAATTTATTTCATTATTTATTTGACAAGTAATAAATCTACAAACTGTTTCATAAACTAAAAAAAAACTTTCTACATTTTCGTATTCTCCGATGAGTTCAAATAAATACCACCATTCGGTTCTCATATTCCGATTTTTATTAATGCAATTGTTACAGTAGTAAAACGTTTCTATGTAAAATAAATACATATTTTTAACATACTTTTTACATTTTTAGTAATATGGAAGGTTAAAAAATGTAATTAAAAAAGTAATAAACAATAAAAATAAAAATCGCTGCACGGGGACTCGAAGGGTAGCTCCAGATTGCGATTCATACGCTCGACGGATCGACGGTCGATTTTCAGTTTCGTTTCCGTAAAGCAATTCACATGGAAAGAGCTAAAAATAGATTGTGGCTGGCGCAAGCGCACAAGCAGCGCACACGGACATAGTAGAGGTATTCTGGTGCGTGTAGCGCGCGAGCGCGTTGGAGAAGGAGAATAGGGGCAACAGTAGGTCATAGTGGGGGGGTCTCGCGCGACGGCTTAGTACCACGGTACCATGATTCTGGCATCACTGCCGTAAATCCATTTCCTTGGTACACTAGTGAAACACAAAACACGAAACACCACACTTTTACACAATTGCTACACATTACACGTAGACACTTTTCGAACTGGAATACTCCGACGCGGAAACGGACATAGTTCCGTGTTCTTCGCGATTCCGCGCGAGACTGTTCTCTCCCAGCGTACAATGTTGTCGATGAAAGCAGATTGTTTGAAACAAATGAAATCGTTGCCGAGCAGATATTGATTTCTCGAGAATCATATGGTAATATTGATTTTTCGAGAATCGTATGATTCTCGAAAACATCGATTCTTGATGGACGAACGATGCCATGGACGAGAAATCTCGTGGTGTGTATCGTTATTACTGATATAAAGTGTTATTTGTATTATGTTATAAAATACTAAAGTCTGAAATTTATCCATTCACAGCATCGTTTCTTCGACATCGCGGAAACGACCCGACTAGAATTTTATTTAGGCAGACCATTAGGCGGGACTCGAACCAGCGACCTACGATTACCAGTATTTCTCGCGTTTTTTGCGTTTTTAAATTGTTTATTTCAGGCTCACAGTGGGGTATTTGCCCGAAAAACGGGAATAAAATATTGTAGTGTTATTTATAGACTCAGGGTCATAAAAAGTAGGTCGTTGGATTCACCTTGACTCCAGCTATGACATTATGAAATAAAAAATGTACTTTAACATTTAAAAAATCAAATAAATTTTTATTTTTTGTCGAAAAATCTTTTTTTTCGAAATTTTATATTTATAATTTTGTACATGTTTCAATACCGCTCAACTTTTATTTAAACCATTTTGTCGTCATATTATCCGAACTCATGAAAAGTAGTGATAATGGAATGCTTTGATTACGATGTACAGAGTTGAGATAGGTGTACAAACTCTTCACAGATTTCATTCTGTTATTATCTAAATTAGTATTGTTATTAATATTTCAACATTACCAATCATGTTGTAAGCTTTTTTTCGATTTCAAAACTTTATTGACGATTTTGGTATACTATTAAATTGAATTGAGCACTCTTTCTTGTACCATTACATTCGATAAAACTTTGCGATCATAGTCCAAAAAGAATTTCTTCCGGATTGGAGAGTCATAAGTAATTGAAGTAGAAATGAGCATTGAAAGTCGCACCGTACAGGCGTACTACGCGTAAATATCGAAAAAAACCTTAGAAAATGATTGATATTGTTGAAATACTAATAACAATACTAATTTAGATGATAACAGAAAGAAATCTGTGAAGAGTTTGCACAACTATCTCAACTCTGTACATCGTAATCAAAGCATTACATTATCACAACTTTTCAAGAGTTCGGATAATCTCATGAAAAAATGATTCGAATAAAAGTTGGACAATGTTGAAACATGTACAAAATTATTATTTAAAATTTCAAGAAACAATTTTTTTCGACAAAAAATAAAAGCTATTTTGATTTTTTAAACGTTAAAGTACATTTTTTATTTCATGTCATAGCTGGCGTCAAGACAAATCCAACGACCTACTTTTTTATGACCCTGAACCTATAAATAACGCTACAATATTTTACTCCCGTTTCTCGGGAAATTACCCCACTGTGCGTCCAGGAGTAGTTTAATACAATAATTATTATTTAAGAAAAACGCCTTATAAAACTAGTTTTCTAACAAGTTTTCTAACTGTAGCCCTGGCGTTTCCCTTACACAAGGCGTACGATTAGAATATCGTGTAATTTTTCTGAGTCGTATACATCGTATGTAAACTGTATGTGTAAACTGTATACAATTTATTCGATGAAGGCAGATCGTTTGAAAAATTGAAAAAAAATCTTTCTATGAAAAGAAATAAGAATCGATGTTTCCATATGAGATTATCGAAAAATCGATATCTCCTTGTTAACGATTTCATTTGTTTCAAACGAACTGCCTTCATCGGATAAATTGTATACAGTTTACACAAGATGTCGGTCAGTTACACATCAGAAGAAAATTATAAAATATTCTTTTCATACGCTCAATGTGATGGAAATGCCATAGCTGCAGTCAGAAAATTAGCTCTGGAGCATCCTGAACTTCAGCCCACTCCTTCTGATCATTATGTAAGGCAGCTTGCATCGCGACTCTGTGAAACAGGGTCGTTTGATCGCAACGGTAGAACCGCCGGGAGACCGCGTACGACTAGGACAGTACGCACAGAAACCGATGTACTAAACATCGTGGAAGAGGATGGCACCGTGAGCGTGCGGGATATTAGTCGCCGTTTGAGGTAAGTCAAAGTACAATAAAATGATATTTGATTAAAGCTTATTCAACGGTAGGTACTTATGCATTTTCATGTATTTTGTTTTAGGAAAAGTCGTTCAGCGGTTCACCGTATCCTAAAGGATGATATGTATGTAGCGGACCTCTTGGAGAAAGTTAGTCCGACCCAGGTAGACTTTCCACACGCGGGCTGGGACCTAGCGTACATTTGGTCGCCGGATTTCCGGTCATATCTAGTGTGCACATTTGGTCGCCAGGCCCAGGTTTTCCCGAACGCACTTTTGGTCGTCGGTTTCCCAGTTCTACCTAGTGCGCACATTTGGCGACCAGGTCGAGGTTTTTTTCCGCGGCGCGCACATTTGGCCGCCAACCCTCGATTTTGCCTGGATACGGGTAGTCAGTCCAAGGACACGAACTTTCTCCAAGGGGTACGTCTAGGAAAGCGACAACCCCACTCCAGGAATTTTCCTTGTTCGAAGGAAATTTCTGGGGGCACCGGGGTAGATATAAGCGCGCATTTTTACGGACGCGAGGAGAGTCGTTTTAGAGACATTGAGTCGTCCGCGCGTTATTTCTTGTCGTTCGTCTATTGTAATTCTATGTGAATGTATCTTGTTATTTATATTGGTAGTTGTTGAGTTTTTGTTTCAATAAACTATTTTGTTACATATATTGGGAGAACCTCATTTTCTCCACCAACTACTAAATGTACCACCCGGAATCCGACATTCGTCAAATGTATATTGTGGACCGACGAATCACTGTTCACAAGAGAAGGGTGTTTCAACGTCCATAATTTACACGTATGGAGCGTCGAGAATCCGTTGGCGCTTCGGTAACGCGGGGTACAGCACCGCTGGTCGGTTAACATTTGAGCCGGCCTTTGTGGCGAACAAATTCTCGGGCCGTACATGTTACCCGATACACTGAACGGCCCGAAAATGTTCTGCTGGATCTCATGGACGATGTTCCTTTAGACATCCGGCAGAACATGTTTTTCCAAATGGATGGTGCGCCAGCGCACTACGCCACAAGTGTCCGCGCCCAATTAGATGAAATCTTTCGGGACAGGTGGATCGGCCGCGGTGGACCTGTTGCGTGGCCCGCGCGGTCACCTGATCTCAAACCGCTGGATTTTTTCCTGTGGGGTTACCTAAAGGTAATATCAATTTTCATGTATTTTTTATTCATTAATGTATACGTGTTTGCTTACGTTTTGTTTTTTTAATGTCATTTCAGAATGAGGTGTACCATGTACCGGTCCCCTCAGCGGAAGAGATGGTGGCGCGCTTTCACGGTGCCATTGCTCAGATAACTACGGCGACGTTGAAGCGGGTACAGCAGCAGGTTATTCGTAGGGCCGAACTGTGCGTACAAGAAAACGAGCGGCACATTGAATACCTGCTCTAACAATGTAAGTTAGCAAAGCAGTAGCGCACACTTTTAAATATTTTCTGCAAAAATTACATTTGAAAATCTGTTTTTCAGTCATGAAGAATTTTCCCCTTGTAAATAGGATTATGTACATAGCATCTAGTTTTATAAGGCGTTTTTCTTAATTATTATTGTATTATTATTGTAAATAGCATCTAGTTCTTGTAATATAATTCTTAAATAATAATTATTGTATTAATATTGTTCGTTTGTGACTTTCACCTGCCAAATTAATTTTTGGTGAATATTTCAAAGTTTTTAAAGAAGCCGCGTTTCGTCCCGAATTTGCCAGAAGGACTCATCAGCAAGGCTGCCTGGCAAATTTTACCTTGTACGCGTGGGAATGACGCGACGAATTTCCAAATCTTCTTAAATGAACGATAATGTGTCTGACCACGATAGGTAACAAGAAAAAGAATATAGATTCGTTTCGTATGAAAGTACGATTGCGAGTGAGCTGGTTCTCGAAATCGGTCGTAATTGTTTTTGGGGAGAATATTTTGTTTCGAGGGACCTTTGTTTTAATTCGTGTGGGGGAACCTTCTTCATCGTGAAGAAAGCTTCTAATCAGTCTGTGGGCTGATTTCAATGACGTTTCATTGATTTACGCAAGGCGATGTGTTGATTGGGTATTGCCGAACGCTGCATTTCCCATTCAACACACCCTTGATGGTTCGTCATCCTCCACGGCCGACTCGAGCAGCCTTCAGTTGGTAGGAGAGAGACAGAAGGAATGAAGTAAACGATATTACTCCAATGAACGGTCCCTAGCGATCGAACATGCTCCCCCCGTTGATCGATTCGATCGATCAATTCTCAAACAAATAGTTAACAAATCAGACTTACTTGTTTAAGTTGTGTGCGAGTCACCACGTGATGGTGATTCTAAGTTTGGTAAAGGTGCGAGCTTTTTTACGTTGCGTTTGTAAACTCCGGTGGCAGTGCGAACGGTTACTGCCCGGCCGATGTCATCGGTTCCTGGATGCACTTGTTCAACACGACCCAAATGCCAGCACAATGGTGGAAGATTGTCATCCCTCAACAAGACGATCGTTCCCGTGGAGATGCTATGACATCCCTTAGTCCATTTATGACGGATGGTAAGGTGGTGAATGTATTCTTTGTGCCACCTGGTCCAGAAATCTCGTTTGACCTTCTGAATATGTTGCCAGGTGGACAAACGATTCGATGGTGTATCGCTGAAATCAGTCTCGGCCAAGCACGTCAAAGAATCACCAATCAGAAAATGGCCCGGTGTCAAAGTAGAAATGTCGTTCGGATCGGACGACGGGGGAGTGAGAGGACGAGAGTTTAGAATGGCTTCTATTTCAATTACAAATGTATTAAATTGATCATAAGTAAATAATTCTTCTCCAACCACCCTTAACGTGGTGTTTCAATGATTTTACGGCTGCTTCCCATAATCCACCGAAGTGAGGTGATAATGCTGGGGTGATATGCCAATTAATACCTTTAGGTGCGAGAAATTGTTGTATTTTTGTATCCGTTGATAGGACCTTATACAGTTCTATCAATTCATTGTTAGCTCCAACTAGAGGGGGGTTGTTGCTCGCTCGCTTCGCGAGCTTCGCAGGTGGGGGAGTTGTAGCTCGCATTGCGACCCCGCGAGAGGGTTAGTGGTACGGATGTTGTTTGGTGTGTGACTCTCCACGAGCCACACAAAGAACTTCCCGACTCGTTAGTTGTAGTATATTAGTATCATTATTTATTTAGTGCACGATTTAAGATGATTATATGTTTTCAGGGAATTTCAATAGTTTTCAACTTATCAAAATGTTTGCTATATGGCGTCGCATTAGTTGCATAATTGGAAAAAAGCAATTTAAAAAAAAAAAAAAAAAATTTTTTTTAATTAAAAAAAATTAAAAAAAAAAATTTTTTTTAAGTATGTCTAAATATATATATAGTTACGTTTGCTTCTTCGGTGGATACGCCTTTCGTATAAATTGCAATGTTGAATCAACTCCTTTCGAAAAAAACGAAAAAACTAAAAAACTACTTGACCAAAATGGACCAAAATCTAATCAGCTCTAAGTTACAGCGGGGCACATCGATTGCATCATTCATCGTTCTGATCACGTTGTTACTTTTTCAGAAAACGTTAACGAAAAATTTGATACCATAGAAACAGACATACGCACACACACACACACACACACACATACTAACAATTTGATAAAAATAGTCTAAAATGACTCCAATGACCATGAAACGTGAAGATCTGCAAAAAATTAGATTTTCGATTTTCGGGGTAATTACAATAACTTCCCTATAAATCGGGAAGTTAATAAAATTTGTTCCATTACACTGTCCAACAAATTTCAACTTTTTTTTTTTCATATAACTGTTGGGTGGATCTTGTAGAGTTTTTTGCGCTGATTTCGAATCTGGCCTTAATTTTTTCCCTACACGCACAGTTTTTGAAAAAATTGCTTTGAAAAAAAAACGTATTTTTCAACTTTAAACAATTACTGTGATATTATTATAATAGATATTGAATTGTTCTTTACAGCAAAGGATTCTGTAGACTTTCCTGAATACAGTGATATCCGATAGTAATACATTGTGAATGTTTAAACATGTTTGAATGTCGAGTGCGAAAGAGGTGGCTTGTAAAAGTTTCATTATGCGATGATTGGCTGCGTGGAGTTCTTTGACAGACAAATGCCCCGTACGGCGATATTTTGACAGGAAACGTAAACAGTACGCAACGACTCGCCTGAGTTTCCGAATACATGAATAACGTAAAAGAATCTCATCGTTTTGTATGATTGAACTGACTAAACAAGTTATCTTTCGCAACTCTGGTATTTCGTTACAAATAACGAATCGAGAGACCGGCCACATAGATTGCACCTCGGCGAGCCATTTCGGTCTGTGAAGCCACATGTGATTATGTGTGAACTCTGCGGATGTTATTCCTCGCGATATAAGATCAGCTGGGTTGTCGGAAGATTTGATATGACGCCACGAATTTATGTTGGTTTTTCGTTGAATATCGGCCACACGGTTTGCAACGAAAGTTTTCAAAGTGGAGGGTTGTTTGGTCAACCAATTCAATACTATAGTAGAGTCAGTCCAAAAAAAAGTTTCGTGTACGTGACGTATAAGAGCTTTTTGAACTGTTCAATATAATGTGGCCAATAATGCGGCACCGCATAATTCCAAACGTGCGAGGGTGATCTGGCTTAATGGCGCGACGCGTGATTTTGCGCAAAGTAAGTTGGTATCGATGGAACCAGAAAATGTGACTGTCCGTACGTACAAACAAGCTCCGTATGCCCTTTCGCTTGCATCACAGAAACCGTGAATTTCGATTCGTTTCGCGTTCTTCAATTTTGCATGGCGATTAAATTCGACGTCATTTAAGGGGGTACCGTAGCCTCTAATATTACTAGAATATTACTAGAATCTTACTAGAAAATCAGGCGAAAACAGGGTTTGCGGGAAACAACTGTTTGTCCTTATACGAGCATGTTGCGAGCTGTGTGAAGGCTCATTTGATAGAGGAAGGTTGATCGTAGGACGCTCTGGTCATGCGGAAACGAGATTATGTTTATATTTAATAATATGAGCGTCCAAAGTTGGGGAAAAAATCGACACAACCACCCTCAGGTTCCCATGTATTTTAAAAATAAAAAAGGATTTTTCTGACTTGCGTCATGACCAGAGCGCCCTACAATCAACCTTCCTCTATCAAATGAGCCCTCACACAGCTCGTAACATGCTCGTATAAGGACAAACAATTGTTTCCCGTGATTGCATTCAACTTCCCTATAATACAGTCAGAGTTTAGACAAGCATAAGAGACGTAGAGAACATGTCTAGAGCCAATTTTAGTTCAACTTGTCAAATACTAGATGGGGCCTAGTCAGGAGGACTAATGCGTTAGGCCGATACATATGTATGCCACGCGACGAAGTCAATGTATGCATTTTCGTGCGATTGTAGGATTATCGCACGTTGGCCGGGGGTGAGCTGGCCCCGGCCCCTGGGGGGGAGGTAGTCTCTCCCCCCCGAGATGGACCGGCACCTCGGAGGGACCTTTACCCGGTCCCTTGTAGGGGGTGTCGGCCACTTACAGGAGACGAGCTCCGGTGAGGTGGGGGGTAGGGTGGGGAGGGTCGGGGCGTGCGAGTGCGCTTCCGACGACCCTTCCTTGCCGGTGTCGGCGCCTTCTTGCCCTGGCTGGGCGGCGGCGGTGGGTGGCCCCTTAGAGGGTCACACATTGCTGCTGCTCCGAACAGCGCACGAAGGCTCCGGGAGCTGTGGGTGGACCGAACTGCGGTTCGGGAAGCCCAACTCGAAGGCTCCAGGGATGGGGACACCACCGGGAGGGTCCCTCCGCCCGGGGTCTGGTATTAGGTAGGGCACGGGGGGGAGCTTCACTCCCCTCCAGGACGGTTTGTTAGCTCAGGGGGTGGCCAGTTGAGTTCTCGGAGATGCTGCCCCCCCCTTACAATAGCTTAGGTGGGAGTGCGGTTTTAGTGGGTAGTGGCTTGCCGGAGAGTCCTCTGGACAGTCCCACATAACCCTGGCCCCCCGAGGGGGCCAGGGTATGCGTAACGCATCTCCGCACTATAAAAAAAAAGGATTATCTCACGCAGATTACCGAGCATAACCGCTATATGGCAGCACGGACACAGTAATTGTGGAAATACTCGTAGTTGTTGATAAACTATTTCTTCTTATGCAGTTCCACTTCTGCAAGATCTTGTAGTCGGATGAAATAATCAAATTTAGAATAATAACTTAGAAAATATTTATTTGATACAATTGTGAAAACTTTATAATAAACGTGTTGTCACTTCGCAAGATCAAGAAAGAATGAATGTAACAGTTGCCGCTTGGCATAAGGAGAAATTCTCCTGTTTATTTTACCAAGGCAACTGTTGTTGATTAACAACTACAAAATATTTGAATTCGCGCCGCTATGGATATTCCCTACATACTCCCTCCCTAATGAAGGTACGGAATGATTAAAAATTGCGGCGGTACGTGAAAACAGTGTATGGCGAATAAACATGTTTAAACTACGCTTATATCTAACAGGTAGAACGTTTTTCTTTAAAAAGAAAATATACAGTTTGCACAAAGTTGCTTATAAACTAAAACTTATGACTAAGTTAATGCTAAACCGCCGCTGCGGAAACGTTTTTTTGAAATCGAACACGTTTTCGTGCGTATGTCTGTAAGTGTGGTTGAGCGTCGGGCTCTTCGGTGTTCATCTCGTTGTTCTCGCAAATGTCGGAGGTATCGAAATAAACCGGTTTCAGCCGCTCGATCGGTACACTATAATGAACGCCATTGACGTCAATCTTGAATACGCGGTTGTTTACGCGTTCGATAATTTTGTATGGACCTGTGTAGGGACGTTCTAAGAGTTTCTTGACGGCCTTGGTCAAGAGAAAGACGTGAGAACATGTAGCGAGGTCCTTAAAAACGAATGGTTTGCGCTTAGATTTGTGTGCTACTGGAACAGGGCGCACTTCCCTCATGAATTCTCAGAACTCTTCGAGAAAGTATTGGGGATTAGGTGTAAAATCACCGAACAAGAAAAATTCGCCAGGCACTCTGAGTGCTGTGCCGAAAACGAAATCTGCGAGGCTCGCGTTGGTGTCCAAACGTATTCTGGTGCGTAATCCGAGGAGTACGGTGGAGAGTGTGCGAGACCATTCGCCGGAATGACACATGATGGCTGCTTTGAGATCTCTGTGCCATCTTTCTACCAATCCATTAGAGGCGGGGTGGTAGGGGGTGGTACGGATGCGTTTGCATCCACAGAGAGAGAGGAGTGCATTGAAGAGTTCTGATTCAAATTGCGTGCCCTGATCAGTCCTGATAACTTCGGGAATGCCGTATCGAACTATCCAATTATCATAGAATGCCCTTGCAACGATTGGCGCAGAGGCTTCCTTGATCGGAATCGCTTCTGGCCAACGACAGAATCTGTCGACCATGGTGAGACAGAATTGAAAATCCTCGCTAAGCGTGAGGGGGCCAATCAGGTCGAAGTGGACGTGAGAGAAACAATGGTTATTTGTTCCTCATGCTCCTAGGCTGACGAGGATGCAATGAGAATATCATCGACATATGCGAAAACGAAGTCTAAATCGCCAAGAGCGCGATTAATGTATCGTTGAAAAGTTTGACCAGCGTTACGAAAACCAAATGTCATAGCGCAATGTAAAATCATAGTGCAGGGCCCGCTGTATAGCCTTACTGATGAGTCCTCTAGCGGGTCTAGGACGAAACACCACCTCACCACCTTTCCTTTTTCTTCTACTATTTGGATAGCACACGTATGACAATTCTGACATAATTGCTACAAGTAGGGCTAATTATAAAGTAATAATGATCGAACCTGGGCGCCGCGAATAAAATTCCTATTATCATAGCGCAATATTCGAAAAGACCAAAGGGGGTGATGAGAGCTGTTTTGGGTATATCTTCAGGCGCGACGGGTATCTGATGATAAGCTTTGAGTAAGTCGAGGGCTGAGAAGATGCATTTATTGTAGAGCACTGTTGGAAAGTCGTGTAAGTGCGGAACGGGGTAGCGGTCAGGAACAGTGACATGGTTGAGTCTGCGATAGTCGCCGCAGACTCGCCAATCCCCGTCTTTGTTCTTGACAAGGTGAATAGACACCGCTCGGGCGGCGTGTACGTGTGCCTACAGGCATCGTAAGGTCCGGGATTTTCCTTCTGATAACTCGATAACGCAAAACTTTGACTTTTCAGTAGCCACAATCGCTAGATGAAAGACCTATCTAGGGTGGTATCTGGCTCAAAAGTTCTATTTTTACGTTCCCGAGCTATGGTTTGCAATATTCGGCAGCATGAACGTTAGAGAGGCTATGAACGCAGGCGCCTGCTCGCAGCGTCGGTGTGCTCGAGTGAGACTGTGTGGCGCTACACACCGCTCGGGCGCAGTGATGTGATTGAGGCCTCTATTTCTCGCGCATGCGCGGCAATTTCAGCCTCAGTGACGTAACCTTTTCGATGAAATCGGGTAGCTAGAGCACCACGCAGACTTTAAAAAATTTACTAGTCTATACATATGAAATATTGAAATTTAACATAATTAAAACTTATTCTTTATTTTGAGGATGGGATAGGGAAAGAGCGCTATAATAATTACACAAAATAATACATAATATAACAAGAAAATACTTTATTTGGCAGAATCAATTAAAGAATACCAACATTTGTTGCCTGGGTTAGGAAAACTGCCAAAACCTTACCAGTATTCACAAATAAAAATTACATTATATAAAACATTATATATATAAAACAAAACAAATTGTTGCGCAACAGTCTTTTCTGTCTCGCTCAGTCTTTTGTCTCACTCAGTCTTTTCTGAAACATTGAAAACGAAATAAATAAAATATATAAAACTAAATATAATATTGCACATTCAGCGCCTGCAAGGAAAACAAAATAAATTAAATACACAATAGTAAAATAAATATTGCACATTCAGCGCCTGCAAGGAAAACAAAATAAATTAAATACACAATAGTAAAATAAATATTGCACATTCAGCGCCTGCAAGAAAAACAAAATAAATTAAATACACAATAGTAAAATAAATATTGCACATTCAGCGCCTGCAAGAAAAACAAAATAAATTAAATACACAATAGTAAAATAAATATTGCACATTCAGCGCCTGCAAGAAAAACAAAATAAATTAAATACACAATAGTAAAATAAATATTGCACATTCAGCGCCTGCAAGAAAAACAAAATAAATTAAATACACAATAGTAAAATAAATATTGCACATTCAGCGCCTGCAAGAAAAACAAAATAAATTAAATACACAATAGTAAAATAAATATTGCACATTCAGCGCCTGCAAGAAAAACAAAATAAATTAAATACACAATAGTAAAATAAATATTGCACATTCAGCGCCTGCAAGAAAAACAAAATAAATTAAATACACAATAGTAACCTAATTATTGCACATTAGTTTAATTGCTATCACATGCGCTTTTTTTGTACAAATTTTGCGGATTATGCAATTTGAGATGATGCGAATCTACTTCAAAATTAATGCAATTAACATTTTTTGATTGAAAACTGGACCGAACTACGCAAATGGCGGCTAATGACTCTATATTTAATTTGTTTCGTTTATTACTCTTTACATCTGTTACAATAGAAAAAATACGTTCGGCCTCAGCATTTGAGTGGGGAAGAGACAGAACTATTTCAATTAATAATTTTAAAGTTGGAAACATGTCTTCCCCATCGAAATTTTTAAATTTTAAAATATTATGCCACATAACGTCTAATTCTAATAAAGCTAAGTTTTTTTTGCATTCTTCATCGAAACATGATGGTAGAATTTTCCATTCAAAAGCTAATTGTGTAATATCTAAAAGATTTACACGTTTCGCGATGCCAGATAAATCTGGAATTTTGTCTCTGCCTTTGTCGTATAAAGCAACTGATGCATCCAAAAACAACAAATCTTTAAAAAATGAATCTTTCAAAGGCAGACGTGCAAGCATCTCTCGAATTGCAGTAATATAAAAGTTCAAACATTTGGACCGAATTTGTTGGGCACATTCCAACTCTAATGACTCTAAAATTGTTTTGCATTCCGGCCCGAAATCTACGTCTTTTAGTTCTAAAAAAATTTCTATTTTATTTAAATCTAATGTAGTTACATCATTCAAAAATTCAAGCTTAATAAAATTTTGCCCTATTTGTTTAATGAGCTGAAGGCTAGTTTCATATAATTTATGCAATAAAATTTGTCGCGACTGAAATAGGGCATTAAATCGATTGAAAAAATTTAAAGAATATTTTAAAAAACATATATACGCTTTAATGGACGTGTCATTCAATGACTCTAATAAAAATATGGCGGCAGATTTTGATTTATCTTCGACTACAGCTAACATGAAATAATTTTTTAACACGTCCCAATTTTCCAACAATCTAACAATGCATTTATGTGAACAAAGCCACCTGGTACTTGATAATTTTAAAATTTTGCGTTGCTGTACGCCGAAAAAATTTTGAAATTCTACTAAAATTGCACTTCTCTTAGCACTTCCCGAAATATAAGTGGCAACTCCTCTAATTAATTTTTCGCACTCCGGAGGCAATTGATCGCAAGACTTACTTGAAATAATCGCGGAAGTGTGACAAATACATCCTAAAGTAATCAAATGAGGTACCTCGACTTGTAAGTGTGTCATAAATGAATTTTTGCAGCCAACCATAACCGAGGCATTATCGCAAGCAATACCAACAATATTTTTGATAGGAATTTCTTTTCGATCTAAAAGATTTTTAAAGTTTTGAAATAAAATATCCGCGGAACAATCATCACCGTTTAATTGAATAATGTCTAATAGCTGTGTGCATACTTTATTATTTCCAGGCGAGGTGAATTGAACTAATACACACAGTATTTTAAAATTTGCTACATCCGTCGTCTCATCTATTAAAACTGAAAATTTACGAGATTTTAAAAGTTCTACAAGTTGTTCAACTTCGCGCTTGGCAATAACGTGTTTAACAATGTTGGCACACTTATTTCGAGCAAGTGTAAAGTCTCGTACAATTTCAGGTTCTTGACAAACATCTTGAATCAAAGGAATTAAGTGATCCGCGTTTGAAAAAGCTACATTATGTTCTGCAAAATAGGCAGCTAATCTAATTTCTGCACGTTTTACTTTATCTACGTGAGATAAAGCTGTGCTACTAAAACTACTAATACTATTATTGTTGTTACAAGTGGCTCTGTTATCTAATAAACTAATATTTCTAATATGTGTAGCCGATTTCGAATGCCTAACTAATGTTGTTTTGCAACATGCGATAGCCAGTTCACATGCATTGCAATATGCTTTATCATCTGTTAGTGGAGAAGGAGCTAACCATAATTTAAAATTATCCTCGTCTAACCATGCATGTCTGAACTTACGAATCTTCTTTGTAGCTCTTTCTCCACTATTAACAGCCATTGTATAATAGAATATTAAAAGTACTTACCTCGTTCTGCGTCACGTCTCTCGTCCATCAATCGTCCCGCCAATAACACCGGTACACTCCCGCCAATATAACTGCCACGGGGTGCTAGGGCTCTGGCCGCTCTGTTGCGTCATTGTAGATACGCTACTGTTTCGGTCGCGCATGCGCGAGAAATAGAGGCCTCAATCACATCACTGCTCGGGCGGCGTGTACGTGTGCCTTCTAGCTTTTCTTGAAGCTAGAGTTTACAGCGTTGTCAACTTGACAAGTGCAACGTTGCCGCATTATATACGAAAATCGTCGAAGTCGATGCTCGCATCGAAAGCGTTTGAACGGTTTCTTGACAAGGTATTGAAACCCGATTTTATTAATTTCAAAAATTTTTTATTAAATTTTCAGACGCAGTTTTCTTCTTTCTTGAGTATGATCCCATAGAGATCGAAACGTTGAAAGTTTAAATGAATATGTAAAATTGCTTTAACGTATTTAATTGATCGAACCGTTGCGCCGAAATCATTAATACTTGTTGTGTTTTAACAATCATACGATCGATAATAAGAATAACAATTATTTATTAGATAAATAAAACACAATATTTTTGAAAATTAAACATTTATTATTTAGTAATAATTGTAATCATTTATTATTACGCGGCCGCCGCACAGTGTCACGAAAAGCCTGTTTTTTGGACAAAATTCAATAACTTTTGTTCTGTTTAGGATGGAGACATGAAACAAAGTGGGGTTTTTCATTTATATTGAAAGCAATCTGAATACGATATTATTATAAATATATAGTAATTTATTTAAACATTGTAAAACGATATTTATGAATAAAATTTTGTTTTATTGCTGGTTTTCAGTAGATGAATTCAGTTCAGTTCTTCCGAAAGTGAAACTTCCTCTTATAACATTCGCCTCCTCGACACACGTACACTCTTTGTCTGCTATGCCTGCCGCGAAAATTACTTTATTACCGACTTTCAATTCAATAGCATCGACCTATCATAAATTCTGAGTGTGCCTCAGCGTGTACCTCTAAACCTGGCAAACTATACTTGATAGCAGAATTCGTAAATACACTCATTTTACTACGGGAAAATTTATACACTTTAAATGTGAAACGTGTTTTTAAAATATATAAAAAGTAGATTAACTTTTTCTTAATAATTTTTTTTTTAATAACGTTTTTATAAACAACTACCGGCGAGTAAAACATTTACAGCATTATTCGGAGCGATGACCTGGACAACGTATTAAAAAATCAGCGAGATCGAAGACTAAAAAATAATGGATATGTACTACAAGATTCAATTGGCGGGCGCGAGATTCGAACTCGCAACCCCCCGGTCGCAGTCGCGCGCTCTATCCACTAACCCACTGCGTGCTCCTTTTATTTATCTAATGCTTCGTACAGACCTAAACAGCGCGCCGAACCGCGCACCGAACCATTCGCCAAACCATTCACCGAAACGTTTGCCGAAATATTTCGCCGCGCCGAACGCCGCGCCGAACGGCGAACGGGAAGATGGAACAACAACGCAACAAGGCAGCCTTGGCAAAAATCGAAAAGTATAGGACTGCCAAGAGAATACGCAAACGGTTCAATGCAACGACAGATGCTGACTACGGACCAAATGCACAGAGGCCAGACATGGACGAATCTGTGTTTCGCCTGGAAACGGAAAAACATATGGAAATCCTACGCGATTGGCAAAAGGATAGAGCTGGTATTGAGCGGAGAACAATTGGACAATCCAAAAGCAGCGAGTGGCTGGATAAAAAGAGAAACCTATTGACAGCATCCAACTTCGGCGAAGTGATCATCCGACGCAAAGGAACGCTGTGCGAAAAACTAGTAAAGAAATTGCTGTACCCCAGTCTGCTAAACGTTCCTGCTGTAGTGTATGGACGGCGAAACGAACACATTGCACGGCAAGAATTGTCGGCAAAGGAAGAAATCGAAATCGAAGAATGTGGCCTTTTCATCGATGCATCGATTCCATATTTGGGAGCATCACCGGATGGTCTTATCGGTGACGACGGCATCGTGGAAATAAAATGTCCAATGAGCGCTGCGGATATGACGCCAGAAGAGGCAATTTCAACATTGCCGGAAGTAAATAAGTACTTTGGAGATAGTACGGGTAGCGCTATGAACAAAAAACACAAGTACTACTACCAAGTACAAGGACAGCTACACATAACGGACAGAAAGTACTGTCTCTTTTGTATATGGACAAGGAAAGGTATAAAATCAATTAAAGTTGATAGAGACGACCAATTTTGGTTACTGCAAATGGAGCCAAAATTGTCGCGCTTTTATCTAAATTGTATGCTGCCCGAATTAGTCGATAGCAGAGATGATAGAAATATGCCCATTCGGGAGCCGCAGTATATTCTTGACGAGCATGTGAAAAAAAAGAAAAGAAAAGTTGCAACTGACCGAGGTCGAGTTGCACGCAATTGTGCTTAGCCACTGACTTGATCAGCTGGTGACGAAAAAGATTGTAAAGTGATTACAATCACAGCTCTAGAATCGTATACGATTCAAAAGCTGTCCGACCTCGAGCTGTACACTTGCAAACATGTGTGCAGAATCACTGATTCATTTCAGCGATTGAAAACAGTTGCAACTGTCCGACGTCGAGTTGCACTTGCAAGTGCAAAACCACTGACTCGATCAGTTGGTGACGAAAATAGATTGTAAAGTGATTACAATCACAGCTCTAGAATCGTATACGATTCAAAAGCTGTCCGACGTCGGACTGTACACTTGCAAACAAGTGTGCAGAATCACTGATTCATTTCAGCGATTGAAATTGTTCAATAATTGCAAAATTATCGAAATTAATTAAAACATGTTTTTCAGAGTACAGATTCCCATATCGTGACAATGACCGAAACGAGAATGGATTGTAAAATTCCGAGGCAACAACGGATCCAGCATCAGCTGATAATGTAAGCAGAGAAATAAAATTCTACTTTTCATACTTTGAAGTTTATGTATGTGTTTTTCACCACGAAGACGTGGCGATCCCAAAAAGAAATTTTCTCCAAGCAGAAGCACGACACGCGCGGTAAAAGTGAAACTTCTTGCAGTCTAGTATTTTAAAAAGATTTATTAATAATAATTATAATTATTTACAATTACGCGGCCGCTGCCGCGTTTGCCGCCTCGGCCACCTCGCCAGCCTCGGCCACCTCGCCAGCCTCGGCCACCTCGCCCGCCTCGGCCACCTCGCCAGCCTCGGCCACCTCGCCCGCCTCGGCCACCCCGGACGCTGCCTCCCCGCTTGTATAACTGCCTGCGCAGCTCCTTTATGATTTTGCGCTGAAACATAATGATATAAAATTAATACAACGAAGACTAAAAAATAATGGATATGTACTGCAAGATTCAATTGGATAACTCACCATTTGCTCGTCCGTAAAAGTTGGAGATGTACCATTCTCTGGCGGCTTTTCTCCTGTACTTTCCGTGGCCTGTAACGTACATAATAATAAATAGTATATGTAACATACACAATAATTGATAATGTATCATATACTCACCGTCAGAGATAATTTTGCGACGGCCTCCATCAAAGCAATTGACGCCGTCGCAGCCTCTGTCACTTCAGCCGATGAGGTACCAGCTTCTTCTTTTTGAACCTCTGTTTTCTGCTCCATTTTTCTGAAATTTTTAAACAAATGCAAAAACATTACACCACACTGATCACCCACGTTGACAAAAATTGTCTTATTTTTTTTTTACTTACTCTTCCAAATAATGTCGATACAAACACAGCTAACGATAATATTCAACTGTCCACCGTTTTTTGATGTCGTCAAGGCGACGGCAATTTACGTGAACATGGTTTGAATCGGCACGCGCCGCGGTGAATCGGGCTTTACGCGCGAAACTTGAAAACGACGCTGCGAGCAGGCGCCTGCGTTCATAGCCTCTGTAACGTTCATGCTGCCGAATATTGCAAACCATAGCTCGCGAACGTAAAAATAGAACTTTTGAGCCAGATACCACCCTAGATTGGTCTTTCATCTAGCGATTGTGGCTACTGAAAAGTCAAAGTTTTGCGTTATCGAGTTATCAGAAGGAAAATCCCGGACCTTACGATGCCTGTAGGCACACGTACACGCCGCCCGAGCGGTGTGTAGCGCCACACAGTCTTACTCGAGCACACCGACGCTGCAGCATCGGCAGCCTTATTGTGACGTCACGGTTTCTTACGAAACCCAACTTACCGGCATGATATTTCGACTCCCTCTGTTTTACCGATATAATGATTGCTGACGACGAAAAGGATCGGAAACAGACATCAACGCTCGTAGCGGATAATTTCAGAACTGTTTTATTCACATAAACCTCGCTGTGAGTCGATTTCCAGTAGAATTAAACTTACAGATTGTTTAATACGCAAGTAAAGAACAGAATAAACGTTGTACTGACAACGTAGATGCCCCCGCCAGGGTGCTACCTGCCCACTTTTTCCATACCAGCCATAAATCTCTCGATATTTATGAAAATGTACTGCCCGTATCGGCGTCCATAGCCTCGCTGATCGGCATGCTTCCAATATCTCAAAACCAT
Organism: Lasioglossum morio; assembly: GCA_916610235.2. NCBI lineage: Eukaryota > Metazoa > Arthropoda > Insecta > Hymenoptera > Halictidae > Lasioglossum > Lasioglossum morio. The sequence goes on along the minus strand of CAKAJA020001058.1, from coordinate 23,490 downwards.
TGCTCGTAAACGTAAAAGTAGGACTTTTCAACCAGATAGCACCCTAGATTGATCTTTCATCTAGCGATTTTGACTAATAAGAAACCCTGTCTTTGCATTATTACGAAATCAGAAGTTTAATCCCGGACCCTTGCAATTCTCGTATATGTATAGTAGTGTCGTCTGCTAAAACTCGTAGACTCCGCCCTTAAAATTGTTTCGTTATATATTTACAGAGCGTGTAAACTTTACCTAAAAGACGGACGGTTAACCTATAAATTTATAGCCATATTTCCATGCGCGCTAGAAAGAGCTAAAAACTTACTAAGGAGTATCAAAATTCCTGTATATGACGTATATAGCATCTCAAACCATGTATTTCAACTTTAGTGATTCCAAATTATCGATAACTTTTCTCTATTTGTGTAAATAAAGTGTCAAAGATGACACTTAATTTTCCACAGAAACGTATATGTAACTCGACTTCGTTAATGAATTAGTATCTACCAAACGTCGCCAAACGTGATGATTTTTACATATTATAAAGTAGAGATCCTCTACTTTATTTTGATACCAAACTCGACTTGCAAAACGCTGCAAAACTATACGAATTGTTACAATGAAGTTGCGGCGTTTTACGTTCCGACGCAGCCGATGCCGTCGCCACTTAGCGGTTTCTTTAGTCTACTCGATACCTATGGATTGGTCTCGTACATTGTATATTTAAGGAATAAACAACGATGATATCTCCAAGTTTTCCTATGAAAATTCTTTTCTTCAGTCTCATTATTTAACAGAACTTGAATCTGGTGATTCGAGCTCTGAAGAAGATACGTAGTTAATACTTTGATTTTGATCTCTTTTATTTTTTTTGTATAATTTATATTTTTGTTATTATATTTTTATGTTATTATATTTTTATTAACATAATAAACTATAATATGAACCAGATTTGTTATTTGTAAATTGAAACCTTATACTAAAGCAAAGAATAAATTTTTCCCGTTAGAATATGTCTGAATCTGCAAAAAACAAATAAATAAATAAATTATATTTACATTCTGTTTGTCCATAATTAAAAATTACACCATTTAAATCATTCTGTGCTATATAGGTCCATTACCAACTTTGTTGTAATTTATATTTAATTATAAATAACTAAAAATATATTGTTTAATTAACAAAAATCAACTAACTGTTATAAGAATTTAATAATCATTCATATTTTATGCATCTGTAAACATATTAATTGATAAATATAGAAATTAGAAATATAGAAATAAATATAGAAAAATAGGCGATTTAGACTTTTGTCCAGCTAAAACGCTCATTTGGCACACTGTGGGGCGCCTCGGACACGGAAGGTCTCGTTAGTTTTCCGACTTTGCGTCGGACTTTTTCCACGAACAAGGTTGAGCGCAATTGCGCGCTTTAGCGCCGAAACGATTGTGCCACCAACATAAATCTGTCCGGCGTTTGCTAGAGGAGCGGAAATGGGTAGGAGGCCCTCGCGAATTAGAATGCGAACGCGCGCGTGAGGAGTGAGTTGAAAACCGCTGATTGATCAAAGCTGTCAGTGCAGCTATGTCCTTTTCGAGTCGATCTAACCTCGTTTGTGAGGTGGAGCGGGTCGCGCCTGTCCCCGAAACTGCCGCGATAGATTTGTCTATGCCCGTCGATTCTACAACCGCGTCGGCGAGTACAGCGAGGTCTTGAAGATCGTCTAATTTAGAGGCTGCTAGAATGCCGCGGCATTGGGAAGGAAGGTATTCGAGAAAAACGGTTTTCAATACAGCGTCATTGATTAACTTGCCCGCCCAATTTCTCATAGTTGCTAAAAGTTTGGACGGCTTCCCGTCCATCGCGAGATTACCGCCTAAAATCTTGCGCAATTTCGCCTCCTCCGAAGACGCGAAAGTTGCGATGACGCGTTCCTTAATACGGGTGTACGGTTCCGCAATGTTGAAATCGCGCATGAGGTTGCAAATAACGGTCGCGACTTCAGGATCGAGACCGGCAATGACGGTGTCGGCCATTGTGCGCTCGCTTGTAATCCGCGAACATCGAAACGTTGCTTCGACTTGCTGGAACCACGTTGCCGGGTCCAGCTTAAAGAATGGAGGAATTTTGGGAACACGATAATGGTTGACGCGTGCCTGACCTTGCTGCTGTAGCTGTTGCTGCTGCTGTTGTGCAAATTCTACGAGTTCATGCCTGGCGTGGTCGCGTTCAGCACGTAGACGCGATACCAATTCTGCTGCAGAGTCCATGGGGATGACGGCGCTGCGTCGATGAGGTGTGCTTCCAGCACGCTGAGAAATGTAGGCTGCAGTTGATACCGCTGTCGTGTGCGTCCAGCACGCTGAAAACTGCTTGGCTGCTGTTACGTGCGTCCAGCACGCTGGAAACCGCTTGGCTCTGCTCCGGCGTGCGACCAGCACGCTGATAATAATCTGGCTGCTCCTGGTACTCCGACTCCTTGCGACGTAAATCACGTCGGGGTCACCAATGTGGAAATATTCGTAGTTGTTGATAAACTATTTCTTCTTATGCAGTTCCACTTCTGCAAGATCTTGTAGTCGGATGAAATAATCAAATTTAGAATAATAACTTAGAAAATATTTATTTGATACAATTGTGAAAACTTTATAATAAACGTGTTGTCACGTCGCAAGATCAAGAAAGAATGAATGTAACAGTTGCCGCTTGGCATAAGGAGAAATTCTCCTGTTTATTTTACCAAGGCAACTGTTGTTGATTAACACCGACAAAATATTTGAATTCGCGCCGCTATGGATATTCCCTACATAATGCGCCGCCCGTCAGTGCAACCCATCCGGAGAGCCAGGCGCGCGCGAGCAGCTAGTATGTATTGTGTATTGCAAGACTCGTGTTTCCAGGATTGCAAGTGTCGAGGGGACGGGGGTGACGGTGAGCACTCCCACTCGAATGGCCGAGGTCCGGATCCGCGGTGAGATTCGGGTGGGGGGGGTTCACCGAAAGCCCACACCGGGGGGAAACGGGCCTGGCACGTGCTGGGCTCGTTTGCCGCTGGCGGCGGCGAGGAAGATGGCCGGGGTGGGCCGCGTGAGGGTGGGGTGGACCTCTGCAAGGGTCGAAGTGCTGGAGCAGCGTCCGCTCCAGTGCTTCCGCTGCCTGCGCAGGGGTCACACGTGGGCGCAATGCGCCTACACGGGAGAGGCGAGCCGGATCGGTCGGTGCTATCGATGTGGCGATGAGGGGCACAGGGCGGCGGTCTGCAAGAACGCCGCCAGGTGTCCCTTGTGTAGTGACCTTGGGTTGCCGGCCGGAAATCGGTCCGGCACCAAGGCCTGCCCCTCCTTTCAGCCTGGGCCGAAGCCCGGGAAGAAGGGAGGGCAAGAGGGGGGAAAGGAGGCCGCGAAGAAGGCGGTCCCTAAAGCAGCGCCTGCGCCGGCCGAGCCGCCTCGTCCACCCGATGGGAGGGGGGGAATGGAGGTGGGGGAGGAGGAGGCTCTGCCCCTTAAGGCGGAGTCAACTTAGGGGATGGACCTCCTCCCACGACTGGGGACGCTTCCATGTCGCCGGAGGGGGGGTGAAACACGCGAGTACCGGTACTCGCGCTTTCACGGGAGGGGAGATGAGTTCCGAGGGTGTGCGAAATGCACCCTTCTGAGGAGCCCATCTCAACGCGTGCGGCGGCCTTCCTCCTCGTCCTGACGCTGTTTCGGCAGTGGAAGGGTTCGGTGACGGAGGTCGCCGGGGGTCGCAGGGGGAGTTCGAGCCGAACTCGAGCTCTTCCAACGGGCGACCCATGGGCAGGGGGACGAGGAGCCTGGTCGTCGGCTGCTCGTCCGGTTGCTAAGGGGGGTTGCCAGGGGATGTCTCATCAAGGGCCAGCGGGGGCCCAGTTGAGTACTAACGCGATCCTGGGTCCCTGCAGTAAATGTCTAGGGACGACTATTGGGGTTTTTAGTCGGTAACGATTATACCGAGACCGACATTGGTCTCCAGCCTTCGGCGGCAAGGATGGTTATCCACTAATCGGATTTCCCCCAATTCAAAAAAAAAGGATTGCAAGTGTGCGGGATACGCCTACTCATTTCTGGATAATGTGACGAAAATAAAATGCTATAAATAAAAGTCAAATTTATTTTTTATTTTTTTTGTACATAAAAATCAAATGCTGTTCGTTTGTATGCGGATCACCAGAGAACGGCTGGACCCATTTGGCTAATTTTTTTATTGTTATTATTATTATTATTATTTATTATAGACGGATTGAAGTCCTTTTACATAAGTGTTTACGAGAAAAATACGAGACTACTGGTCTAATAATGAGAAAAAAGGGACATGCACAAAAAGAAAAAACAAAATATAATAATATCATACTGGTACAATCGATAGATATGCACTATTTATAATCTTATTGATTTTTTCATTGAATCTTTGCAAAATTTTAAAATACAATTACGCAGGATTATATGATGATTTTTTTAAAGGAACAGGAAAACGTCTAGCGAAATAAACATTAATATTTCTTAATAATTTTAAAATATTGTAACAAAGTCTCTGTTTCGCTAAATAAATGAACACACTTCCAATAACCGTAATACGCTACTTTTCGGAGGAAGGCAACTTATCTCTGGCTATATCGCTTTTATCGCCTTTGACTCTCTTTCGTTCCAACGTCGTTTTCCTAATGACGCTGTAACCAACCTGAATCTTCCAACAATTCTATACAACGGGTATACCGACAGACGCGTAACATTAGTATGTCGGTAGACCCGTAACAATATATTTATTATATGTAATATAAGTTATAAAATAATTTTAATAATAATAATAAAAATTTTTCATATGTTGGGTTTCTCGTCCTCGTCCTCCACCTCGTCATCCTCCCCGTCCTCCACCTCGTCATCCTCCCCGTCTTTGTCCCCCTCGTCCTCCACCTCGTCCTCTTCCTCGTCCTCCTCCTCGTCCTCCTCCTCGTCCTCCTCCTCGACCCTTGCCGCCCCTCTTATTTAGAAAAGTAATTTTTCTAAATTCTTTTTGTAGCTTGTTTATCTGTAACATAAAAATCATACAATTTTTAATTAATTGTTACCCAATGTAACGTTTTTTTAATAAAAAATATTACAAAAATTTATTAAATACGTACATGCTGTATAGACTTTACGAGCATGATGTCCTGCCATTTTGACCAGGACCTTCGGCGACACTCGGAGTGTCTCCTTCGTCCAGATGAGCTGGACCGGCTCCTTCGGTCCTTTGAACGGGACCGGCTCCGTCGGCCATGATCGCGGGACCGGCTCCTTCGGTCCTTTGAACGGGACCGGCTCCTTCGGCCATGACCGCGGGAGTCGGTCCCGTTTGTCGTATCGATTTTTAATGTTGCGACATCGGCGCAGATAGATCTAGTGGCAGACATCTGAAAACAATTGCAAAAAAAATTATTACGGTAAAAAAAAGCCGCAAAACATAAAGAAGCAGTGCGGAATAAAAATGTGCAACCTGTTCAAAACGAAAGGAGCTATATACGCAGAATATACCATGTGGAAGCCGAATAGCAGAAAAATATAAAACTGTGGGAAAACCAAGAAGAAGCTTATATCAAGGTACTTACGATGTTTCCTTTTCAACGGTAAAACAAAAGCATCGTCATGGGAAAAGCAATCGTGCGACAAGGATTACGGACCCAACGCACAACAACCGGACTTGGACGATGTAACGTATTTGGAGAAGCGCGAAAAGCTCAAAGATAGACTCCTCCAATGGCAACAGGACAGAGTTATCATCGAAATAAACACCCGCGATCAGGCGCTGAGTCAAGAGTGGGGAGTCTACCGAAAATCATTGCTAAATAACTGCATCAAATTTTGGCAAAGTATGCAAATTACGGAACACCACATCACGGGCACGTGTTGTGAAGGACATAATGTACCCAGATCGGAAATACATACGAGCCATGTACTACGGGATAGAAAATGAGCCAATCGCCCGCAGACAATTTTAGATGGCGATACGATTCTCGAAATCAAATGTCCTGAATCGGTGAAAGACCTGACTCCTGAAGATGCACTGGAACAGCTACCAAAGATAAAACGAATTTTTCACAACGGCAAAATGAGAAAAAATCACAATTATTATTATCAAGTGCAGGGACAGTTGCATATCACAAACAAGCAGCGAGCTATGTTCTGTTTGTGGACACCCAAGGACATGATAGTTGTATCGGTTATAAAAGACGATCAATTCTGGGCAGAAAAAATGGAACCCCATTTGACAAAGTTCTACCTGGAAAGTATGGAACCAGAAATAATAAACTCTAGACAAGCCAGAAAAATGCCAATCAGAGAGAGATATAATACACAATGATGCGCAAGAGAACAAGGTACACCCAATGCTTGATAAAAGGCCAATCACGACTACACCGGCGAGTGTAACACAGCAAATAAGAAGAGCTGTTCGCAACAGAAAACAATTCAAGGTTGCAATGGTACTAACGAATGCATTCAGCTCGAATGAACGGCCTTCCAATACTCGAGTTTACAAATTGCAACGTTTACTCCGGCGAGTGTAACACAGCAAATAAGAAAAGCTGTTTGCAATAGATAAAGGTCACAATGGTACACTCTCCTAATAATATTTTTACTTGCAGCTATAATTGTAATGGATTGTATTAGGATGTATAGGTATCAATATTTTCTATTCAAGCGGTACAGTCTCAACATCTGATTCACGCTACCCCATTTGTTCTTTTTTTCAGCTGTAACCACGATGCACAGCAGAAGGAGCAAGTGCTGCTGCCTGACCAATCCACTGCCATCTGAGGCAGACAATGCCTACGCCAAGGAGAAGATTGAACACCGCAGAATACAAAGATTATGGATTGTGGAAATGTAGGTATCAATATTTTCTATTCAAGCGGTACAGTCTCACCATCTGATACACGCTAACACCATTTGTTTTTTTTTAGCTGTAAACACGATGCACAGCAGAAGGAGCAAGTGCTGCTGCCTGACCAATCCACTGCTATCTGAGATAGATAGTGCCTACGCCAAGGAGAAGATTGGACACCGCAGGCCTGGACACACACTCCAGGAGACACTTCCCGTCTACACGACGTCTCCGCAAGCCGCGAAATTCTGATTCGCCCACCGTACCGGATCTACGCGGGAAATTCTGAATCTCTGGACCGTACCAGGCCCGTTTTTAACCACGTCCGTTTCCCCGTCATAAGATAAGCGAGCCCTACACACGGTCAATCAGGAATGACAGTCTGATTTAAAAGTCTGATTGTCATTCCTGACTTTTCATACTGAATTCTGTCAGTATTAACCTTATACGATCAATCAGAATGTCAATTTCAACCTGAATATCATTTCGACTGACCGTGTAATGCCCGCTTTAGATGTAATTGCGCCGACCGATCCTTGACCGACCAGGCTGACTGTTTGTTATTTTTGTTCACCTCATTGAGAATCGCAGCCGCCGCTGCCTTTTATTTCACCTAAACAAACCCTGGTGTATTCTTGAACAACAGGGCATCGCAAAGTCTGTCTGTTACATGACGCCCGAACAGGGACCTGGTTTAGTTAAAAGAACAGTCAGCGCAGTAATCATTGTAAATATTGTACGGTCAGCAATTGCGCGAAACTAGTATAGGTTTAATTGTTATTGTTTCGACCCTCGCGATTAATGGAATAGGATTTTTTTCTCCTCTCTCTCTTTCGGTGTTTTCTTCGCCTAAAATCGTCGCGAGTTTGTTTTCGTGTCATTACGAATTACTGTTGCGTAATTCGCTGCGTAATTGAACTGTTGCGTAATGTTTTCCCCTCGTTTTGCTTCGCGTTCCCTTGGCTAGCGATCGTAGTCATACAAGTTTTATTGTTGCATTGCCTCCGCCGAAATTTTGGTACCCCCCCCCCCCCAAGCCGGGACAACGGCCACGCCGTACCGCCGGAAACCGGGAACCACCGTACAACGTGGGGTAACCAGACCACCACCAGGCAGCCGTACCGACGCACAGTGGTCCGGATCGAAAAAGTTGGTGTCATTTAGCTCAAAAGTCAACTTTCTCATAACGATTTCTAACAAATTTGTATTGCTTCCTAAATGTTCGTCAACCTCGAAAATGAAAAAATTAATACTGTTTACCAAGAACTGTAATTAGGCCGAATGCTTAAAGGTAGACTGTTTAGAGATAGTACTTTTCATCAAGAAAATTGCTTCTCTTCTTCGAGGTGCCCTGATGACACCACATAATATTTCTTATTTTTTTTTTTTTACGATGAAGTGCACTCTTTTGTGTTATAAAATCAACATCGACACTAAAAATTATTCTTCACAATATGTTAAAAAATAATATTCAATGAAGTAAAAAAATTGGCCAAATTTTTTACATTTGACAACGAATATCTAGGAAGTCTCAACGAGTCCCGTTTTGTAACAAATTGGATCATTTTCAGCATACTTTCCCGAATATAATTATGTAAGAAACATGTCCCCCCTCGTCCCACTTTGCAAATTATCATTGTTCAAAGCTGTCAATGTTACTTCGTGACGAGTTTCGCTTGCGTAAACGGGCTCGTATGACTGATCAAATGTCTTCCAAATATGAACATTATAAGAAATAAATAGAGTAAAGATATATGTAAATTAACTTCGATAGTCACTTTTATTTTAAAAAAAATATGTGTGTGATAGTTTCTTAGCGTTCTCGCTGCATTTATTTCTATCGTTAAAACCTTGTGCAGCGTTCGAAAACTCTTCTTGTTCAAATAGAACCACAAAAATAACGGGATTATCAAGAAATATGAAATTTGAATATATTGAGGACAGAGTTGGGCAGTAATTGATTACATGAGTAATTAATTACGTCTGCAATTATATGAGCAAAAGTGGACTAAAATTTTAAACAATTTAGAGCAAAAAATGCAAGAAAAATGTCAAGATTATGCACGAATAAGATTAAGTCACGATTAAGATTAACATGTAAGAGAAAACCTAATGAACTGAATCCTAAGGCAGTAGAGTTATTAATTAACTAAGTCAATCGATCATCATAGATCATCACGAAAGACAAATTATGGTATGTTTATTTTATTAGCTTACTTTTTTATTTGTAGTAACATTGACTGATAATGTTAGTGCTATTTTATTTGCAATATGTATTTGAAGTATCTCTTTTTTTACACAGGAAAGTATTCGTTTGTGAGTTAAATATTAACACCAACACTAAAATTTATTGTTCACAAAAAGTATAAAAAAGGTTGGAAAAACTATATTTGAACAATTCATTTTTCAATAAAAAATATCAATGAAAAGTTAGTATAAATTATTGTTTAACAAATGCAAAAATATTGAATTGCACATAGTTAAAAATGATTATTTTTTAAATATTTTTAGTTAAAATTTCATTGCAATATCTCTACTGGTTCAAAAGTTATAACAAAATGACACCAACTTTTTCGATCCGGACCACTGTGCGACGCCAGCCAAGGTAACCGCATGGTCACCGGCCAAGCCAACCAGCCCACCACCAGCCAAGCCACGGCCTTCCAGGCCCGTAACAACCACCGAGAGAACGGAGATGCCACGATTCCGCGAGCTGGAGGATACCGGGTCCGCCACCACCGGAAATACGGCTACAGTACATATCTCCTCAACCGGGAACCATCCCTCATCCGACCACCACCAACTACTACCGGAGCTTCATGACCGGCAGCCTACGTCATCTACGCCACTACCGTGTCAACGCCCTCCCTCATTATCCGGATTCGCATTTGGCCGTGCCTCCCCAAAACGACCCCCCACCGAAGAAAGAGGGGGATGCGACAAGACACAGACTCGTCGCGAGTTTCCTTAGAAAAGAACAGATGCGACGAGGCATTGACTCGGTAGAGACTAACAATAAGGGTAGAAAATCAGTCTTCCCGATGACCAATTCGACGGCAACGAATAAAGCAGTGGCGGCGGAGAGGAAACCGGAAGAAGTCGAATGGAGGCGTGCTGTTGGGGGAAGATAATGCAATACGCTTTACGTAGGAGCGAGATTCTGAAGATCTTTTGTATGTGTTCAATTGTATTTGTATGAGTGTATTCTGTGAGTATACGTGAGTCAATAGATACATCCATTGATTACGTAACCAACGGCTTAATCAAACATCACAAAGATTTGGAAAAAGAGACAAACGGAACGCATGTAAAACATTAGAGCGACAAACATATGTAAAGGACGCGTTCACGCGATTAGGTTTCTCTATAACTTAAAAAGAAATACTTCCAACGAATATTCAAGGAACGGTGGGAACTATAATTGAAAATTTGTTCGGGTAAGGATAACCGTTTATTTAGAGTTGTTCCACGCTAAAAGTAAAAATCTAACCCTGAAAAAGGCTGATTTGATAAAATAGGATTTTCCACCCCAACTTTGATAGCAATTCATGAGCCTTCTGGAAATAATACAGAGTCTTATTTATTTTTAGTTTAACACCTTTACTCTTCCAATATAAAAAGGGCAGAAAAATGGATTCCGAGAAATTAATTGAGATAGTGCGAGAGTATAACATGCTGTACGATTTGAGGCATCCGAAGTACAGCGATACAAAGGCCAAAGAATTAATTTGGCTTAAGGTTGCGGAAAGGATGGAGAAGTCAGGTAAGTATAAAGAACTATATTTTTAATTAAAACAGATAATATAATATGTAAATTGCATACTATTTTGCCAGTCAACTGCTCTATGTGAGTTGACAAAATATATTCAAATAATCACGATTATTGTTTTTTAGTGGGCGCATGCAAAAGGACGTGGGCCAACCTACGTGAGGCGTATAGGCGAGCGCTTAAAAGAAAAGCTACAAAGAGCGGACAGCCAGCAGGGATTATTCGGACTTGGAAGTACGAAAAGGAAATGCCATTTCTCGCCCGCAACAACGAGGAGCGGCCGACACTGTCGTCTATAGACGATGTTATCTCGGACGAAGATATGTTTGACGTAAATTATAGCGGACCTGCCGATCCAATAACGCCGGATCAAGCAACGCCGAATCAAGCAACGCCGGATCAAGCAACGCCGGATCAAGCAACGCCGGATCAAGTAACGCCGGATCAAGCTACGCTGTATGAAGCAACGCTAGATGAAGCAACGCCAAGCCTATCGCGCCCCGAACCCTCTTCCACGGAACGTCCGTGGAAAAAGAGGAGGATGGCGGAGCAGAAGAGCGTTTCCGTGACAGTTATGGAGTATTTGCTTCAAATGAACAACGCGAAGGAGAAGGAAAATGAAAGGATCTCGACGACGTCGAAATGTTTCTTCGGTCCGTCGCGGTCGAATTACGAAAATTAAATCCGCTTAATTTATCGCGGATGAAGCAAAACATTTACACGATAGTATCGGAATCGTACCGCCAGCAATTGGAAGGCGGCAGCAGTTCTCCAGAAGCCTCATGAATTGCTTTCAAAGTTGGGGTGGAAAATCCTATTTTATCAAGTCACTTCGGATGCCTCAAATCGTACAGCATGTTATACTCTCGCACTATCTCAATTAATTTCTCGGAATCCATTTTTCTGCTCTCTTTTTATATTGTAAGAGTAAAGATGTTGAATTACAAATAAATTGAATTTTGTATTATCTACAGAAGGCTCACGAATTGCTTTCAAAGTTGGTGTGGAAAATCCTATTTTATCAAATCAGGCCTTTTCAGGGCTACCACTTTACTTTTAGCGTGGAACAACTCCAAATAAAAGGTTATCTTTACCCGAACAAAATTTCAATTACGGTTGCCACCGTATCTCGCATAAGCGCGTTGGAATATAATATGAACATAATATGACATAACCAAAATTTCATTAAAATCGAAGAACCTAAGATGTAAATGTTAACTCATTAATTTGAATAAAAAAACATTGAAATATTTTTTATTTCGTGTCACTGTCGCGTTATGTACATCTCATACAGTGTTCTGCCACTCGATGGCTCCTTGTGGCGACTGGAAATAGCCAGCTAGAATCTCGCGCACGAAGAAGGCACGATTAGTTGCACTTCCTCCCTGACGCTCCAGAGGGAGATAACTCCGGCCACTCCGTCCATTTTGGTCGCTTTGTTCGGTGTGAGCTGCTTCACCGGGCCTAGCAGCCGTGCCTCGAATAAAGTTGTGGAACACGCATGTCGTCAGAACAATTAAATTAGCAAATTCAGGATCTACGTTCAGTCGCCTGTCGTAAATCCTAAATTTTTGTGCCAGGATTCCAAAAGTGTTCTCGACGACCCTTCTGGCCCGGGACAGTCGATAATTGAATATCCTCTTGGCCTCGTTGTCCATAGCTGACCCTGGATACGGCCGCATGATATATTCTTTTAAAGGGAATGCCTCGTCAGCCACCATTGCGAACGGCACTTTTATATTTGTTCCTGGCAATGCCCTCTCCTCCGGAACGTGCATTTTTGCGGCAGCCATGGCTCTGCCCAGGCGCGAATTGGCAAAAATTCCACCGTCGCTGCTTTTGCCGTAAGCGCCCACTTCCACAGAAATGAATTTATAATTCGCGTCCACTAGGGCCAAGAGCACGATAGAAAACGTCTTTTTGTAGTTATAATATAGGGATCCGCTGTTTTTGGGTGCTTTGATTTGGACGTGTTTCCCGTCCATGGCACCCAAGCAATTGGGGAAGTTCCAATTCACCCAAAATTGGTCGGCGATGGTCTCCCACTGCTTTCTCGTCGGTTTCGGCAAACATTCAGACTTCATCGTGCCGACAATGGTCTCACACACGTCTTTGACTATCCCTCTCACCGTCGATTCGCCCAAGCGGTAGCTGAAGGCGATCGTCCTAAAACTATTGCGTGTCGCTAAAAACCTGTACAAAAATAAATTCAATCAGTTAATAGTGGTACTTTATTGCACTTTACATCTAATTTTAGAAGACGACGATTCGTCTAGTAGTAAATATCAATAATGAAAATTGTATCTACATACCTTAGGCAAACTGCCAACTTCTTCGGTGGAGACACGGCATCTTGAAAATGGGTGTTTTTTCTCCTTATTTTTGGGGATATTTTTCGCAATAGCATGCGATGCTGTACGAATGACATACGAAAGTACTGCATAAATTTCTCCTCATCTCTTAACAATTCTTTATACAGTGTATGGAATTCGTCCTCATCTGTCCTGAAACGTAGACTCTGGTGTACTCAGAATCTACGTTTCACTCTTCGCTCCTCCCGCTCCTCCTCTTCCAACAGTGCGGCGATGCACAGCACCTCATCCACATTAAAACTTGCCATTTTTCTGAAGAGTGAAGGGTTAGGTTTTTACTTCTAGCGTGGAAATAACTCCAAATAATCGGGTATCCTTACACGAACAAATTTTCACTTACAGTACCCACCGTACCTCGAATAAGTGTTGTAACTTTTTGCAATCGTGATCGTATATCCTACCGTATAAACTTTGACGTGAACAGACGTTCGTTTATCGAGAGAATGTCCTGTAACCGCGTGAACGCGTCCTTTACATATGTTTGTCGCTCTAATGTTTTACATGCGTTCCGTTTGTCTCTTTTTCCAAATCTTTCTGATGTTTGTTTACGCCGTTGGTTATACAAAAGATCTTCAGAATCTCGCTCCTACAATATATTCCAGAACGATTGAATAGAAAATTGAGTAAAGAGGGGGAAAACAGGGATTTGCAGACACAACGAAAAAGAGCTGTGTCTGTTTGCAATCTCGCAGCCATTAAACATTCTTAAAAAAACTTCATCAAAGGTGATTGCTGTACCTGTAGAAAAATGCTTGAGCCCAAAAAGTAGCCTCCCAACCCGTTCCTCAATTTTCGGTTCCCCTTCAGGAGGCAACCTGCTCTTCAATTTTCGGTTCCCCTTCAGAAGGCAACCCGCTCTTCAATTTTCGGTTCCCCTTCAGGAGGCAACCCGCTCTTCAATTTTCGGTTCCCCTTCAGAAGGCAACCCGCTCCTCCATTTTCGGTTCCCCTTCAGAAGGCAACCCGCTCGGCGTTTTAACGTGACAGAAACTACAGAACTTTTTTATATAAATAAATATTTATATTTATATATTATTTATTTATATATATATTATTATTTATATATATATATATTATTATTTATACATATATTATTATTTATATATATATTATTATTTATATATATATATTATTATTTATATATATATAATAGAAAGATAATATTCTAACTGTTATCGAGACGATTTCAACGACCTATAGCAATATAACATTAAGGCCGTCCGCACACGGGTCGATTTTCGATTTGGTCGACGCGATTCCAGTCGCATGCCACTCCCCCTCCACTTGACTTCCTATTCATGTTCATAGGAATCCACACACGGGTTGATAGTAGTCGTTTGAAATCTCCGCGAATGTGAAATCGCCTCGATTCTAATCGCGTACGATCAGAAGCGAAGTTGGAAAATCGCGTGGATCGGACGATTCGCGCCACTCATGGAGGTAAATTTGTGCAGTTCTTGCCAATATTTTTTGTAGTTTGAGTGCATTGCACTCTTCAATGTGGTCTATGTATTTAGGTATATATATATATAGTATCACTCTGGGTCGTGTCATACTAACACGTAATTGTTTTTTCATTAATAAAAAATGTGCAATAATAAAGTAAATAAAACACTGTATTATTTTTATGTTCGATCTTTTTTTCAATACCCACAAATAAAAAACATGCATGTTCTGTTTGAAAAATATTTGTTTAATGGCAGATTTCATAAATTTTAGGATTAAAAATGAAAAAAAAAAGATTTAAGAAATATATCGACTGCAAGACTCGAACCGGCGACCTACTGATTACCAGTCTTTCTCGTAGCGTCCTCGGCCACTACAGTTCTTGTTCAAAAGTTAACGCGAACTCCTTATGACCGGGTACAGATTTTCAAATGCAATTTTCTCGAAAAATCTTGAGAAGCGCGCGCTACTGCTTTGCCAAATTAAAGTCGGATACGTCATCTTCATATACTGCAAGTTTCAGGAAAATCCGGTTCCCGACGTCCGTGACCTCTCCTTGTGAGTACTTGGAATTTTTCTGTCATCATGCCAAACGTGCATTCAATTGTTTTCCTTCCCCGGCTTAATTTATCGTCACACTGTTGCATTTCTGGTGCACCAACAAATAAACGCGTGTTAAAATTATTTTCAATATACGGATGCACCCATAATTTGCGGTTTCTTTTTCTTTTTGTTAGAGTTAAATGAGAGTCCGCGTGTTTAAAGCGTTTATTGCGTACATTATAATACAACTGCGGAACAGCACCGAGAGCACATCTTGCTACGAACACGCTTTACCGAACAGTCTGGAAAACCGACAATTGAGATCGACGCGATCACCGCGCTCGCGCATGCGCACGCCACACATACAGGGTGCTCGAATTGCACCGTTACAACACTTTTCATCCGCCGGTACCACAGATACATAAAGCAGGCCTCCTCATCACTAGAACTGCTCATTTTTAACCGACTTCGACTTATACTTTTTAGTGCGTTTTTTCGAAGTCGGTTTAATTTTTTTTTTGAAAATGAAAACGCGTTTCTTGATGTGTGAAAAACACAAATCGAGAAAGCCACAAATGAATGCATGAATCGTAAATCAAGACGTACGAAGTTGACCAAATCGACGATCAACCGTGGAGGGGAAGTCGCATGAGACTGGATTCCTATGAACATGCATAGGAAGTCGAGTGGAGGGGGAGTGGCATGCGACTGGAATCGCGTCGACCAAATCGAAAATCGACCCGTGTGCGGACGGCCTAACTGTTGCAATAACGATGCAATAGAAAGTTTTTTGGCCACAGAAACTGCTGGCGCGGTGCTGGCGGCGTTGCGCGTCTAGTGTGCGGCAATGACCACCAGCTCGGCGACAACTCGGCGCGAGGCGGCGCTGTGCTGAGCTGGCGGAGTGGCGGTCTAGTGTGCAAAGGCCTTTAGTCCGAGAGAGAGAGAGAGAGAGAGAGAGAGAGAGAGAGAGAGAGAGAGAGAGAGAGAGAGAGAGAGAAGCGTTGTTAGAGGATAGAGAAACTGTAGTCCCTTTTTTGTATTAATTGATACAAATAAATGTTTTTTTGAAGTGAAACTTCTTTGCTGAGGGTAACAATTTTCTGAAATAACGGATGTGACGTTTCGATGTAACGGATATGTGACGTTTCGATGTAACGGATATGTGACGTTTCGATGTCACGGAAGTGGAAAGTGGGGCGCGAAAATTTAAACTGAGAATGAACGGAGAAGAATAATTTCTTACCCCGACGGGATTCGAACCCCGGTCCACCGATTGGGGACAACCAATGATCTTTAGAATGATAGCGAACATTTTGGAATATATCGCAACGAATAAAATGCTCGGTAGTAGAATCAAACGAAAAGGTTAGAAATACATGGTTATGTTACGACTACAGACATATAGAGATAGATTTCTTACGGGCGAGTTGAAGTAAAATCAAAAATAAAATAAAAATACTAATGTGTGTTTACCAAAATCTAAGTAGAATTCACGTTTTCAATCAAAATGAATAAATATATTTTCATTGAAAAACAAAATTAGTCGCGCAGAAGAAGCTCAGTGTGGTGTTTACAAAGTATTATTATACTGATGTGTGTTTACCAAAATCTAAGTAGAATCCCACGTTTTCAATTAAACTGAATACATATACAGGGTTATACAAACGTAAAATCAAGTTACATCAGATGTTGGAACTGCGATTCATTTTTCTACGATACAGAGCACCGCTCTTTGTATTACATTTCTCATTGCTGCCATCATTACAGCATCTCTTTTTATGCTATTACATGCATTTGTTATGTGATTCCAAAGTTATTGAACATTATTCATTGTTCTGTCGTGTACAACGGATTGAACATATCTCCAAAGGTACAAATCCAACAGAGACAGATCCGGAGAACACGTTGGCTAACGAATTGGATTATACGTTCCTGAACGTGATTCTGAAGTGTACGTGATAAATATAAACATAATATGGGAAGCGACAGTGGTAAACATAAACCAAGACACCCTACTTATGGCGACAACAAAAAGTCTTGTATAAAGAGCAGAGCTCTGTATCGTAGAATATGGATCGCAGTTCTATTATATTATTATTATATTATACTGATGTGTGTTTACCAAAATCTAAGTAGAATCCACGTTTTCAATCAAAATGAATAAATATATTTTCATTTAAAAACAAAATTAGTCACGCAGAAGAAGCTCAGTGCGGTGTTTACAAAGTATTATTATACTAATGTGTGTTTACCAAAATCTAAGTAAAATCCCACATTTTCAATCAAACTGAATACATATACAGAGTTGTGCTAACGTAACTTTCATGAAAACTTATTTCTTACAAACAGGAGCCGAAAGTATAGAGAAAAGTGTAAAGAAAAAAAAAATATACGTGTGGAAAACCACGCGCGGTGGAAGTGAAACTTCTTGCAGTCTAGTAATGTTTAGAAGCATATTAAGATTGGAAATGTTAAAAAAAAAACAAGATCAGGAACAACCAATACAAAAAAAAAACAAGATCAGGAACAACTGATACAAAAAACAAGATCAGGAACAACTAATACAAAAAAAATCATAGAAAAAGTTTCACTTCAAACATAATGAACGATCAAAATTTGCTTCGCAAAGAAGGAGAGCGTATGGGAAATGCTATGAACTACGTTTCTTTCTTTCTCATACGCTCTCCTTCTTTGCAAAGCAAATTTTGATCGTTCATTATGTTTGAAGTGAAACTTTTTCTATGATTTTTTTTGTATTAGTTGTTCCTGATCTTGTTTTTTGTATTAGTTGTTCCTGATCTTGTTTTTTTTTGTATTGGTTTTTTATACAAAGTACAAATCTATTTTATTCCAGATAATACCCAAATGACGAGAAAATATTGGGCTGAAAAGAAAGTTCGTAGCGTTTACAAAGTCCAGAATGAAAAATATGTTATTGAATATAAATCTATAAATAAATATCTGAATTATAGCTTTACAAACGTTCAGTGGCGCACCCAGGGGGGGGAGCCAGAGGGCCAAGTCCCCCCCCAAGAGAAAAGAAACAAAACACTGGAAAATTAGCTAAACCGTAGAATAGCTACTTCCTCTCCGATTCCGATGATATTTGGATATGTTATATGTAAAACTAAACATTTTGAACAACTTTTCCCTAAATATATAAGTAAATATTGGTGGCTACCGTTGACAGATATTTTTGCTAAAAAAAAAAACGGTCATTTTGTTCAAGACGTCCCCCCCAAGATTAAATCCTGGGTGCGCCACTGCAAACGTTACAAACTTTCGTTCCAACACAATATGTTGCACACCATCATTACCGACAGTTCACGATAGAGTATGGAATCGAGAATGGAATAGAATATTGAAAAACAGCATGGAAATAGCAAGCAGCTCCGTCTCGTGTCCATCAGGCAGAAGCGTCTATTAGTGTCGCCAAACCTTTTATCAGCGTGAACGTTGGTTGCACTGATAAATAAATTCTGTCTGTATTATAGGGAAGTTGAATGCAATCACGGGAAACAATTGTTTGTCCTTATACGAGCATGTTGCGAGCTGTGTGAGGGCTCATTTGATAGAGGAAGGTTGATCGTAGGACGCTTTGGTCATGAGGCAAGTCAGAAAAATCGTTTTGTATTTTTAAAATT
This sequence comes from Lasioglossum morio, assembly GCA_916610235.2. Classification (NCBI taxonomy): domain Eukaryota; kingdom Metazoa; phylum Arthropoda; class Insecta; order Hymenoptera; family Halictidae; genus Lasioglossum; species Lasioglossum morio. The sequence goes on along the minus strand of CAKAJA020001058.1, from coordinate 4,855 downwards.
ATGTAAATAAAAATAAATTTTTAAAAAATACCACGTTTTTAAAAAAGAAATAAAAAGTACAAAATAATGTTTCCTAGTTCCATACAGATTCCCAACACTGTACTGATAGTCCTAAAAATTTGTAATTGTGAATTGTTGAATAGCTGTGAAAATACTTGTAAGATTTAAAACGAAAAACGTGGGGGTGGGCGTGATCGTGATTCCCCAAGTTGATCTTTCTTTTCATTAAATGGCAATGCGACGATGTATCGTCCGGATTTGTGACGTTGCACGGTTGCGGCAAAATGATTTTCACATGCTAGATCTTCGGACGAACGAAACTGTTTTTCAGGACCTTCTTCAACTTCCCAAAATTTCTGCAGATCAAATTGCACGGTTGTAGTAAAGCCTTTGTGGATTATTCGTGGCGTTGTTGGAATACCGCCTCCCAGAATCCATCCAAATTGAGTTTTTTGTAGGATTAAATCGATGTCGCGTTACTACGAAAGATTAATTTGTCCTATACTTAAACAAGATAATGCTATACGGGTTCCGAGAAGCATATCAACATTGCTCGGACGATGAAATTCCGGATTTGCTAAACGTGGGACGAATCGACTTTTAGGTGGAAAAAAGTCATGTCAGAAAATAGATATAAGATTCATATATACTTCTTTGGGAATGTTCACTGACCCTAATTATGCCCATAATAATTCATTTAACAGCGATATAAGCATATAAATCAATACGTGAAAACGTCGAACCGTAATACGGCGAAATCGTACATTTATATTCGTTACAAAGAAAGTTGTGTGAGAGCAATAAATAAGAATCTTTAAGCTTTTATGCACGATTTTCTATATTAATATAAATAAATGTTTACATTAATGTTCACAAAGTTCGTTAGTAAAGTCTTTTACAATAATTTTTAGACATTGTTTAACTACCAGTTTTCTATGTCATTTAGTTGACTTTAATAGAGCAGAACTCGCAGGTCAGATAGAGTTCCGTCTTGAAACTTTTTTTTATAATAAGTTCAAACTATACAGAAGAGATTCTGACAAAAAACACCTGCGGAATCCTGCGGATGCGCCTGCTACAATTTTTAACTTCCCGATTTATAGGGAATTATTGTAATTACCCCGAAAATCGAAAATCGAATTTTTTGCAGATCTTCACGTTTCATGGTCATTGGAGTCATTTTAGACTATTTTTATCAAATTGTTAGTGTGTGTGTGTGTGTGTGTGTGTGTGCGCGCGCGCGCGCGCGTATGTCTGTTTCTATGGTATCAAATTTTTCGTTAACGTTTTCTGAAAAAGTAACAACGCGATCAGAACGATGAATGATGCAATCGATGTGCCCCGCTGTAACTTAGAGCTGATTAGATTTTGGTCCATTTTGGTCAAGTAGTTTTTTAGTTTTTTCGTTTTTTTCGAAAGGAGTTGATTCAACATTGCAATTTATACGAAAGGCGTATCCACCGAAGAAGCAAACGTAACTATATATATATTTAGACATACTTAAAAAAAAATTTTTTTTTTAATTTTTTTTAATTAAAAAAAATTTTTTTTTTTTTAAATTGCTTTTTTCCAATTATGCAACTAATGCGACGCCATATAGCAAACATTTTGATAAGTAGAAAACTATTGAAATTCCCTGAAAACATATAATCATCTTAAATCGTGCACTAAATAAATAATGATACTAATATACTACAACTAACGAGTCGGGAATTTCTTTGTGTGGCTCGTGGAGAGTCACACACTAAACAACATCCGTAACACTAACCCTCTCGCGGGGTCGCAATGCGAGCTATAACTCCCCCACCTGCGAAGCTCGCGAAGTGAGCGAGCAACAACCCCCCTCTAGTTTAAAGTTTTTGTATCACCGTACGGTGCATAAGGTCCGCCGCGCCGCGATAGTGGACTGAATGGGCATATTAGACGGGAAAACGTCGTGTAAACACACGCAGAGATAACATATTTACACCTCCAACTCAAAAATGTTTATTTCTTCTAAGAGTTACAGAAGAAATTCATTTAGTACCTTCAGAGACGTGAAACTGAATGCACCAATACGTTAGTCTGCAGCGAGCGAAATTCTTTTCTTCAGCTAGCTGGATTAGAAAACTTAATTTTAGTATTAAAATTTAAGTAGTAATTGTTTATTATAAATATTTTCTAAGTGTCATGGAGAATGTTACTACCCGTAAGTACCTATTTGATCATATATATAAATTATTTAAATAATGTCTTTTGCAAAGATTTTGATGGTTTTACAAATACCATTTTTGTATGCCTTGTAACCCACTTGAAAATTTAATAACTAAAAAATGCTGCTAATTACTTCTGATCCAATCATAAATAAATATAGGGAAATACCACGAAAAGATAGAAAATTACCAAAAGGTGTATTAGATCTTACTATGACCGGAACTTCCGTCTAATACCACAAGTATTTTTAGTTGACAGCGACGCAACAGTGATATTACCAAAGAACTATTGTTATATTTTTTTGTAGTTATATTGTTATATTTAGATATATTTGTTATACTTATTTCATATTACTACTACATTTTTCATATCTTATTTAATATTATTATTGCATTTTTAATTTACATGTTTATATTTGTTTATGTAATTTATGTATAATTTTTTACATAAATACTATTTTTAAAGGTTGTACATATGTTCAATCTAATTTCGTGACCTAACACAAAATTTGAATCGGTTTCAAGAAGCGTGATCTATGATTTTTTCCACCGAGTTCAATTTTCTTAAAATTTCCTTTATATTAACAATGGAATGCTAATTATCTATAACATATTACATATAATACAAAATTTTTTTCAAAAAAATTTTTTAAAATATTTTTTTTTGATATTAAAATTATGTTAAACTTAAAGATTGGGATCTCCTCTTTACAACGACACCACATACGTTGAGATCACTTGCAAAAAATGATTTTTTTCCACCTAAAATTCGATTCGTCCCACTGTGCGTCGTCTCGACGGCTCTTACGGACGGTCGGGACGGGAGCTACGATACGTCAAGTCGTTTCGACTATTTGCACGTGTAGCGAATGTTCGGCATCCGCCTCCCACGGTACAAAAGGTACCCCGCGAGCAATCGGTAGCTTCAAGCGGCGCGAGGAGGCGAACCGGTTCGGGATTTCGGCCGGTAGCCGGTGGTCGTTGTCACAACGTACCACGAGGACGGTGGAGGACCTTCAGGAGGGCATCACGCCGAACGTTGTTTCAACGTGCACAGCGGGCCCGGATGTAAGGTCGGAAGGGATAGCTACAGAAGGGCTATACAGTATTCACTTGATTTTTGTCCCAGGGGCTGTTCGTGGAGCGGACAAAAATCGCGATGTAGACTTGCTTTTCTGATTTATGGCTGGGTCTACCGCTCCGATCGCGGCGAGCGAGACTACAATAGAGCAACGGTGTCGGCGACGGCTACGCACATTGCGACCGAAACTTTCTTCGTCGATTACACCACTAAATTACAATTGAAACTATATCGTGTTTGGTCTTGTTTTACTCAGAAAGATGCCAGAAATACGTTTTCAAAAAGTCCCATGAAAAAATAATGATTATTAAGAAGTTTGAACATTCGATTCATTGAGTCAATGTAGTGGTGTTCACACCGATATACCCGGGCCGAGAACATTAGTCGCCGCCCTGCGGCGCGGGACAGCGTTGACAGGCAGTGGAGTGAGTAGGCCTGGACAAAAATCGAGTCGTCGGACCTGGGACAAAAATCAAGTCTGTACTGTACTTACAATCCGGTCCGGGTTCCTTCTGCTCGTTACGAGTGGAGGCTCTCGGTCGGTGATTGTAAGTTGTCTCTCTCGCGTAGCTAACCTTTTTGGGATCGGTTACGTCGCCGTGCGTAGAACGTAAGAGAGCCGCGCCGCGTGTTTCGCGGCCTTTTATGTGTTCCCTTGCCCGGTGGCGAGGGGTCGCGCGGTGCGGGACGCCTTCTGGAAGTTTCCCGGTCAGTGTGTGGATCTGGGGCACCCATTCGCACGCGATGGCCACTAGATGGCGGCGTCTTCAGCTTCAGTAACAGAAAAATGGGGTACCTTGAGTACCCCGCGATGAATTCGAAGTCGCGAATTTTTGGACTTTTTGTAGCTCTTTCTCCACTAGTAGCTGCCATTGTATATTAAAATATTAATAATAACGTACCTCTCGTTGTGGATCGCACGTCCCGCCAATAATACTGCACCGGTACTGACTAACTGACCGGTATAACCAACATACTCCCGCCAATATAACGGCCTCAGGGCTCTGGCCGCTATGCTACCTTATTCTAGACACGGCACTGTTTTTGCGCCATCTGGTGGCCATCGCGTGCGAATGGGTGCCCCAGATCCACACACTGTTCCCGGTCCTTCCAGCGACGTTACGGTTCGGGCGTTTTCGGTTATTCCCGGCGCGGTTCGGGGTTTTCGGCTAGCGCTACGCGTAGTAACAGGCCTGGTCCCGCAGGTCTGTTACAATTGGAAGTTTTGTGTTCTGATGAAGTTTGGTATTATGTTTTCCCTTACATACGCGACATCGACCTGCCTGACATGCTTCGATTGTATGATCGGGTTCAAGACAATTTGGGCATAACTTGGCAGTTCCTATGACTGTCCATCGTTCGTTGACCGACATATTCGTGAATTTCTGACAGGCATATGATTTATGCTCTGCTGATTTGCAGATTCGACAATTTTGAGTTGACATGGTTGTTGCGAATATTCGTGTCTTTGTATATGGCGTCGATGATTTTCCCTTAGAAATAGTCATAATTTCCCTACTTCGTTTCAGAGTTCGAGATCGATGGACCGGAAGTTGTCTCAAGGGTTCTGGTGAGATGTGTA
>CAKAJA020001057.1:0-324813 GCA_916610235.2 Lasioglossum morio | reverse complement strand
ACAACAGGCATACTGCGTACTGTTCAACCGCCATACTGTACCTGTACCTGTTAGCTGTATCTGTACCTGTACCTGTACCTGTACCTGTTGGGTGTACCTGTAGCTGTAGCTGTAGCTGTAGCTGTACCTGTACCTGTACCTGTACCTGTACCTGTACCTGACGTGAAATATATATATTTCTTATTATATTTATAAAGGATATTCAAATAATCTATTACATCATGGTTCAAATCATTAGCATTAAAACTGTCATAAATGTGTACCTTGCCGTTTGCCTTCAGATCTTGTGCAAATCCAATGTTTTACTACCTTTTCTCCAAGTTCAGCAGTGTATATTATCTGAATATTCGTCTCATGTTCAGGGATCTCTTGTAAATTACTCAAAAGCTCGAACTTTACCTGTATCTTCAGCAAAATTGTATACTCCACGCTCGTTTAGATTTGTGCTCATAATTTCATGAAATAAATTTAATATGTTTATCTTGTAAAATAACAATCGGGTTTTATGACTTCTTTACATTCGGCTGTTACTAAAGTATAGATTATAACCATCATTGAGGAAACATTCTGCAGACGCTGCATATTCATAATTATTTTGTTCGATATGCTGGTCCGTGATCATTATACATTCATCAAAAATTGGTGAAACTTCATTTTTTCGATTTGTGATTGTTATGACATCTGTTTTCTCTTCGATTCCCCTTATTTTTTACCTCTTGCTTTGTAGAGAAAAAATCATGACTACAACGTTATTTTTCAACAAGATAACGCGGTGATACACAATGCTAAGAAGACTCCGGAGTGGTTTAGACAAAAGAATTTGCAACTAATGAACTGACCGTCACATTGTCTGATCTAAACCCAATAAAATAAAGCAGTTCTTTTGGATTCAGAATATTGATTTCTGCTTTCTTATATTCCTTAATTATTTTCTAGCCTTCCTTTAATCGTATTATCAAAATACTTGAACATTTTGTTCAAAAATAGTAGAGTTCTTATAGAAATTTCGTCCACTGTATTTGAACATGGATTTCCTGCGATATGGTCCGCTCGTTGTTCTCGATTGTTCCCCGACAAAACTAAGCGTTAAGAAATGCTACGATTGACGTGCGAATTGAATTTTAATGTCGAACCAACGTTCCCCGATCGACAACAGCCTACTGCTTGATGATACATGACCGCATCGTGGAGGACAGTCCATTAATGAACATTGTTCGAAAAATTACTTAAACCGCTGTTATGTTGACAAAAAATATATACTTTATCAAATGAAATAATATTATGTGAGTGATCTTATTTTTTAAAATTTAAAAACAATTCTCCTCCTCCTCCTCCTCCTCATACAATTAAACTCGTATTTATTAAAAAGAAAAAATTATAGTAATAATATCACCTCCCTCCACCATAGAGCGAGATATGGTGGTAGGGGTATTCATTATAAATTGCTCGCTACTCGTCATAAAAAAACGTATACAATCACAGTCGCTATACGACGTTACATCGCGTGTATGATCTTATCATCCGACCGGTCAACTTCGCGCATTCCCCCTTTTCTTTGACGGTAAGTACAATAAAAAAGTTTTTAAAAAACGATGTAAAAATCTAGTGAAAAAACATTCTTTTATTTAGATGGATCAAATTACTCACATCATTGACATGGACGGATTCATTGTGAAAAAAAGATTTATATGCAAAGAATTAGCCATGATCGATGTTTGTCGCGACGGCTCGTTCGAACTCTCTGAATTTCGCTTGGGAAGGAACTTTCGTTGTTTATCCGACGCTGACAAAAAGTCTGCATGGTATGTCAGCAATTTCGTGCATGGGATTCCATTTAAAGATTTCGGCTATGAAAACTATCAACAACACGATATATTTGAAGTTATACGAAATTTTGTGTGTGATTACGCGAATCCTGTCGTAGCATACAAAGGTGGATGTTTCGAGAGAGACATCCTTCGGCAAATGCAAATAAACTCGATAAATTTAGAAGATTTCAACTGTCCGAAATACGATGTACTAGTTCACGATCCTATGTATAAAATTGCCGACGGCGAACCATGTCGACTTCACTGTTGGCAACCGGTAAAAAACGTCAAAACGAAACCGTATCATTGCTGTCTGCGCGAAGTACAAACATTTCGAGCATGGGTTAACAATCATAAAAACACGTAAAGTATCAGTTATAAAACCCCGTCTACATCTTTGAATTTTTCCCGCGAGTCAAAACCGTAAAACACGACACCTCCTTTTACGTTTTTGATTTTTTTCACACAGAGTATCACAATGATTACGAAATCCGAGGGAGCCGTCGCAACAACCGATCACGCAACACCACCACCCGATTATCGTCTCGAACGCGACAGACTACAAAGTTTTCACGATTGGCGTTACTCACACATCGTCCAATCGGAGAAACTCGCCGCTGCAGGATTTTTCCATCTGGGTGATGAGGATTTCGTTGAATGTTTCGAATGCGGCATACAGCTGACTCGATGGGAAGAGGATGATGATCCTATGACGGAGCATCGCGCCTGGTCAAGATCCTGCGGATACGTTTGCGGGGTGAACTGCGGCAACGTACCGATCGGAGTCGATCCGGATACAATCCCGCCAAACCCTCGTGGTATGGATGTCTGTGGAATCGCGAAAGAATCGTCGCTCGAACGTGATAAAATAAATTTAAAAAAATGAAAAAACTAATGTAATGAATATAAGATTTTTTATTAAAAAATAATTGTATTGATTATATATGTTTCTTCATTGAGTCTGCAAAAAGAAAAAACGTTATTAAGTATTAATTTTAAGTAATTAATAAATATATAAAATTATTAATTTTATTTTACTCACAGTATCTAAATATATACTTTTATTAAATAAAAAAAGGTATAAAAATTTTTTATTTATATCGTCTGTATCCAATAATAGCTGTTTCCTGTCGAAGTCTGAAATCACTTACTTCGTCATTTTCCTCATTATTGCCAGCATCACCTTCCTCTTGTTCCTTTTTTCATGATCTTTTTTGATAATTCGTTGCAAACTCAGCGATGCACATATCATGTAAATCAATATCTCTTCTACTATAATTATCAAATATATCATCCATATAAATTTCGGTGGAGTCTTCATTTAATTTTTTAAAGCATTCTCAGATTTTAACATTAATACACGTTCTGATATCGGATTGGTATTCATGTATACTGCCTTTCTACTTTGCTTTGTAAAGGTAATGATAAAACACGATTGGCTGCTTCTTGTGCAGACATTAAATTACTATTTAAAAAGCATTGGTAATATTTCGAAATTTTTTCTCTAACGTTCTTATTGTTTATTATCACAATCAATAGCAGCTTCCCTTAATAATTTTGATAAACCTCCTTCAATTTTACTAATGTAATTGGTTACATAACTCACCGCCGAATATTTGTCAAGTACAAACTGTAATTCCATATTCGATTCGAATAATTGTAAAATATCTGCATTATAACCATTAATATTTACTTCAAGGCTGGGATCGTTTTTAAAAATATCCGTTTTTTTTTTTTTTTTTTTAAACTACTTCATCATAGCTCATAACTATTTTTTCTTATAAAATTCATTTATTAATTCATCAATAAGTTTATAGGATTTAGGCGTCATTTCAGTTTTTTTTATTTAATGGTTCAAGAATCATCGTTCTTCTCATTACTGGATAAGGCATATAAAATCGACGTAGCTAATTTTTTTGTCCTTGTAACAACTATGATTATGTTTTGTACATTTGAAATTTAATATATGCAATATTATCGTCATATCTATATGTGATAAATCAGGCAATTAAATCAATCAATTCTTTGTTACCAATATGATCGTGTCTATCTTTAACACTATTGTACATAGGTGCTCATTTCAACCACAGAAACATATGTTCATGTGGACTTCCACGTTGCTGAATTTCCACTCGTTCATAACTATTCACAACCTCATATTCTCCGAAATTACTTTGTTTTTGTCTTAATAACCACATAAGCTTATGTGCCTCTATGATCGAAATATCGAGCGCATGTAACGGGATCATTTCTAATTAGATCAGTTTCGGTATTGTAATCCAAATTGAATGCGTCTTGTACAGATAATGTTTTACCACCATCACGATATTTCATAAATGTTTGTAATAACTCAGGCCAGTAACTTTCTGCAGCCGACACTGTCGTAAAGAAAGTGGGTTTACTCAATTGACGGATCATTGCTAGTAACTCTTTCTTTTTTTGTTCCCAATATGCTTGGCGATGAACGAATATTTTTAAGTAACTTGAATCCGTCAGCAAATTCAATCAAATTATTCATAAAATCTTGATTCAAAACATCTTGAGCATGTAAATTCTTATTCGTATTAATTTCTAAAAAAGAGGGGAACGAAATCTCCGCTCGCGATACTAGAAAAGATGTTCGGACATGATCTTACATCGAAAAAGAAACTCTATACTGCTCTGAAACGGGCTCGCGCTATTTCGCGGTAGTCGCGTCGAAAAGATAAGGAGAAACTCTATACCGTTCTGTTAATTAAAAACTCTCTCTCTTACATCGTGAATGGTCTCTCTCTCTCTCTCTCTCTCTCTCTCTCTCTCTCTCTCTCTCTCTCTCTCTCTCTCTCTCTCTCTCTCTCTCTCTCTCTCTCTCTCTCTCTCTCTCTCTCTCTCTCTCTCTCACTCTCTCTCTCTCTCTCTCTCTCTCTCTCTCTCTCTCTCTCTCTCTCTCTCTCTCTCTCTCTCTCTCCCTTACATCGTGAATGGTCTCTCTCTCTCTCTCTCTCTCTCTCACTCTTACATCGTTCAGGACAATCGTCTTAAACGAAAGTGCACGTGTTTTCGTGGGAAACAGTCTTTGAAAAAATCAAGGTCAACCCCCCCCCAATAGGTAAGAAGCACGTTCGAACACGTTCGAACACGTTCGGACGCGATTCTACGACTCTTCGATTCTATGACTACCTCTATGAAGAAGAGGAAAGAAATGATAATGAAAAGACTGAGTGAAAACAGAGGCGGTGGTCAGATATCGCGAAAGGTTATCCAAAAAAGCTGACGCTGCAGTTTTGCACGTGCGAAATTCCTGTTGCTATGAGGTATCATATTACAAAACCCCCACCCCGCCCCCTTCCCCCTCCCCTATGAACACATACTGCGGTGATGGTCAAAACGCTGATACTCAAAAAGCTGACGTTCAAGGTTATTCAAAAAGCTGACGCTGCAGTTTTGCATGTGCGACGGGGTATCATATTACATACCGCGAAACCCCCTCCACCTCCCCCTACCCTACGAACATGAGAAACTGTCCTTGAAAATATGTATCATATTACAGATGACTCATCACGCATGACTCATCACACGTTCAACTTTACTCAAAAAGCTGACGTTCAAGGTTATTCAAAAAAGCTGACGCTGCAGTTTTGCACGTGCGACGGGGTATCATATTACAAAACCCCCTCCACCTCCCCCTCCCCTACGAACACGAGAAACTGTCCTTGAAAATAGGTATCATATTACAGATGACTCATCACGCATGACTCATCACACGTTCAACTTTACTCAAAAAGCTGACGCTGCAGTTTTGCACGTGCGACGGGATATCATATTACAAAACCCCCTCCACCTCCCCCTACCCTACGAACATGAGAAACTGTCCTTGAAAATAGGTATCATATTACAGATGACTCATCACGCATGACTCATCACACGTTCAACTTTACTCAAAAAGCTGACGCTGCAGTTTTGCAGAGATACCCCCTCCCCCTCCCCCGCAAATATGGTCGGGCTATAAGGTGATCCCCCCACCCCCTTACCCCGCAAAATTTGGTTGTGTTATAAGCTAAGTTAGTATGGAACAGAACCGACTTTTTCAGCTGCGTCGGTAAGGTAGGAATCTACCTACAATGATAACTGTGAGTTAGAACCGGTCTATACTACCTACTAACCTCGTTGGCGCTCTGCATGAATTCTGCCTCCAACGTTACGCTAGCTTTCAATGATGAATGCACGTTTAAAAATTCCGTAACGCGCCCTGTGACCATTCGTTTCGCATGTTGTAAAAATTGTTTCGGATCGATATGTTCAACGTTGATAACGATGCCGGTCGATATGCGATTTTTAAAAGCCGACTCAACATCTTCCCAACGAAGCGTCGACGCTCTCGCACCCCTGCGATCGTATAAACCTCTACCGACGCGCGACGAGGAAATACGATGATTCAACAAAACGTTCAAAGTTTTCATACGACACATCGTCGATGTTAAACTGAATTTCTTGCCTACTGGCAATTCGTCCTTTGCATGGGATAGATAATTTATGCAGCACTGCAGAGACTCAATGTACGAGCGATGCCATTCGCGATACTCGTCCATAGTTTTCACCAACATTGACATGTGTGTCAAACACTTCAACATTTTTTTACACGTTTCGATCATCTTGCTACCGCGGGGGTTGTTAACACACTGTATAGAATAACTTTAACACTACAACGATGGAACGTTCGCGTATGCTAGCATTTGCATTCCATCATGTCCTATTTATCCAAGGAAACTGTCCTTGAAAAGAGGTATTATATTACATACTGCGGTGATGACTCATCACACGTTCGAACACGTCCGAGTTTACTCAAAAGCGGACGCTGCAGTTTTGCACGTGCGAGATACCCCCCACCCCTTCCCAAAAAAGCTGACGTTCAAGGTTATTCAAAAAGCTGACGCTGCAGTTTTGCACGTGTGACGGTGTATCATATCACATACTGTGAAACCTCCCTCCCCCTTCCCCCTCTCCTACGAACACGTTCAAGACGAGGTATCATATTACATACTGCGAAACCTCCATCCCCCTTCCTCCTCTCCTACAAACGGTTCAAGATTACCCAAAAAGCTGACGTTCAAGGTTACCCAAAAAGCTGACGCTGCACTTTTGCACGTGCGAGATACCCTCCACCCCTTCTACGAACACGTTCAAGACGGGGTATCATATTACATACTGCGAAACCTCCCTCCCCCTTCCTCCTCTCCTAAACGGTTACCCAAAAAGCTGACGCTGCAGATTTGCAAATAGCTGATGTTCAAGATTACCCAAAAAGCTGACGCTGCACTTTTGCACGTGCGAGATACCCCCCACGCCTTCCCAAAAAAGCTGACGTTCAAGGTTATTCAAAAAGCTGACGCTGCAGTTTTGCACGTGCGACTTTTTTCAGCTATGTCGGTAAGGTAGGAATCTGCCTACAATGATAACTGTGAGTTAGAACCGGCCTATATTACCTACTCGTGCAGCGTGTACCCCACCGAGGTCCCGGATGCTGCTCGCAGCACCGGTTCCAAGGCGAGGTTAAACGCCACAGGGATCAGCGGACAACCCTGCTTCACCCCGGAGAGGATGGGGACAGGGTCAGTAAAGCCCTGTGAGGTTCTCACCCGAGTGGTGCACCCGTCATACAACCCTTCCACAATATTGCGGAAGGGGAGGGGCACCTGGGCCTCCGCGAAGGCGTGGTAAATGGTGGAGTGGGGGATCGAGCCGAACGCGTTCGACAGATCCAACCACGCCACCACGACCTGACTCTTGCCCCTGCGAGCGTCGTTGAGGATCTCCTGCAACGTGTAGTTATGTTCATAACATCCCTCACACGGCAGGAAACCCTTTTGCTGGGGGCTGAGCCTCCCATTTTGCAATGCCCACGAGACAAGGCGGTCGGCCAGCACCGCTGCAAAGAGTTTAGGGGTCGTGTCGGACATGGCCAATGGCCGCCAGTTCGACAGGTCCATCCGGTCGCCCTTCTTGTGTATCAACACAGTATTGGAGGACTTCCAAGAAGAAGGGACCGACTCCAACCGACGGATCATGTTGAAATAAGCAGTCAGAATGCTGCAGCTCGGGTCAGCCTTCCTGAGATCACGGTAAGATAGACCGTCGGGACCCGGAGCGGAATTTGACATCCGTCTGAGCCGTCGGTCTACCTCACTCACTCCAAAAGGCTGGTCCAAAATGTTTGGGGAGTCGTGGGCACCCTAACGACGCCCGAAGGGGCATTCGTCCGCCCAGCAGGGATCGTAGCACCCGTCGTGCTACCACTCTGGTTCGACCTCCCAGGGTTATTCCCGCCCAGAGATCTAAAACGCGACGCGAACCCACCCATTCGGAACAACATATCGCGTAGATCGCGGGACCGGTCCATCCGCGCGGCGTCCCCAGGAGCACGGCTACTCACCAAACGTGAGCTGCGTCCGTCTCCTGCCGTCGTCCCTCGCTGCGCTCCCCTGCGCTGCTGACGGGAGGGTGGGGGTTGATTCCTCACCCTCGGCGCGGCGGTGGTGGTAGTGGCGGTGATGGTGTTGGTGGTGGTAACCCCCCTCGTGATTCTGGTAGCGGCCGGAGCTGGCGGGGGTGTAGGGGGACACTGGGCCCTCGCTGGTGGTCGGCGTGGAGGCTCCGGCGTCCTGGCGTCCTCTGCTGATGGCCTGCGGGTCGGTGTCGTCCTGTCCTGCGGCGACGTCTCCGGATTCGACGACCTGGACAGGGGCACAGAAAGAGACGGAGATGAGGGCGACGAAGACAGAGCTCGTTGGCGGCGGCGTCGTCTCCTCGAGGCGGCGGACTGCCATGGCAGGGGGGAGTCATCTTCATCCTCCCCCCCACTCCTCTTCCCTCTCCTCGATGGCCGTAGGGGAGGAGCTGGAGGCTGTCCGGGTGGGGCCAGGGGACACCGTCACTTCCTCGATGGGGGGAGGGAGGGGATGGCAGGCACAGGCCACGCCCTCTTCACTCCTCTCTCTCCCCCCGCGAGGGGTCTCGAGGTCATGATGGACCCCGCTGACGGTGGTGGTGACGGTGGTCGTTGTCAGCGTGGCAACTGCCACACAGGAGACCACGCAGCAGCCTCTCGCGCCTTCCTGTTCTCCAAGGGTGGTAGGAGTGGAACAGGGGGAGGTGGAGAGGGCCCTCTGCGTGTCGGCAGGCTCGGGCTGATCCGCTGGACGGCTCCGGGCCCGGCTCTTTTACTGGCAGCAGGCGCTGCCCTGGTCCCAGGTGGTGTTGACCCTGAAACAGACTCCGCGCTCCTTCTAGTCGCGCCGTCTCGTTTCGTCGTCGTTGTCGCTGTCGTCCTTGTTGTTGGGGGCGAGGGCAGTTTGCTCGTGGCGACCGTGGCAGGTGGTGTGGGGGAGCCCTCGGCGCCGCCGCCGCTGCCGGTTTCGTCCCTGAGGTCGCCTTCGATGGTGGTGGCGTGGTGGAGGTCCTAGTGGCCGATGTCCTTGTCCTCGTTAGTGCCGGGGGCGGCGGGGGCGTCGTCGACTTCCGCAAGGAAGCTGCCGGCGCCGGCGCCGTCGCCGACCTCGTCCTCAGGGTCGCCTGCGATGGTGGTAGCGTCGTGGATGTACGGGAGGTCGCCACGGCTGCCCTCGCCCTAGAAGTCGCTGTGGTGGTGGTGAGCGTCGTCTGTTTTGTCCTCGTCGCCGTTTCCGTCCCCGTCGTAGCCCCTCTCCCCGCAGCAGACGGCCCAAAGGGCAGCCTTTGCTGCGTGAGGGAGGACGACGCAGTTCGTCGCGTCGTCGTCGAGGTCGTCGTCGTCGTCGTTGTCGATGTCGACGTTGCAGCTGTGCGGGTGGTCGGCACAGCTTCGGGGCCCGATGGTGATGGAGGATGGGCCCCTCCCGAGATCGGTGTTGTCGTCGCTGCAGGCCGCAGACCATCCGCCGTCGTCGTCGATGGTGACGTCATCGTTGTTGTCGTCGCCGTGGTGGTGGTGGTGACGATTGTTGGGCCAGCTCTGGACGCGTCCCTTAAAATTGACTCGGGCCTCCCTCGGCCCGAGGAATTAGTGGTGGTCGTTGAGAGAGAGGACCTCACGATGGTGGTAGCAGAAGTGAGGGGGATCACGTATGCTCCCCCTCTCCCACAACGACTTGGCCGCGGCCCGTCCGTATGTGTGGCGAGGTGGTGAGCCTTGACATAACGCAGGGGGAATGCCCCCGTGCCGTGCTTACCACACACGCCGCAACGGTGGACCACAATGTGGCCCGGATGGTGCTTTTTGGCGTGCTTCGCCAAGTCGTTGTGGGTCTTATAGACCCCACTGAGCTTGATACCCGGCTTGCCGAAGCATTCCGGGCATCGGTATTCCCCCGGGAACGGGAATTCAATATAAATTGTTAGTGGACTGGTTGATGGTCCTGCCATTTTGAAACAACCTGTACGGGGGGGACTCGAGCAGGAAAGAAAGTAATAATAAAAGTAGTAATAAGACACAAGCAGAAAGAGTACAACAAAGTCAGAGAGTTAAAATATGCAGGTCAAAGAGGAATTAAAAAAGATAGTACAACTTAAATAGAATAAAACAGTATAAACGGTAAAAACAGTAAAAACAGTAAAAGCAGGGAACGCTAACTATAAACAAAAGGATATAAATGTAGCAATACACTGTGTAAAAACATAAAGATAAGTATGTAACTGTCTGACTAGTTCAAATAAATAAATAAATAAATAGGGTGATGTAAAAAGTAAAAGTAAAAAGTAAAATGAGTTATGTCGTAGGTATTTGTGTGTCGACCAGCGTTTGGAGGCGTGCAATTCAGTGAATAAAAGATGACTAGAATAAAATATTGGAAGAGCAACGAGTGCAGTCAATACAGTTAAAAAGTGGCAGTGTAAAGGGCTGCAATTATCATATATTAAAATCAGGGTTGGTCGACAGTACAAAACACACGAAGAATGAGATAGAATAACTAAAATAAAATAAAATAAGGTAAGTGGCTGACTCCCAGAGAAAAGAGAGAAGAAGAAATGAAGAAATAAAGCGACAGTAAGAGAGAAGTATTAAAATGGAGAATAAAATAGAGCGGAAGACAGTGATGCCAGAATCGAGGAACCGTGGAACTTGCCCCTCCGGCGGCTCGGCCGGCTGGGCCCCCCACTCCGACGTACCGTCGTCACCACGTTGCTTCTATTGCGCACGCGCTACACACGAACGTACCTCTACTCTGTCCGTGTGTGAGTGCTCTTCGATTGCACGCGCGCTACACGCACCAGCGTACCTCTACTATGTCCGTGTGCGCTGCTTGTGCGTTTGCGCCAGCCACAATCTATTTTTAGCACTTTCCATGTTGTATTACTTTACGGAAGCGAAACTGAAAATCGACCGTCGATCCGTCGAGCATATGAATCGCAATCTGGAGCTAGCCTTCGAATCCCCGAGCAGCGATTTTTATTTTTATTTTTTATTACTTATTTAATTACATTTTTTAACCTTCCATATTATTAAAAATGTAAAAACTATGTTGAAAATATGTATTCATTTTACATAGAAACGTTTTACTACTGTAACAATTGCATTAATAAAAATCGGAATATGAGAACCGATCGATAGTATTTATTTGGACTGATCGGAGAATACGAAAATGCAGAAAGTATTTTTTAGTTTATGAAACAGTTTTTAGATTTATTAGTTGTAAAATAAATAATGAAATAAATTGTATAATATAAATTCATTTTACGTTTATCATTTACGCTTTCCATTTATGTTTTTTTGTTTGTTCTTTTTAGACATTTCCATTGAGTAGGTATCTAATTTTTTGAGTCATCGAAATCGATTGACATACATACGGTTAAGAATAGTGAAAATCGTAGTTTTCCACGACTTTTGATCAGTTTCTGCTTAAAATCCACAGAATCGTACATCATTCGATGCGTGTGGTTTTTTCCTGCATCAACCAATTTCGATTTTCAGCATGGTATAACCAACACATATATTTCAAATTTTGATTGAGGGCTCAAATAAAAAAGTTTTAAAATTGCTTTCCTTATTTTTTCATGCAACCTTCTAAATTGTAATTTTTGGAAAATCTTTTTTGCACATCATTTAGTAAACCAATGCTTCTAATTGCTTACAAAACATCACGTCGCTTGGTACAATTGTAAAAAAGTTATTTTGTTAAAGGGCCTTCTGTTTATTCTTTTAAAGGGCCTACGAATACTCATGGGAGGTGCTGTATTCATCCCGCGGTTTTCTACACGTTGGCGTAGAACACAGCATTTACGTTAGGAAACAAACGAATCGGTTGCGTATTAAGGATGCGCGTAAACACTATCCCGCGCGATCTCGGGACAACAGCGACGAGAGCGAGTGAAGTGTTTACGTTTGGTGGAAGCGTTTACGTTTGGTGAAAGCATTTTGATATAGTGAACTAATTTAGTAAATAGTGTTCGTGATATTTAGTGTGTGCGTAGTTTATTAGTGGTTTTTGGGTTTTTTACAGTGGCGGGTCAAAGATCGGCGGCTACTGAGACGATGGAAAATGTGCCCACCAAAAGATTTAAAAGGTTTCAGCGTCATTGGTATGACGCTGATGATTCTTTAAAGGTCTGGTTACAAGAAGTTTCTTCGGACGTATCCAAATGTTTCACAAATACAGAAACATTCGTCCTCGAAGGCTCACATCAAAAATATGAAGCAATTGCTTCATAAAAATGATACTCAAGATAGTTCTGTCAATCTTGAGGAGCCTGCAGCTGAATGTAACCAACCTGAAGAGGTAGGCAGCTCTTCATTAGGCGAGAAAATTAAAATCGCCGAAGTTAAGTATGCGGCTTTCTTCGCCGAACATAATGTTCCAATTTCGGTAGCTCCTAATCTGCTCGCCCTTATGCAAGATATAGGCAATGAGCCTCAAGTTTTGCAGGGCATGAAAGTAGGCCGCACGAAGTGCAGCAAAATTATATCCAATGTGTTGTGCGTTCGTGAAACGCAACGCATTGTCGACGACGCACGACATTGTAAATTTTCGATACATACGGATGAGACCTCTGACTTAACAAACGACAAGTGGTTAACATTTGCGATTCGATATGTTGATCCACGTCGTTTGGCTGTAACGACAGAATTATTGCAATTAATTCATCTGGATGCTAGCGACTGTTCAGCAGGGAAGATTTTCGCCGCCTTCGAAAATCAAATGCTGAAAATGCAGATTCCCATGAACAATATCGCAGCCCTTAGTTGCGATAATGCTGCTGTTATGACTGGTAGATTTTCTTCATTCAAGACGAAGTTGCTTGAAAAGAATCCCAAAATAATTACATTGCCGTGCGTGTGTCATTCCCTAGCATTGGCGGCCAGTGCCGCTTGTGCTATGATTCCAAAAGAATGCGATCAATTACTTCGAGGCGTCGCTTCTTTTATAAATAGCAGCCCCAAACGGGTTGCTATTTTTCACCAATTTCAGGAGTGTTATAACCACTCTCCTTTAAAAATTTTAAAGTTGTCGGACACACGGTGGCTTGCCAGGCATCAATGTGTGCAACGATTTTTATATCTTTGGGATGATTTAATCCCATTTTTTGATGAGCAAGCCTTTTCAGAAAAATCAGAAATGGCTAAGAAGTTTTCTTCTCTTCTTAGATCATCTGAAATTAAGGGATAGTTTCACTTTTTGGAAGATTCCCTTAATATTCTGAATGGGTATAATGCCTTCTTCCAAGGTAGAAATACATTAGTGCAGGAATTGCAGCCCTTTTCGGCAAGGCTGCTTAGACTTTTCTTAAGCAGGTTTTTGAAACCTGCTCTTCTTAAACATTTTCAGTTAATTAGATTAGTTAATTTTTCCCTCCCAATGAACCAAGTTCCACTAAACCAAGTGGATCTTGGTTCCCAATGCGAGGAGTATTTGGAAGAGGCAATTGCTCAGGAGATGTCGGAAGTTGATGTGCACTCCTTCCGGAAAAATTGTTTAGGGTTTTACGTTACCCTAAGCAATGAAATCAGAGATCGTCTTCCTCATGACGATGTTTTCTTAAAACAATTAACGGTATTCAAACCGTGTAATTCTCTTTTTAATGGCAACAGATATTCTACTCTGCGAAATCTCCAAGCTGTTGCTAATAAATTGGGAAATTTTAATTGTTTTGAATTACAAAAAGAGTGGGACTTTTTGTATTATGGCACTTCGCGGTCGCAGAGGGACCAATGGGCGAAGTTGTCTTTCGACGATATGTGGGTAGATATTGGCAAATTAGAAACCCCTCAAAAAGTTCTTCAATTTCCAATCCTTTCTTCTCTCGTAAATATTGTTCGATGTCTACCTCACTCGAATGCCGAGGCCGAAAGGGTGTTTTCGCTGCTTCCCGACATCAAGTCTAAAAAACGGAATAAAATAGGCACTTGCCTATTAAATTCCATGTGTGTGGTGCGCACATCCCTCAAAGCTAGACAGGAGTCTAGTCGCACCATGTCTGTCGACGAAAGACATTTAAATCTGATGTCGGGAGAGCATTTATATACAAGTTCGTCACGTTCACAAAGTTTTCGCCAGTTAACTTTGCACGCGTGTACGAACTTGTAAAATTGTTTATAGTTTCTGCCTTGCTGGGTACATTTTCCATTAACAGCCACATAGTTATATATTTTTTGCGTTATTGACGGTTTGTTTGTTTATTATGAGTTTATTTTATTTATATAGTGATTAAATAGTTATTTTATTTATATAGTGATTGAATAGTTATTTTATTTATACAGTGATTTAATAGTGATTTTACGTATACAGTGATTTAATAGTTATTTTATTTATATAGTGATTTAACAGTTATTTTATTTATATAGTGATTGATTAGTTATTTTATTTTATAGTGATTGAATAGTTATCTCATTTATACAGTGATTTAATAGTGATTTTACATATACAGTGATTTAACAGTTATTTTATTTATATAGTGATTGAATAGTTATTTTATTTATACAGTGATTTAATAGTGATTTTACGTATACAGTGATTTAATAGTAATTTTATTTATACAGTGATTTAATAGTGATTTTATTTATATATTACGTCGATCAGAAAGATAAGTATATATTAATACCTATATTGTATCGCCCAATAATGCAATTAGAATTACAATTTTCATTACGTTTAATTCTTCTTTAAATATAGGAACGAAGAACATTCAAAATCGCACGTGTGCTACCTGCAGGGGAATTTTCTGGCAACGAGCACCAACGACGAAGAGCCTAATGGATAATTTATAAAAAAAGATAAGTTTGTGGTGATATTAATATTTTATTTTGTACTTTGGAATCAAAAATTTACTAATGCGTTTATATTCTTATCTTATTTATAGAAAAGCAGAAAGCTGTTTCAAATCGCACGTGTGCTACCTGCAGGGGAATTTTCTGGCAACGAGCACCAACGACGAAGAGCCTAATGGATAATTTATAAAAAAAGATAAGTTTGCGGTGATATTAATATTTTATTTTGTACTTTGGAATCAAAAATTTACTAATGCGTTTATATTCTTATCTTATTTATAGAAAAGCAGAAAGCTGTTTCAAATCGCACGTGTACTAACTGCAGGGGAATATGCTTCGCGCCGCGCCGGGAATCGATTGCGCGCTATCTCGATATTTCGACTCAGGCGCTCGAAACATCGGTTTCGATTTCAACGTGAAATTCGAAGGAACGCGTAGAGCAGTTGAACAGACAGCGCACACGGACGTAGTAGAGGTACGCTGTTGCGTGTAGCGCGCGTGCAATCGAAGAGCACTCACACACGGACAGAGTAGAGGTACGTTCGTGTGTAGCGCGTGCGCAATAGAAGCAACGTGGTGACGACGGTACGTCGGAGTGGGGGGCCCAGCCGGCCGAGCCGCCGGAGGGGCAAGTTCCACGGTTCCTCGATTCTGGCATCACTGGCGGAAGACAGAGGCATCGAAAGAGGTTATACAAAATGAAAAGTGACAGACAAGGAATCTACCTTGATCGGCGAGAGGTATGTAGGATTTATTCCCTAGGTGACCAATAGGGAATGCGGCCTACTCCGCTCGGAACCGGAGGAATTGAAATAGGAATTCACTACTACTCTATTACTGCTAAGAGATATACTTTATTCACGCTAACGCGGCAGAAAACGTGTTTATCGTACGACGATCGAATCACGAAGAAGGTCTAGGCGGAAGTTTGCCTAGGCACATAGACATACGATGTCTAGAGGGGCGACTCGCTGTCGCAGCTCGCATGCTGCGATTGCCCGGCAGCACTAGCGCCGTGGCAAAGCGCGGAAACACCTGTTGCCCCTACAGGTACCGATCAAGGGGGACACCTAGCGGCGGATCGAGAAACTCGTTCGAGCTTCTCGTGCAAGGATCGTCCGCTAGAGGGCTGCACCGAAACTTGGCGGAGCTCTGAAAATTCGCTCAGCACGATGACTAAGCGATTTCAGAGGCCTACACGGACCGGTGACCGAAAGTAATAAGCCGAATTAATTTAATCGAATAAATCGATTAAACAATTCGGTGGTCTCGACGCGAAGCAAAGTCTTCGGGTCGATTCGCTGCGAAATTAAGCAACTGCTTATAACGCTGTGCGTTCCGACGTGCCGGTATTCAACGAAAGATGTTAAATAATTAATTTAACTGAACTACCGGCACAGGCTTTTGCCCAAATTTCACAGCAACAATTATCGATAAATTCGGAATAGTATTAAACAACCAGCAAGCTGATTGTTTAAACCGTCTTCGAATAAATCGACAAGGTTAACTATGAAATTTATCGAAACACACACGTGGCAGTTACGAAATTCCGAGCGAAAGTCCGGAATCCTTTGTTCGCGTGACCGGGAAAGAGTTGTTAATTGTTGTGGAATTTGTCCTGACAAACAATTAGCAGAGCTAACTGTCGACAAGACAAAGACTCACAAACAACGAACGAAAAGGTAGGAAATGGGTAAAAGATAGTGCGATACGGCGCACGGGAAAAACGCGAAATAGAAGTTAGGAGTCAACCACTTACCCCCGCTCGAGGTTCCACACAAGTGTCCACTTGTTCCCGGAGGTGGAATCTTTTCAGTGGAGTCGCTGCTCCAAAAACTTCACCGGATTTTCGAAATTTCGAGGAGTAGAAATCTCCTCGATTTTTGGAAGCTGTGCGGGTCGGCAAGCAGATGTAAATGCTTAACAACAGCTAATGGGCCACTCCACGGCACTGCAATGCGTGGCCGACCCGCGACCGAGGGGGAGCAAGCCCCAACCGCTCAGTCAACTTCCTAAAATCGAGTTAATATTCTGACTCCTCGATGAGGAGTGTATCAGATATTAAGCTGATAAGAACAGATAAAAGGCACTTTATTTTTCAAGCAATCGTCCCCCGGGTTACAAATAGTCCCGGGGGCGGTACAGTCTATTTTGCCTTTCGGCGAGGGCTAGTTATTTTTTAAATAATTTAAAAAATGAATAGTATAATTGGTGGGGGGTGTGTGGCGTGGGGCGCTGGGACCCCTGCGTGGCAAATAAATAAATAAACACACAAAACGCAGACGCACACACACACACACACAAACACACGTCAGTAATAAATAATAATAAAGAATAATGGAGCAGCACGAGCCTTGTCAGTATATGTTAAAATTAGAGATCGTGGAACGGCCCGCAGCACGCCGGAAGATGTTAAAACTTATATATTAGGCAGAGATGACTAGATAAATACAAGGAAGAGAAATAAAAAGTAAGGAGATAGGGAAGAAAGATACAAAAATAGAAAGAAAGAATAGCAGAAGAACTAAAAAGAAAAGAAATGAAAAGACTAAAGAGATTGTAACGAGTCCGAAATCTCGTTACAACCGGATCTCTCCCTCGTTGCCGAATGGCTCGCCGACTCAGGGTTCGCGGCGAGGGAAGCGGACGGGAAACGGTAGTTCGGGCGAGGTATGAAATAAACAGAACGCGCGATGTAACTTTTGCGTCTCACAGGGCCGCGGCTCGCGCAGATGCCGATCGCGATAGGTTCGCGGGGGTGCGTACGCGGATTCGCGGTTCGCGGGTCTAGCGGTCGACGACGGGCGATGGCTCGTCGAGGTAGGTGAGCGGACTCTCCGCGACGGCTCGTCGACTTACTCGGATACGGGAACCTGCGGCTCGCGGCAACGGGTATTCAGGGTCGATCAGGTAGGCGGGAACGGTGAGAGTCGCTCGACGGCGCGTTGAGCGGGCGAGGAGGCAACGGCGCGTTGCACCGGGTGTTCCGACGGCTCGTGGGAACGGCGATAGGAACTTCGGCGCGAAGCTATCGAAGGATTCGCTCAACGGCGCGTTGAACGGGCGAGAATACAGCGGTGCTCTGCAGAAGGGGTCTCGACGGCTCGTGGAGACGGCGACGGGAACTTCGGCGCGAAGCTAGACGGGGTTCGTTCGACGGCTCGTTGAACGGGCGAGGATGCAACGGCGCGCTGCAAAAGATGTCTCGACGGCTCGTGGAGACGGCGACGGGAACTTCGGCGCGAAGCTAAACGAAGGATTCGTTCAACGGCTCGTTGAACGGGCGAGAATGCAACGGCGCTGCAAAAGGTGTCTCGACGGCCCGTGGAGACGGCGACAGGAACTTCGGCGCGAAGCTAAACGGGCATACGGATGCAACGGCGCGTTGCGCGGGGAGCGGGAACGGTCGGGGTCAGGGTCTTGACGGCTCGTCAGGGTAAGGCGCTTACCAGGGCTCCGGTCGATCAAGCGGCTCGCCTGCTGGACTCGGAAAGAGAGCGAGTCTCCTTCCGTGCTGCCTTTTATAGGCAAATTCGGTGGTTACCGCAGGGTACGCGGGTTGCGGTGTGCGCGAGCGATTCGCGGAATCGCCCGTGCAGCGTCTGCTTCGGGGCGCGAAAACGCGGGAAGACGCGTAATATAATGTCGCGCCTAGTTACGAGGCGTGAAATCGCTTCGCGCGGATTCGGGTTCGGTCGGGATCGGTCGGCGCGCTTGGGCTGTACGCGAGTCTTCGCGTTCGTAACAGGGCTGTACTGTGCCCGCTGTACAGGTCTGTTACAAGATAAAATCCAACAAAAAAGAGAATAAAGATGACAGAGGCGTGCTGCGGGCTCGTTGCCTTCGCTACAATTTAAATAATTAAAATATACAAAGAAAATTGAATCAATACATTAAAATAAAATAGGATAAAATAAGATCCTATACAGGGCCAGAGGGGCCCTGTGTCGAGGTACGGGCTTCGTGCCCTATGTCTTCGTCGCGCATACAGTTTCGGGGCGCCATATTGCTCTCACCGGTCCGAGGGAGGAGAGCCAAGGGGGAGGCCACATTCACCGCTGGTGGGAGTAGGGTGACATCCGCGGGAGGGACGGCGGCAGGAGCGGCGGCATACTGTCGCACTCCCGAAACGTGCTCCACGTAAATGTCCCGGCCCCAGCGAATGGTCTCAGAGACAATGAGCCTGCGCATCAAGCTGGCGTACTTCTTGCCTATTCGCAAGAGCTTGAGCACAGGCTCATTGGCCTGATCCCGTGAGCCGAGGGCCCCCACGACGATCGCGTCGGTCACAACTCGGTAACCCTGCTCTTCGAGAACGGCACCGATGGGGAGGTATTTCGATATTTTACGCTCCCTAGCGGCGTGGAATGCCTCGATGCCGTTCTCGAAGGTCACGGTCACGTCGATGATCACGAAGCTCTTCGAGGGCTCGTGCCGGACAACAATGTCCGGACGAATCGCCTCTAGATCGCCGGTGAGGCCCTCGACCCTCTGGTTAACCCTTAAGGGTGTGGATCCGAATGTGACCTTGACAACTTTTCGATCGTCACGCCAAAACACACGAGTGGCCGCTAGAAGAAGCAAGTAGGGGATGCTGAATACATTTTGTACAGTTGAATGTCGAGGAGCAGTGAGCAGCGCCTCGGCGGTGACAGCAGTCACTGCATAAGTAAATGTCGTCGGTAAGTCAGACTTCCTCGGCAAACGTGACGCCACTATAACGGCACACATCTCCGCTCGGCCGGCGTGTCCGTGTGCCTAGGCGGATCGCAGAGGTTCGGTATTTGTCGAATCTTTGCTCCGCAATGCGCGTTGCGATATTCTGCGTAGTCGGAACCGCTAGAGAAAAGAACATTGTATGAGGGTCGTGTGCCAAGAATCGCATGATTTTACGTTTTGCAGGTGTAATTTGCAATATTCGGCAGCATTCTCAGGAGTCTCCGAAAGCCGGGTTTGACTGGCCGTACCTCGACGCGCTCGCACACATCTCCGCTCGGCCGGCGTGTCCGTGTGCCTAGGCGGATCGCAGAGGTTCGGTATTTGTCGAATCTTTGCTCCGCAATGCGCGTTGCGATATTCTGCGTAGTCGGAACCGCTAGAGAAAAGAACATTGTATGAGGGTCGTGTGCCAAGAATCGCAGGGTTTTACGTTTTGCAGGTGTAATTTGCAATATTCGGCAGCATTCTCAGAAGTCTCCGAAAGCCGGGTTTGACTGGCCGTACCTCGACGCGCTCGCACACATCTCTGCTCGGCCGGCGTGTCCGTGTGCCTAGGCGGATCGCAAGGGATGCTTGAAACCAGTGGTCGGCTAGCCCTAGTGCACTAGACATAGCATCAGGGCCGTCACGGGGAGCGAGACGCGCGGGAGGCGTAGGCCTCGAAAACTGCCGGAACGGTGTTCCCGACCATTGCTTCGAACTTCAAACCATTTCTCTTTCTCTGCCGCATCCTCCGCCGTATCTTCCGCCGCATTAGAAATTATTTTTATTATTATGTAGATTTTAACTAAAATTCGTGCGTTTTTAAATAAAATATCATAGATGAAATTACGCTACTTATTCATAGGTTTATTGAATAACATATTGATTATATAAATAGATTTATTTAATAATGGTGTATTTAAATATATCTTTGTACGCCCGAATATATATATTAAAATATATTCTTATTAAATAAACCAATTTTTATAATGTATGAAGCGTACGAATACCGAAAATTCGTATACCAAAGTTCGCGGGGTCCTATATCTCGTTTCGCCTGCTCGTGAAATTCATCGGCCGCCACATTCTACTGTCCGATAAGTCTATAAAAATTTCCCTGTTGAATGTAAAGCTCTACGTGTACGGCGCACAGTTGTCCGGATCGAGAAAAGTGACTTTTCGCCCAAAACGAACTTTCTCGTATCGATATCTGATGATGTATGGTTTATGGTTTATGGTTTATTCTTCTCTTTATGTACATAAAGATGGCGTTGTAGAACCTGAGCTCTATTTGCCCAATGCAAACCGGTCCTTTTCTGATGATGTATTGCGTAGATATATTATTGTATTAAAGTTGGTATTATGATTAAAATAAAAATTTAAATCGATTAGAGATGGGAATGCGTCCGTTGATTGTATAATGCGACAAGTTCAATTAGAAGAAAGACAGAGAACGATCGTTGTTATTGAAATAAATGAATTGTGTTGTCAATGTTCTCGTGATATGCAAAGACGTAATATATTATTAATGTTTCATTAAAATGTTCATACGATAAATATGTATATATTATATACATTAAATGCTGTATATTTATTAAACGTCTAACAACGTAGAGCTGAGTATCACAACAATATCTAATCAATGAACATTGGTTCCCAAATGTTCATAGACCTCGAAAATGAAAAAATTTATAGACTTCAATAAATTTTATAGTTGTAAGAAACATTGAAAATTAGACATTCGAAGAAGAGTCAAAAATATCAACGAAAACTAATTAAAAATACTTGTGAGATAATTGATGTGCGCAGGGAAACAGCAGGAGAACGCAAAGGAAGGTGTGGTCTACATATATACGCAAACATTTCATAAAAAAATTTTTAATTTATTTGCTTCAATGAAAATGTCCATTCCCGTGTGATTGCTGGTGAGTTGTTGCGGTGCACGGGCAGTAGGGGCTGGGGGGGGGGCAGTAGTTGTACGGGGGGTATGGGGTGGGGTGGTTGCAGGGGGGGTACGGGGTGGGGTGGTTGCAGGGGTGGTACGGGGTGGGGTGGTTGCAGGGGGGGCACGGGGTGGGGTGGGTATATGCTGGCGCATATGGGCCACAGGGGCTGATCGGGGTGTGGGCGGTATGGGGGTGTGGGGCGTATGGCTGGAACGCCATTTGTCCGCGTTGGCGGCATCCTTCGCCGCGGACGCGGGCTCCTCCGCGGGCTCCTCCGCGGGCTCCTCCACGGGCTCCTCCACGGGCTCCTCCACGGGCTCCGCTTCCCGCTGCCCCACGGTTCTGCATGTTTTTAAAATAGCGCCTTCTTGCAGCTTGCACCAGTTTGCTCTGTAACATATAAAAACAAATTGTATTAATTACTATGCATGAGTGAATATAGGGAAGGACAGAACGAAATACTTTCATAGTCGATTAAACCGTTAAATACAATAGAAATTATATCGTGGTTGGTCTTGTTTTAATCAGAAAAATGCCAGAAATACTTTTTTAAAAGTCCCATAAAAAAAATCTATCACTATGACATTTCTATGAAAAGGCAAACAACGTTTGGGATCTCGACCTCGGATAGTATTTGGGGGCTTATTGTAGTACATGATTACTCACCCATAATGCCGGGTTTTCCTGCGGTGGCGGGCCCACCTCCGCTGCCCAGGGTGTCTCCTCCTCCAGTATAGTTGACGGTGGTGGCACAGCAGTATATTGCTGCTGCTGCTGCTGCTGCTGGCGTGTCGCTGATGGTGGTGGCGCGGATGGTGGTGGCGCGAGTTTACTTCGCAGCAAACTCATCGTCCTCATTTTTTCCGCCTCCAGCCTTTCCACCTCGGCCTTCAATTTCCGTACTTCCTCCTTAGCAATTTCCAAGGAAATCCTTCCCTGGTGCGCCTGATGTTCGTTGCCCGCTGCCGCCGAAGGGAACAGCGCTGCACGCTGAGTTTCCACAATCGCTAGATTTTCAAACTGTGAGTCCATTTTTGATGTTCCGCAGTGACTTTTGGGACCGGAGCGGGGCATATTTTTTCGGGAGCGCGGACCTTGGAGAGAGTCAATGCTGTCGCGGGCCCGCTGTTCTCGATGCTGATTGACGCGCGCTTGGTGTCGAAAACTGTGAAGTTCCTCAAAATCTTCGAAATGGTACATTGTTTTGGCCAGGGATTTATGACTCGTAATCCTTGAAGAGGGCTGTAGCTCTTCGGGTCCGTTGCCTTTTACGCACTGGTAAAAAGGGATCCTAATCCGGTCGGAGCGTTGTCCCCTGGTTTATTGGATCTTTTTACCTGGTGTAAAGTTCCCTCGATCTTTCAATACCAATTTATTGTTAAAACAATTGTTGAAGTAAACATTTTAACAAAAGTGATAATCCAAACAACGAATATCGAAACAAATTTCTATACATTATGAAAATTGATTTCTCCAGACAGTTCTTTCGACAATAAATTGTTATCGAGATGATAAACCAAACGATGCATGCGGAGACAAATTATGAAAATTTATTCGTCTAAAAATTGTTTTAATTATAGAATAGTTTTCCACATCACCCATGAGGTACTATTCTAGATGCGTTTTTTTTTTGGTCAGTGATATCCCCTTTAGGCCTATTTCACTGTGTCGCACACTGCAACATTTCTTACCTCGACGTCGGACAATTCTAACTTCTTCAAAACTTTGTAATTACAAGAAGACCTCGACGTCGGACAATTTTAACTTTTTCAAAACTTTGTAATTACAAGAAGACCTCGACGTCGGACAATTTTAACTTTTTCAAAACTTTGTAATTAAAAGAAGACCTCGACGTCGGACAATTTTAACTTTTTCAAAACTTTGTAATTACAAGAAGACCTCGACGTCGGACAATTTTAACTTTTTCAAAACTTTGTAATTACAAGAAGACCTCGACGTCGGACAATTTTAACTTTTTCAAAACTTTGTAATTACAAGAAGACCTCGACGTCGGATAATTTTAACTTTTTCAAAACTTTGTAATTACAAGAAGACCTCGACGTCGGACAATTTTACCTTTTTATACTCGTGAATTTTTTGCAGCTTTTTCACGTTTTTTCCTTGCTGCATTTTCAATTGCGTCCAGGATATATTGAGGCTCCTTAATGTCCATTCCTCTGTCCACTCTGGAGTCGAGAATTTCGGGCAGCATACAGTGCATGTAAAACTTGGACAATTTTGACTCCATTGAACATTGCCAAAAGTTGTCGTCTCTGTCGACTCGAATTGACATTATCCCTTTCTTTGTCCACACAGCAAATAGACAGTATTTTCTGCCTGTTATATGCAGTTGTCCTTGTACTTGATAATAGTACCGGTTTGTTTTGCGCAATGCGCTACCCGTACTGTCTGTAAACATTTCCTGGACGGCTTTTACCGTATGCAGCGCTTCTTCTGGCGTTACATTTTCCGCCGTCACCGGACACTTTATTTCAACAATGCCGTCGTCACCGATCAGGCCATCCGGTGATGCTCCCAAAAATGGATGCGATGCGTCGATGAAAAGGCCGCATTCTTTGATGACTACATTCTCCTTTCTCGACAATTCTTCCCGAGTAATAGGTTCGTTCTGTTGTCCGTATCGTATGGCGGAAACTTCCAGAGGCTTTGGGTAAACCAGTTGCATCACCAGCTTTGAACACAGCGTTGTTTTTAGTCGGCGACAAACTATGCCAAAGTTTGACGCTGTCAAAAGCATTGACCTGTACGTCAGCCACTTCTCGTTATTGCGTTGGCCAAGGGTTTCCCGCTCGATCTGTTCCCTTCTTTGCGCCCAATTCTTTAGCTCTTCCATATGGGCTGTTTCTTTCAGGCGATATATTGATTCATCCAGGTCCGGCCTTTGTACATTTGTTCCGTAATCAGAGTCCCTGCCTACACAGAACTGCTGATGTCTTCTTTTGCAGCTACGTTTCCTTTCGACATTTTTCGATCCTTCCTTCTTACGTCGTTCCTCCATATTCGTCAAAACTTGTGAGGGCGCACCGTTGAACGATTTCTGCAGACTAGACAGTACTTTTTTTGTGTTGTACTGAATCACGGAAGCATGAACTCTTGCGGTGTAGGATCCTCTTTGGCCAAAATTGAGCCTCTTTCCGCCAATGGACTTCGCTATGAGGGCATTGAAACTCTCCACCGCGTTGTTGTTGTTCTGATAGAGGAGGCTTCCAGAGTGCTCCGCCAGACATTGTACGGCATCCTGTATCATTTTATATACTCCCTTGCTTGATAAGGCAGGGACAATGTCTTTTTCGCCTTCTTGCCGAATTCCATCGCAGAAATAGCCGATTCTGTTGCAGTTGCTGTGTTGTCCGAATACGTGGCTAGGCACGTTCACGATGTCTTGGTAGAGACGTGTGATTTTTTCTGCCGTAGGCGCATTCTCATCCATCCTGTATTTCGCAGCTTTCGTAATTGCCGCGCGTATCCGCAGAATACTTCTTTCCACTGCTTTCCTGTAATAGCCGGCCTCAGTTTTCTTCACAATAGTTTTCATCTTGTTGCAGAAGTTGCGCAACAAATGGTTCGTACACTCGATCTTCTTCACACGGATCAGTGTTCCGTATGGCTTGCAGTCCAAAATTCTCTTGTACACGCTGCTGTCGCCGTCAGCAATAAGTGTTGAGTACACTAATCCGCGTTTTTCCACGCTGGTTCGGAACCCCTCTGCGATGGCGTCGCTCTCCATCTTTGTCGACATTTGGTTGCTGGCCCAATTTTTATAACACACGTGTTCCGGCGTTTCTCGACTAGTTTTCGCCGCTCTCAGGCAAATGTTGCACGCTCGGTTTCTAACAATGGCGTTCAGCACCTTCTTAGTATGGTGTCCCACAATCACGCCCACACCAGACATCGAGTTGTATTTCCCATTTCGGTATGACCTCTTCATCCAGCTTCCGTCAGCCACGACGGGAATGTGTGGAGTTCCATCGGATAGCACATCCCCTCTTTCAATGGCTAGCTTTCGTTCTTCTTCAGCCGCTGCCACCATTGCCTCTTCCGAAAGCTTTATTAAATTCTTCGCGACCCTGTCGTGACATTGGCGGTATCTTCTCTTCGAGATACAAGGAACGTTGATGGCTGACAAAAATCCCTTCATTTGTGCGTAGCCGCCTCCAGTGGTCATTGTTGCGGCGACTGCGCTTAGGTCCATATCAACAGTCGGTTTCTCCTTTGTATCTTCGGGTTGGCTGCGGACTTGGAATGAAGCATTGCACATCCCGCATTCCAAAAGGACGGTCGTATCCAGGCCCGATCTCTTCGTACCTTTGATACGTATGCTCGTCATCGCACATCCCATTATCCTCGAATGCTCGCCTACCGTTATCATCTCGTTGATTACGTGGTGCATGTCGACGATGCTGAAACCGCCCGAAGGGCACGATTCGTCCTGCGACGTGGTCGTCGTTCCTTCTTCTAAGACGAGGTGCTCCTCTTCGTTAGTGGCAGTCTCTCTCTGCATGTCGTGATCCGAATTTTCTTCGAAATCTTCTGCCGCGTCGCGCAACATTTCTTCTTTCGCTCTACTTGACGCCGGCGCTGCAATGTCTTGTGCGACTTCTTCGGCTTCTACGACTTCAATAAATTCATCGATTTCTATGGTTTCCTCTGACACCGTTGCGAAATTTTCGACGGAAGGATCGCACACCATTTCCTCTGGTAGTCTACTCGATTGACACGCCAGGACCCCATTTTCCGCAGCCGTTGACTGCTCTTCCAGCGCAAGCCTCGCCAACTGCTGCTTCCTGCAAACAGATTCCAAAAAAGGGGGTTGTGACAAAACAAAAAACAGTAGTGGCTACACATAACAGAGCGGTGGGTAGACGCATACGAAGACCAATGAACAAATCTACAGTTCGCTTCCCATGCCTTTCTACACTTGATAAATAATCCGATTACACGTAAGGCCGCCTTGCAATAAGTAATGTGTTCTGCAACAAGTGCAATAAAACCTGTTACTCCGTGAAGCGCGTGCTCGTGTAATTAGATTAGTTGCGGTTTTACACTGATCTACCTGGATACCCGTCGGGTTGCCCGGCCGGTTTTATTGCACTACTCGTCCATGGCTATCGAAGCGTTTGTCGCCTCGTCGCACTGTGGTCTGGAAAACCGTTTTTCGTGACCAAAAGTCAATTTTTCAACTTCTACACATCGAAAAATTTTTTTCCCTATAAAACAAGAACCTTTAAAAGCTCCCAAACCCAAAATATTATTCATTTTAGATAATTCTGTGATGAGATACAGCGTTCTAAAGACAAAGTCAGAAAATTCAAAATAAAATGAGACGTTTCAGATGTCAAAAATCGAATATCAGAAAACACATTTCACATATTTAATCCAGTTTTAAGTATTGTCTAGTCCATACACCAATAGCGTAAATTAATTGTATTTCAAACTACGAAAGGAATTATACAAAAACGCTTAAGAGCGCTAAGCATCGGACTTGTTTTATATGAAAGCTTGAACATTTACTAAGATTTACTAGATTTCATATAATTCGTATGAAGATTTCAGTCTTGGTTACTTTGCCGCGATTTCTAGACTGTACTATGAATTGTGAGAATTGTTAACACGATTTTCAAATTTCTCCGACGATCGGACAAAAACATGTTTTCAACGAAAGTTGATCAGTATTCACTTTTCTGCATATTATAATACAAAAAATTAAAGAAAAATTTCTTTATTTATAACAAAATGGGGGTCACCTCAATTTTTTAAATATTAACATACATTTTGTACTTCATACTATTACATAACAAACTGGTATCAAGACGAATCCAACGACCTGTAATAATATAGCATTAAACCTAAAAATAACGTGACAATAGTGTTGGCAACGAAAGCGGGATCTCCAGACCACTGTGCGTCGCACAGTGGAGTATTTGGCCCGAAAAGCTGGCCAAAAGTCAATTAAAAAATTTTATCTAGAATGTGAAGGATGAGAACCTGCGGCCCACCGCACTTTCTCGTGCGACCCTTCAAAGACTTTATTACATTTTGATTATTAAAAATTCCCACAGTGTCCCGCAGTCTCATTGTACCCCAAATGAATTTCAAAATGTTGACATACATAATTTCTATTAAAATTACATGAATTTAGAAAAATTCCTGTGCGATTTGCTGTTTCGTCTATATCTGCAAATATAGACCAATTGATGGCAAAGAAGCAATTTCAAATTTCTCATATAGCCAAAATTCACATTTCAGTTTACTATAGTTTATGTTGCGACGGCAAAAAGAAATTTAATTTCAGAGGAACAAAAATCTAATACAATTCGCAGAGACGTAGAAGACGATTCAGAAAGAAACAAACGAGTAGGGATTAATGTAATATGTTGAAATAAAATAATATAAACAGAAATATATTTATATAGAATTATAAATTTGTTTGCAAAGTATCTATCTTACATATTTTTTTGAATTGCAGAATGTAATGGCATTATTTCATTCGCATGAACTCTTAGCGTAATAAAAATAAATAAAATAATTTTGTTCAAAAAAATGGTTCCAACAAAAGTTGAACAGTGTTCGAACATCTACAAACTTCGATATATTAAATTTCGAAGATATTTTTTTACAACAAACAATCAAGGTCACTGTAAAGGCGTGAATGACGAAATTGAAGGATGCTTGAAGAATGATTGAGAAAAGGCAGAGAAAGGAATTGAGGAATGATTGAGTGAGAGACTGTAACGGACGAATTTGAATGGAGTGTGAAAGGAAATGAAATTGAGAGAGAATGTGGATTTACAATAAATTAAACTGTATTTTGTCACTTAATTAACAAACTTAATCACAAACAAGCTCTGTACAAAAGTGTATATTGACCACGTGAAAAATAAAGAATTGAAACGCTCGATGGAGATTTGACAGTAATCAGCTGCGTGAAAGTTAGACAGAGAGTCACGAGAAAACGGTTTTCTCTGTTCCTTTTATTATCTCGATCCTTCTGGAAGTTCGTCACGCGCCGGTGATTCCGGTTTCGCGTTCGAGAACCTTCCAGAAGGATCGAGAATGGAACCAGCCAATCATGATTGCGAGATCGCGCCCGCGCGAGCCTCGATGACAGGCGTTTATCTATGGCTGTTTGGCGGTACGGCACCAGAGCCACGCGGCGATCTATTCGGCAGTATGGCGCCCGAGCGCGCCAATCTCGAACATTCCGCCCGCCTCGACTTGTCGAAATGACTCTTGCTCACGTACAATTGCTCGGATGACTCGAAATAATCAGCGGTTGTGAAACAAGGTGAAACGTATTACCACGAATGAAATGAATGGTGCGACAGACTCGAAATGTGCTCGGGCGGCGCGAAGTGCGGTTATGGTACGTGTTGTGATGAACATGAATGAAGTGCGTCGGCGCATTGATACTCCGCGTCGCGTACTACGCAGTTGTAAGCTGCGCAGTGTGTATGTGCAGTGACGGTATTGACGCGTTCATTGATCGTTCTCGTCGATCGGAAGAACTACGAGCTTGTGCACGGGGCGTAAAAATTCTCCGGACGCGGTGCACAACGTTGCGACGCGAACTTTGCCATCGGGGCCCGGGTGCACCTCCTTGACGCGCGCGAGTGGCCACTGGGAGGGAGGTGCATTTTCTCCGACGATGATGCAAAGGCGCCCGGCTGCTAAATCGTCCTTCGTCTGACGCCATCGTGGACGCGTGGTAAGTCCTTGCAGGTACTCTCGCTGCCATCTTGCCCAAAATTCATCTCTCATTTTTGTTAGCAGTTGCCAACGCGAGAGCCGGTTGGTCGTTACGTCGACCAGGGACGGCTCCGGCAGAGAGTTCAGCGCCGAGCCGATGAGGAAGTGTCCGGGTGTCAGCGCCGTCAAGTCTGCTGGGTCGTCGGAGAGAGCGGCGAGCGGCCTTGAATTGAGGCAGGCCTCCACCTGCGTGAGCAGCGTCGTCATTTCCTCGAAGGTGAGGCGTGTTTCCCCGATGGTCCGTCGGAGGTGGTGCTTGGTAGATTTGACCGCAGCCTCCCACAGTCCACCAAAGTGCGGGGCACCAGGTGGATTAAAGTGCCATTGCGTTTTCAGGTCTCGCAGGTGGCTCCTGATGGCACGGTTCTCCTGGCTGCTTGCAGTGAAGAGTCGGCGCAGCTCTCCGTCGGCTCCCGTGAAGGTGGTTCCGCAGTCACTGTGAACATGAGCACAGATGCCTCGGCGGGATACGAACCTCTTGAACGCAGCCAGGAACGCCTCGGAGGAATAATCTGAGACGACCTCGAGATGTACTGCCTTGGTCACCGTGCAGACAAAGACTGCAAGGTAACCCTTGTACGCCTTGTGACCTCGGCCTGCAGTGGTTCGCAACCAGATTGGACCAGCGTAATCGACCCCGGTGGAATGGAAGGGACGTGCTGGCGTGACACGATGCGCTGGCAGCTGTCCCATCAGCTGGCTAGCCAATTCCGCCCGCCATCGAGCGCAAATCACACACTTGCCGATGGTGGCTTTGACAGCGGCTCGTCCCTTTGGCACCCAAAACTGCTGCCGGACTGCTCCCAAGGTGGCCTGAACACCTCCATGAAGATTGACTCTGTGGGCACGCTCAATAATTAAGAGGGTGAGTCGGGATTTAGGAGGCAGGATGATTGGGTGAGCCTCGTCCGGGTTTAGGAGTGCGTTGCTTAATCTGCCTCCCACTCTCATGAGCCCGTTGTTGTCTACTATCGGAGACAACGATGCTAGGCTGCTTCTGCTTGAAACGCATTGCCCCTTTGCTAACGCAGTCTTCTCCTCGACGTAGGTGGTTTGCTGCGTCCGGCGAATCAACCCTCTCTCTGCTGCAACGATCTCGTCAACGCTCAGTACTGGCGTTAGTGTGTCTGCTGGCGAGGACGTTGACACAGCATTGCGCTTCCGGAGCCATCTGCGGCACCAGGCGGTGACCCGTAACAGCCTGGTGTAAGAGGAGAACCGCTGCAGTACTGCGTTGTCCTCGGCATCCGTCTTCCCCTTGGTGACTGCAGCGACGATGGGACCTTTCGCTTCTGGTAGAAGCGCAAGGTCGGCGGGTTCTGGAGGAGCGAACCCATTGTCGCAGTGCAGAAACTCTGGCCCACTCCACCAGAGGTTCCAGCTGAGAAGCTGCGACGGAGCCAGGCCCCGGGAGGCACAGTCCGCAGGATTGTCGACTCCTGCCACGTGGTGCCATTGAGCCTCTGGAACTCTGCGCTGGATGTCCGCCACCCGGTTAGCCACGTAGGTTTTCCACCTGGATGGGTGCGCCTGGATCCACCCTAAGGCCACCGTGGAGTCGGACCACAGGTGAGTTGGAATGTTGTGAAGTGCCAGCGTCGTGATAGTGCGCTGTGTCAAGCGAGCGAGGAGGTGTGCTGCGCAGAGTTCAAGGCGAGGCAGGGACACTTGCTGGAGTGGTGCCACCTTGCTTTTCGCCGTGACTAACGACACCTTCCATCGTCCTTCCAGGTCACGTGTCCGCATATAAACGACAGCTCCATATGCACGCTCCGATGCATCGGCGAAGCCATGGAGCTCTCTCTCTCCGTGGGTGCTGGAAAACAAAGGTCGTGGTACCCTCACCTGCTCAATGTGCTTCAATTCGGCACAGTAATCAGCCCATTCCTTGGCCAACGTTGGAGGAAGCGGGTCATCCCAGCCTAGCGTCAATAACCATGTGGCCTGAATGATTATTTTGGCTCGAACTATGGTTGGAGTGAGCCACCCGAGAGGGTCAAACAGCTGCGCCGCTCCTGATACCACGCCTCGCTTGGTAGAAGGTTGTGACAGCCCACTGACGTTGGAGAAGAGGAAGCTGTCTTCTTGCGGTGACCATTGGAGCCCCAGCGTAGAGTGTAGTGCATCCGTCCACGTTTTCAGTGCTTGTTGTGACGGAAGCTCAGTAACTGTGCCTTGCGGTGACTGTGGAGTGACGTCGTGCAAGGCCGCTACGTTGGAGGCCCACTTCTGCAGCGGGAAGCCGCCCGCCTTGCACAGCTGGTGAAGTTGGTTCGCTGCGTCTCTTAAGGCAGGGATGGTGTCAGCTCCCGTGAGGATATCGTCAACGTACGAGTCGTGTCGGAGTGCCTGTGCTCCGATTGGATATCGACTGCCTTCGTCCTCCGCTAGCTGGTGCAACGTTCTGACTGCAAGGAAAGGGGCGCAAGACAACCCGTAAGTGACAGTGTTCAGTTGGAATTCACTCACGTGCTGTGACTCGCTCTCTCTCCACAGGATCCTTTGATGGGTTCGATCCTCCGGATGTACTAGTATTTGCCGATACATCTTAGTTACATCGGCAGTCACCACGAAGAGGTGCTTGCGCCACCTCATCAGAACGTCAGCAAGGAGCGGCAGAAGGTTCGGTCCTGGGTGAAGGCAGTCGTTGAGGGATGGCTGATCTGGTTCTGACCACGAACCGTTGAAGACCACCCTCAATTTTGTCGTGGTGCTGCTAGGCTTGAGGACCCCATGATGTGGCAGGTAGTGCGCTGGCTCATTGGTTGTGGGTTCGCTGACCAGCGACATATGTTGCAATTCCTCGTACTCTTTGACGAAAGAGCAGTATAAAGACTTGAATTGTTCGTCCCTTCTGAAGCGCTGTTCCATCCGTCTGAGGGAATGCCAGGCTGCTGTCCTCGATCCTGAAGAGGCTGGATCTGGCGTACGGAACGGGAGCCTCACCATATAACGACCCTCAGGAGTACGAGAATGCGTCGTTTTGAAGTGGTTCTCGCACTCTATCTCCTCCGCTGTCAGCGTTGAGTGAGCGTCCCCGAAGTCCTCCTGTTCCCAGAACCTCCGTACCAGCGAGCTTAAGGAATCGCCAACGGTTGTTTGGTGCACTTGAGCGTGCGACGAATTGCCTGCTGACCCTGCAATTCCAGTGACGATCCAGCCAAACAAGGTGCGTTGTGCAACGGGTTCATTTGGTTGGCCCTTCCTAACCCCTTCTCTTATTATCGCAGGGTACACGTCAGCTCCCAGCAACACCTCGATTGGTCTGCTCACTGCTGTACTGGGATCGGCCAATTGTAGACCCTGCAGGTGACTCCATGAGCGGCGTGGCACTGAACAGCCCTGAGTGTACGCCGTCAGTTTTGGAAGCACAATGGCCGAGACCTTGATTGCGGAATCGCCGTGCCTGCCGCAAATGTCTAGGCTGACCTTGCCTCGAGCCCTGGCCAATTGCTGCCCGCCGACCCCGTAAATGTCCACCGACGTGGCTGCTCGGGGTAGCTGAAGCCGCTGCACCAACCCTTCGCTCACCATAGAGACCTCGGAGCCCTGGTCTATGAGCGCTCTAACCTCCTGCCGCCTGCCATGGTAATCTGAAATTTGAATTATCGCAGTGGCTAGGAGAACCTTACCCTCCACGTGCTGACAATTCAAGGTATGATGAACCGTCCTTGCTGTTTTAGGCTCGTCTCTGAATGCATCATGGAGCAGCGAGTGATGCCTCTCCCCGCAGGATGAGCAGCCCCTCGTGGAGGTACAGGTTGCAGCGGAGTGTTTCCCCAGGCAGTTGCTGCAATGTCGATGCTTCTCGGCGTACCCTCGACGTTCCGCCGGAGGAAGTGCCTTGTAGTCTGGGCACTGCATCAGGTAATGCTCCCTGTTGCACATTGGACAAGATGGTTTCTGCCCTTGTTGAATGTGATTCGCCCTGAATGTCTGATTGTTTTCTTTAGGTCTCCTTTGGCTTTGGTTCGACCGTGCTTCGGAGTTCCTGCTGGGGTGGCGACTGGATCCTTGCGACGGCATCGTGGGATTGGACTCGATGGATGCCTCCAGTTGATGACGTCGTTTGGTCAGGAACTCCTTCAACTCAGAGAAAGTGGGTGGTTCGCTGGTGCCTGCTAGTTGCTCCTCCCATTTATTCTTTGTTCCTTGATCGAATAAAGGACCACTGAGTACACGAACCAATCTTCCGTTTTGTTGATAGGTCGCCCCAGTCCTTCCAGCGTGTTCACGACCGTAGCCACTTCCTTCTGCACGTGGATGATCTCCCTCGATGAGCTCTCCCTCATTTTGGGTATGAAGGCGAGTTTGTCGAGGCAGGCTCGTACGAGGATTCGCTTGTTCTCGTACTGCTCCTCGAGAATGCTCCAGGCTCGCTCATAATTTTCACCGGTGGTCGGAAGATTCTTTACGAGGTCAGCTGCTTCACCACTGAGACTGGTCTTCAGGTATTGTAACCGGTCTACGTCGGACAGGTTTCTGTTGCGCTCCACCACTGACTTGAACAGGTCCTTGAAGGCAGGCCATTCTACGTAGGCCCCGTCAAACTCGGGCAAGTGCAGTCTAGGAAGCGGTGCTGTCCCTTGGCTGCTTTCCTCCTTGGACGACCCTGAACTCCCAGAGCCCTTGTCGCCGCTACAATATTTTAGCGCCAGGTCATGAAGAGCACTCCGCTGTTGCGCGTACGACTCTTCCACAAGGTCAGCGAGCCGCTTGGTAACGTAGTCCGAGGTTTTAAACTCGTCGCTCCGTTTGTACATGATCACTCGGTGATTCTCCGAGAATTCTGACCAGTACTTTTCCAACAGGTTGATTCTGGTTTGGACAGTTCCTGCGGTTATCTTGGACTGAGCCATGGACTT
This sequence comes from Lasioglossum morio, assembly GCA_916610235.2. Classification (NCBI taxonomy): domain Eukaryota; kingdom Metazoa; phylum Arthropoda; class Insecta; order Hymenoptera; family Halictidae; genus Lasioglossum; species Lasioglossum morio. The sequence continues at coordinate 290,513 of CAKAJA020001057.1, read as the reverse complement.
TTTGAAGTTCCCCATCGTTCTTTCGATCTTTCCAGCGAGTTCCTGCTGCGATAGGAGCAGCCCTTCTGGTGTGAGATCCATTTGAATGCGAGATAGAATCACTGGTTGAATCTCACTTGAACAGGAGGCTATTTCACCACTGGTTTTCACTGGTTTTTATTGTAAATCCGGCTCGAAGGACCAAAAAATGTAAAGGCGTGAATGACGAAATTGAAGGATGCTTGAAGAATGATTGAGAAAAGGCAGAGAAAGGAATTGAGGAATGATTGAGTGAGAGACTGTAACGGACGAATTTGAATGGAGTGTGAAAGGAAATGAAATTGAGAGAGAATGTGGATTTACAATAAATTAAACTGTATTTTGTCACTTAATTAACAAACTTAATCACAAACAAGCTCTGTACAAAAGTGTATAATGACCACGTGAAAAATAAAGAATTGAAACGCTCGATGGAGATTTGACAGTAATCAGCTGCGTGAAAGTTAGACAGAGAGTCACGAGAAAACGGTTTTCTCTGTTCCTTTTATTATCTCGATCCTTCTGGAAGTTCGTCACGCGCCGGTGATTCCGGTTTCGCGTTCGAGAACCTTCCAGAAGGATCGAGAATGGAACCAGCCAATCATGATTGCGAGATCGCGCCCGCGCGAGCCTCGATGACAGGCGTTTATCTATGGCTGTTTGGCGGTACGGCACCAGAGCCACGCGGCGATCTATTCGGCAGTATGGCGCCCGAGCGCGCCAATCTCGAACAGTCACTTTGATTTTTTAAATGTTGAAATGTATTTTTTATTTCATAATGTTACAGCTGACCTTAAGACAAATTCAACGATATATAATATTATGACCTTTGGACCATGAATAACGTTGCAATAGTTTTGGCCAGCTTTTCGGGCCAAATACTCCACTGTGCGTCGGTCGAATCAGGTTGGACCAGGCTTACGCAAATATTGCCACGGAGCGCGCGCCAGTGCGGAAAAATGAATCCGCCAGTAGCAATAGGTTTTTTGCGATTACACAGACCCCAAAAACTATAAGAGGGCCCCCGAATATATGACGAGCGTCCAGCGGGTCGTAAAGGCCTAGATTGAAAATGTATCAATTACACACTTACCTGCGACGGAAATACAATAGTCTTTTATTGTATCTCTTCACCGACGGGCGAAGGGCATGCGACATTGCGCGACCCTTTGGCATCCGCTGCGCCTTCGTTGGTCCCCCAGCTTCCGTCGAATTTCCAGATTTCATGACGACCACAGACACACACTATGAACTATACTCACACACTCTTCGCACTATCACACAAGTTCACAAAACGCACACACTCACGTCAACAATAAAATACGCGCGTTCGCGATGTGTACGAATGCACGGAAAAGAAACAGCAAACCGCTCCCGCACGAACGCGTTGCTGTCCATTCGCAAAGTGAAAAAACAACGACGAGATTCCACCCCCACAAACCCCCACCCCACCACTGCAAGAGTTTACACGATACCGCTCGAACGCTCGGGCCCGCCGAACAGTGGGGAAACTTGACATACAGTGACTCCCAGTAATATTCGGACACCCTTAAAAAGATGATAACTTTTTTAATATTGTACTTTACGATTTGAATTTTTTTGGGAAGCTAGAGCAATTAGTTTTCCACTGGATGCGAAAAAAATTTTGTCAAAAATCGCAATTCATCGGAATTATAAAAAATATACTGACAGTTGCATTTTAAAACTTTCTTATGTGGGCCTATATTGAAAATTTAAAAAATACGTTTTGTAGATCTGTGTCAATTATATGTACTGTAAAAATTTCATCGAAATCGGTTGATATGGAAAAAAACGACAGCGATTGAAAGATGCCAATCCTTAGATTTACTGCAGTGAAGGCCGAAAATCGTGAAAATCTGCAAATTTTAACATGTTTAAACGTTTGTAGCTCATTGCAACGTCGACCGATTTTGACAAAATTTTCATAATATGTTCCCACTATAATGTTCCACAATATAGGCCCACTTAAAAAAGTTGTAAAATGCAACTTTTAGTATTTTTGCTACAATTCCGATCAATTCCATTTTTTGACAAAATTTTTTTTCGCATCCTGTGGAAAACTAATTGCTCTAGCTTCCCCAAAAAATTCAAATAGTACAGTACAATATTAAACTAGAGGGGGGTTGTTGCTCGCTCGCTTCGCGAGCTTCGCAGGTGGGGGAGTTGTAGCTCGCATTGCGACCCCACGAGAGGGTTAGTGGTACGGATGTTGTTTGGTGTGTGACTCTCCACGAGCCACACAAAGAACTTCCCGACTCGTTAGTTGTAGTATATTAGTATCATTATTTATTTAGTGCACGATTTAAGATGATTATATGTTTTCAGGGAATTTCAATAGTTTTCTACTTATCAAAATGTTTGCTATATGGCGTCGCATTAGTTGCATAATTGGAAAAAAGCAATTTAAAAAGAAAAAAAAAATTTTTTTTTAATTAAAAAAAATTTAAAAAAAAATTTTTTTTTAAGTATGTCTAAATATATATATAGTTACGTTTGCTTCTTCGGTGGATACGCCTTTCGTATAAATTGCAATGTTGAATCAACTCCTTTCGAAAAAAACGAAAAAACTAAAAAACTACTTGACCAAAATGGACCAAAATCTAATCAGCTCTAAGTTACAGCGGGGCACATCGATTGCATCATTCATCGTTCTGATCGCGTTGTTACTTTTTCAGAAAACGTTTACGAAAAATTTGATACCATAGAAACAGACATACGCACACACACACACACACACACACACACATACTAACAATTTGATAAAAATAGTCTAAAATGACTCCAATGACCATGAAACGTGAAGATCTGCAAAAAATTCGATTTTCGATTTTCGGGGTAATTACAATAACTTCCCTATAAATCGGGAAGTTAAAAAGTTATCGTCTTTTTAAGAGTGAAGATATTTTGCTTACAAGATCGGAAAAAACGTCTCCGTTGGAAAGTTGAAAGGATGATTTCACAAGATAAAAGTCTGCTCTACCGTGTGGTGTAGTTCGATTGTGCGCGGGACCCTTGTTTTCTTCAGATAAATTAAAAAATATCATCAAAAAACGGTGCAAAAGTGGTGTCACTCCTTCTGTAATGACTGTTTAAAAAAGTTCAAACAATCATAACGTATTAATAATGGACATCACTGGATTCGGGAAAGTCTGTAGAATCTTTTGATGTGACGAACAATTCTATAACCTTTATAATAACATCACAACATTTGTTTACAGTTGGAAAGTGCGTTTCTCTATCAAAGTCCTGTTTCTCGAACATTGTGCGTGCAGGAGAAAAATTAAGGGCAGATTCTGAATCAGCGCAAAAAACTATATACAATCAACCCAAGAGTTATTTGGCAACGTGGAAAATATTGAAATTTGTTGGACAGTGTTATTAGAAAATGAAGAAAAATGGTCGTTCGTAGAGAGGTTACCTACCTGAATTCAGATTCGTGCTTGTTCCTTCACACGAAGGGTTATACCGGTTTTACGACGCGCGGACGAAACGTATTTGTATTGTGTGCACTAAACTAATTTAGGGGATTGTGCTTATTGAAGGTTCTGAAGCAAGCGGCACGCAGTTCCTTTTTTTATATGGGGCATCATTTGCATGGAAAATACCGGAAAATACCAGCATTTATTTCAGTTTCTGTAGAATATTTTAATCTCCTCCAGGTAATGCGGGGCCTCGGAGAACCTAGCCCCAGATTTTACAAAAGAATTTTTCTCTGAATCTACTATTCTCAACCCCCAAATATATTGAAAACGAGGCTACCTGTGGGATCAATTGTCGGGGTCTAACCTAACCAAAATGCATTTTTTAAAATTTCTTTAATTAAGAAAATTCCAAACGGAAAGTTCAGTGTCAGTCACCGGTGCCAGACAGTTAATATTTTCATTTATCAAAAATCGTGACATGGTATGAAGCTCATAAGTCACTCCAATTTTTTTTCAATATATTGAAGTTACAAAATTGAATTTTAGCCAGGAAAACGAGTTCTCCCGACCACTGTGCAACGTCTGGCTGGGAACCACGACCTATACGAACATGCGTGTTCTACTTGATGCGTACAGATAGTAGATTCGACCGAAGCAGCGGACGAGAACGAACACGATGGAGACATCGCGGAAGGCCGCAGGGAAATTTTTATAGACTTATCGGACAGTAGAATGTGGCGACCGATTAATTTCACGAGCAGGCGAAACGAGATTTAGGACCCCGCGAACTTTGGTATACGAATTTTCGGTATTCTTACGCTTCATACATTATAAAAATTGGTTTATTTAATAACAATATATTTTAATATAATATATATTCGGGCGTACAAAGATATATTTAAATACACCATTATTAAATAAATCTATTTATATAATCAATATGTTATTCAATAAACCTATGAATAAGTAGCGTAATTTCATCTGTGATATTTTATTTAAAAACGCACGAATTTTAGTTAAAATCTACATAATAATAAAAATAATTTCTAATGCGGCGGAAGATACGGCGGAGGATGCGGCAGAGAAAGAGAAATGGTTTGAAGTTCGAAGCAATGGTCGGGAACACCGTTCCGGCAGTTTTCGAGGCCTACGCCTCCCGCGCGTCTCGCTCCCCGTGACGGCCCTGATGCTATGTCTAGTGCACTAGGGCTAGCCGACCACTGGTTTCAAGCATCCCTTGCGATCCGCCTAGGCACACGGACACGCCGGCCGAGCAGAGATGTGTGCGAGCGCGTCGAGGTACGGCCAGTCAAACCCGGCTTTCGGAGACTTCTGAGAATGCTGCCGAATATTGCAAATTACACCTGCAAAACGTAAAACCCTGCGATTCTTGGCACACGACCCTCATACAATGTTCTTTTCTCTAGCGGTTCCGACTACGCAGAATATCGCAACGCGCATTGCGGAGCAAAGATTCGACAAATACCGAACCTCTGCGATCCGCCTAGGCACACGGACACGCCGGCCGAGCGGAGATGTGTGCGAGCGCGTCGAGGTACGGCCAGTCAAACCCGGCTTTCGGAGACTCCTGAGAATGCTGCCGAATATTGCAAATTACACCTGCAAAACGTAAAATCATGCGATTCTTGGCACACGACCCTCATACAATGTTCTTTTCTCTAGCGATTCCGACTACGCAGAATATCGCAACGCGCTTTGCGGAGCAAAGATTCGACAAATACCGAACCTCTGCGATCCGCCTGGGCACACGGACACGCCGGCCGAGCGGAGATGTGTGCCGTTATAGTGACGTGACGTTTGCGTATGAATTCTAACTTATCGACAATATCTTATTTCTTGTCCTCTGTTTTACCGGCACTAGCGAGTGCACTAAACTGCCGCGACATCAGCGCTCGCAGCCAAGTATGCCGGAACTATATTTTGACAAAAACCACCGTGTACTGGTGTCTTTCTCGAATTTTTCGATTTGTGTGTTTAATTACGCAGGGTTTAACATAATAAACGTTGCATTGACATTATATGTGTCCCCGCTATGAGGGTGGATACCTACTTTTTATGTAAGTACCCTAAATCTCTTGATATTTAAGAAATTGCATCCTACTTAACAGCGGCAGCACTGTCGCGCCACCCTTTGCTCCTCACGGTTCCGCTACTTGTTGTCGAATAATGTAAATTACGCCTAGATAACGTAAAATTATACCATTCTTAGGATACCACCCTCATAGATTAATCTTTTATCTAGCGATTGTGACTACCTAGAACTCTGAAATGTGCATTATAGCGTCAGGAATCGAAAACTACGGAACCTCTGCGAATCCTCGTATACGTTTATGTGCCTATCGCTGTGTGGGTCACGCACACTAGAGAGCGGATCCAGACCCTTAAGGTCCCGGGCAGTCGGCAGGCTCGCGCTATTCGCGAGCCGACGGCGTCGTGGCGTAGCTGCCATGCAGCCGAATCAGGCCGACAGTGACACATTACATGGGGCAAGGTTTCCATATTTCCCCGCATCGCCGGCAACGCTTATCACCCTCGCCCCAGTGTCTAGCCCCGTTAAGGGGCAAGACGTCGAGGCGAGCTCGGTGGATGAAGCGCCAATCAGCGAAGCGGGTGAAGCTGCCGCCACGGAGGAAGTGATTAGACACTTTCGTCCGCGACGATACTCCGAAAACCTTCCCCTGGTCTGGCTTAGAGCTCAGACGATGGCTATAGAACTCGGTCACTGCCGATCTCAATCGGTGCAACACCTTTTTTTTTTTTATAGTGCGGAAATGCGTTAGGCATACCCTGGCCCCCCCGAGGGGGGCACGGTTATGTGGGACTGTCCAGAGGACTCTCCGGCCAGCCTCTACCCACTAAAACCGCACTCCCACCTAAGCTATTGTAAGGGGGGGGCCAGGATCTCCGAGAACTCAACTGGCCACCCGTTTAGCTAACAAATTGCCCTGGAAGGGAGTGAAGCTCCCCCCCCCCCGTGCCCTACCTAATACCAGACCCCGGGCGGAGGGACCCGCCCGGTGTCCCCATCCCTGGAGCCTTCGAGTTGGGCTTCCCGAACCCCAGTTCGGTCCACCCACAGCTCCCGGAGCCTTCGTGCGCTGCTCGGGGCAGCAGCAGTGTGTGACCCCCTAAGGGGGTCACCCACCACCGCCGCCCGGCCAGGGCAAGAAGGCGCCGACACCGGCAAGGAAGGGTCGTCGGAGGCGCACTCGCACGCCCCGACCCTCCCCACCCCACCCCCCACGCGCCATCCCACCGGAGCCCGTCTCCGGTAATTGGCCGACACCCCCTACAAGGGACCGGGTAAAGGTTCCTCCGGGGTGCCGGTCCATCTCGGGGGGGAGAGACTACCGCCCCCCCAGGGGCCGGGGTCAGCTCACTCCCCCGGCCCCGCCATCCTCCGCTCTCCGGGGTGAGGGCAATCCACGGCGGTGGTGGGGACGGCTACCCCGCCCCCTACGCACCGCCAGTACCGGGGACAAACCCACAGCCCCCCCACTACGGGGAGGCACAAGTTGACGCGAGGAGGGGATCACTCCTCGCGCCCTCCCCCCAGACGCCGCCCCCCCCCCTCACCTGGGGCACAGAAGAACGACGGGGAGAGGACCCCCCCGCCGCTGCACTCCTACCTCTCGGCACCGCCCCCGTGTTCCTCCCTGGATTACGGGGCGGTGCCCGACGACGCGGGGGACGCCCCCCCCGCCATCGCTCTCCTCGCCGAGCCCGGGTCCCTTTCCCCGGCTCGCTCGGCGGCCTCCTTCCGAGACATCACAGTCTCGCAGAAGAAGGCCACCGCCTTCCACGACCTCTCGCTCTCGATCAAGTGGTCGACCAAGACCGGGAGCGAGAGGTCCCACCCTTCCACCGCGGCTCTAAGGACACGTCGCGGCTCTGCCCATGCCGGGCACTCCTCCAGAATATGCCGCGCCGTGTCCACCTCCTCGCCACAGTGGTGACACTGTGCCGCCGGCTCTCTCCCCACCCAATGTAGGTACTCACCCAAACAACCCTTTCCGGTGAGCACCTGGGTGAGGTGAAAGGTCAACCCAATTCGACTCCTGCACCAGTCCTCGAACCGGGGCAGGAGGGCCCGGACGAGTGAACGATCCGAGGAGGCCAACATTTGCCTCCATCGGTCGAACACTTCCTGCCGTGCCTGGCGCTTCAGATCCTCGATCTCCTGTCCCTCCTCGTCTGTAAGCTCCACCCCATAGGGGCGGCGGAACCGGCAAGTGATCTGATATACAGTCGCCCGTTCCGCCGCCTCCAATTGAAGGGGCGGAGCAACAGCCAGGAGGCCCGCCACCTCGGTGGAGATGGTGCGGTAACCCCGTATGATCCGCAGGGACAGCCGGCGACGAACCCTCTCAAAGAGTTGTCGGGATCGCCGGCTGACCTCGAGCGAGTGGTACCATACGGAGGCCCCATAAAGGGCAATAGACCGCACCACACCCGAATAGAGGCGGCGGACCGTCATCTGGGGGCCCCCGATATTGGGCAGTAGCCTCGCGAGAGCGGCTGCTGTCCTCTCCAATCGGGGGCCCAGGAGACCCAAGTGTTCTTCGAAGCGCCATCGACCGTCGAGGATCAGGCCCAGATATTTCATCGTGGGCTTGACCTCGACGGGGGTATCGACGACCCGGATCCGGAAATCTTGGGGCGGCCGCCGCGACCGAGACGGTTTGTACATCCAAATCGCCTCGGTCTTCGCGGCGGCCACAACCAGCCCCATACCTCGAATCCGGCCAACGACACAGTCCAGGGCGGACTCCACGAGGCGTCCTGCCCCTCCCCAATCCCTCCCCACCGCATATACCAGGGTGTCATCCGCATAACAGATGACACCCGTTGCGGCGGGCAGGGAAACCCTTAGTGCCGCGTCATATCCGAGGTTCCACAGGAATGGTCCAAGGACCGATCCCTGAGGAACGCCGCGGCACATCTCCCTCCGGTATGGAATACCATACCGGCCGGTGAATCCTACCTCTCTGCCGCGGAGGTAGTCCCTGAGCACCGCCCGGAGATAGAGAGGCACCTCGAAATGTTCAAGGGCCCTCTCTATCTCCTTCCAGGGCAGGGTGTTGAATGCATTGGAGATATCCAATGATACGGTGATCAACACCCCGCCCTGGGCGACAGCCGCTTCCCGGAGGAGGCGCAGACGCTCTAAAGCGTCTATAGTGGAGCGCCCCCTCCGGAATCCAAACTGGCTGTCGCTCAGCTCGGGACCACGTCACGATAGGTGCTCTCGGAGGCGGGCAGCAATTATTCTTTCGAACAGCTTGCCCGCCTTGTCGAGTAAACATACCGGTCGGTAAGCGGAGGGAGAATCCTTGGGTTTCCCACTCTTGTGGAGAAGGACAAGGACCGCCTCTTTCCAACATCTGGGGAAGGTCCCCCGGCTCAGGCTTGCATCCAAGATGCTCCTGAAAGCCGGGGCGAGGACCTGCAGTGCCAAGGCCATGATTCCGCCGGGAACGCCGTCAGGACCGGGGGCTTTCTTCCCCCTACCTTGACGCTCCCGGAGGGCCACGGACAGCTCCCACTCGGAGACCCGGAGTTCGTCCGACCAATCTAAATTGGTCGGCTCCGGGACGCGTTCCTCACCCTCCTCCTCCCCAGTTGTGGGGGGGAAGAGGGTACCAACTACGCGTCCCAAGAACTCCGAGTCCATACTCTCCGTGATAGGGGGCGCCCATTGGCGGAGCTTCCCAAGCACCGTTTTATACGGGCGCCCCCACGGATCGTCACGGAGAGTGAGCAGGAGCTCACTCCAGGCTTTGGCCTTGGCCATGGCAATTGCCGTCTTGAGGGCCTCGGCGGACGATCTATATTCTCCGTAGAGTTCCTCCAGACCGTCCACCGCCGATTCCGGGTCGCCGCCACCTCTAAAGTGGCGGAGCCGAGCGCGGACGTACCGGCGTCGGGCGCGGCTGGACATACGTCTCAGCTCAGCCAATTCGCCCGACCACCAGTACGCTGATCTTCTCTGGGGGCAGGCTCGGATCCGGGGCATCGCAACATCACAAATCATATGTAATGTCTCCCGGAACCAAGCCGCCCCCTCCTCAGGTCCAAGCTCCCTGGCCGTAGGCCAGGCGGAACCGATAATCACGGCCCTCAATAGCCCCTCGTCTAGTCGCTTCGTCGCCCATCTAGGCAACGAAGGGGCGCCACACCGTCGGAGGAGGGGCGTGTCCACCGGCGGGTCAGAGACCACTGCCACTCCCATCAAAATGTAGCAGTGGTCCGAGAGAGTATCCCCTTCCCAGACCCGCCAGTTGGACACTCGGCGTGAGGCCTGGGCGGTCGCGAACGTTACGTCCACGATCGACCACCCATTCCACCTCACGCACGTCGACACGGAGCCCAGCTTCATCAGCTCGGTGGACAAAGCGCCAGTCAGCAAAGCGGGTGAAACTGCCGCCACGGAGGAAGTGGTTAGACACCCTCGTCCGCGACGACACCCCGAAAACTTTCCCCTGGTCCGGCTTGGAGACCAAGCGGTGGCTGTAATATTCGGTCACTGCCGACCTCAATCGGTGCAACACCTGGCTTCGCGCCACTGGTGTTACGACCGTCGTGCGCCCGCGGGAGCCCCGGAGTCTAAGACCCAGTTCCAGTCTCTCAGCGCACCACTCCCATCGCAATTGGAGCGAATTGCTCGATCGCCGCGCCGCGTTTCGAGCCCTCGACCACAATGTGGAGAAGTCCCAACTGGTCCTGGCGAACTCCCCCTCCAGCGAGCCGGAGAGGTAGGTCGCCAGGTCCAGATCGGTAGGTGTACGACCGATTTTCCTGGCTACAGCCTCCCTCAGAGAATCTCTGGCCAACCCGCTGATCGCCGGATCAGGCGCCGTCAGGAGACGATACGCATGACCGATGACCAGCGCGTCGGCCAGGTCAGCAAGCGGAAGGAGTCCACAACCACCCCTGCTGGGGGGGAGGTAGACAACCTCGGCGAGAGCCTCTGCTGTCCTGGTGAAGTGTAGCACACTTCGCCGGGTTGAACCGAAGTCCAACCCCACCTGCTGCAGCTTCCACTGTATTCAACAGTGTTTCCATCCCCCCGGGGTGTCCGCGATCAAAACAAGATCGTCGGCGTAAGCGAGGATATTGTACCGCCGGCCATGCAGCTGTTACGTATGCAGCAGCGACCGTTACCGACTTTCGGCCCTTCTGGACATATGCATTGAAACACATGGCCTTTTTAAGAACTCTAAGGATCTTTTCAAACGAGTTTCTACAAGATAAGAGTATGCAGATGCCGCGGCTGTTAGAGTCTCCGTTTCCGGGAATCGGATTTTTCCTGTGATCCCCACCCTTGCCTAGTCTATTTCTGGCTTGGGTTTTACAGTATATAAGGGCATAGATTCCCTGCATAGTTGGGCTTTTCATCTCTAGAGTTCACGTTGTGCGCGTCGGTCCACGTCGTGATTTCTTTCATTATAAGATCGGGTATCAATTCCCAATCGTTGTATTTCTTCTCGTACTAATCCCATCCACAGGATTCTGTAGAAGCATAGCCCCCGCATTCCTTGGTGCGTTAACACAGAGAGACTTAGTTCGCGACATCTTACACTAAACATTTGTATTGACATTGTTAAGATTATATCATTGTGTGTGAATTCACTTGCAGTTATTTCAACCACGCTATTCCTAATTCGATTTCCAGTCGTTAGTTTCTTACGACGATACACCTTTACCGCTCGAGGTGTATCAGAATCAAACTTATAAGTTACGAGTCAGCGGAACCACAACCCTATCCCAAAAAACAAAAACAAGATCAGGAACAACCAATAAAAAAAAAACAAGATCAGGAACAACTAATACAAAAAACAAGATCAGGAACAACTAATACAAAAAAAATCATAGAAAAAGTTTCACTTCAAACATAATGAACGATCAAAATTTGCTTGGCAAAGAAGGAGAGCGTATGAGAAAGAAAGAAACGTAGTTCATAGCATTTCCCATACGCTCTCCTTCTTTGCGAAGCAAATTTTGATTGTTCATTATGTTTGAAGTGAAACTTTTTCTATGATTTTTTTTGTATTAGTTGTTCCTGATCTTGTTTTTTGTATTAGTTGTTCCTGATCTTGTTTTTTTTGTATTGGTTGTTCCTGATCTTGTTTTTTTTTAAACATTTCCAATCTTAATATGCTTCTAAACATTACTAGACTGCAAGAAGTTTCACTTCCACCGCGCGTGGTTTTCCACACGTATATTTTTTTTTCTTTACACTTTTCTCTACACTTTCGGCTCCTGTTTGTAAGAAATAAGTTTTCATGAAAGTTACGTTAGCACAACCCTGTATATGTATTCAGTTTGATTGAAAATGTGGGATTTTACTTAGATTTTGGTAAATACACATTAGTATAATAATACTTTGTAAACACCGCACTGAGCTTCTTCTGCGCGACTAATTTTGTTTTTAAATGAAAATATATTTATTCATTTTGATTGAAAACGTGGATTCTACTTAGATTTTGGTAAACACACATCAGTATAATATAATAATAATATAATAGAACTGCGATCCATATTCTACGATACAGAGCTTCGCTCTTTATACATGACTTTTTGTTGTCGCCATAAGTAGGGTGTCTCGGTTTATGTTTACCACTGTCGCTTCCCATATTATGTTTATATTTATCACGTACACTTCAGAATCATACGTTCAGGAACGTATAATCCAATTCGTTAGCCACTGTGTTCTCCGGATCTGTCTCCGTTGGATTTGTACCTTTGGAGATATGTTCAATCCGTTGTACACGACAGAACAATGAATAATGTTCAATAACTTTGGAATCACATAATAAATGCATGTAATAGCATAAAAAGAGATGCTGTAATGATGGCAACAATGAGAAATGTAATACAAAGAGCGGTGCTCTGTATTGTAGAAAAATGAATCGCAGTTCCAACATCTGATGTAACTTGATTTTTTTTTGTAAGAAATAAGTTTTTATGAAAGTTACGTTTGTATAACCCTGTATGTGTATTCAGTTTAATTGAAAACGTGGGATTCTACTTAGATTTTGGTAAACACACATCAGTGTAATAATACTTTGTAAACACCACACTGAGCTTCTTCTGCGCGACTAATTTTGTTTTTAAGGGTGCGCTGGAGCTAAAGTGGTGCCTCTATCGGCGTCGAGGAGAATTACGATTGAAAGAGTAGAAGAATAGAGAGGTCCTCGTCTCTCCTGCAGAGCTGCGACGGAGAGGGAGATATGTCGCTCGCTCGCAGGAGAGACAAAGACAGCGATACGACGAAGCAGCTTGATTTTTCGATGTGCTTACTCCTAATTCATTTCGCGAGGAAGCAATATTTTCTGATGCTCTTTGTACAGAAATGTTCTCCGAATTATTGCGGAGGGACGTACAGAGGCCTTTTTTGGAAAAAGTGTACAGAAAAAAAAATTTCTATGAAAAACATACAAAATTATTTTTTATAAAGATTCAGGAGACAAATTGCAAAAAAGGGCTCTGTACGCCCCTCCGCAATAACTCAGGGAATATTTCAATACCAAAATTATGCAAAAATATTGCTTCCTCGCGACATGAATTGGGAGTAACCGAACGTTACAGAACTGAACAATTCGTATTCCAACATGGCTGCTTGACTTATCGCGCTTTCCGACTTCTCTCCGAGCGTAACTGACCTACGATTGAAAGAGTAGAAGATTAGAGATATCCTCCTCTCTCCTGTTCGGCTGCGACGGAGAAGGGGATATGTCGGTCGCTCTCAGGAGAGACAAAGACGCAGACACACCACAGCCTACTCTAGCCATGCTGAAGACAAAATGGCAACACCGCGAGAGTCCGGTTCTCCGGTAGATATATATATATATATATATATATATATATATATATATATCTCGCGGTGTTGCCAAGTTGTTCAGCATGGCTAAAGTAGGCTGTGACACAACCAAGCAACTGCTTGATTTTTCGATGTGCCTACGCAGGATGGCTATAGCCGGATTTAGTGGTCAAATTCGCCCCCAGCGGTATTTTAATCGTTCTTGGACCATTCGATAACCTACCCAAAGAGACCCTTCACTGTCAAGTTTCAGCCCCCAACCTCATCTGTAAGGGTACTTATTGAAGAAAAATGAAAAATCAGTTTTTGGCCCATTTTCCCCATTTGTTGACAATATAAAAATCTGAAAAAAATCTGACACATTTCGGATACTAAGCCTCATATTCCGTATCATTTTCAGATTTTTTCGTTGCAAACTATGGTTGTAAAAAATGGAAAACATGAAAACAAAACGGAAAAATGCAGATTTCATATAGAAATCTTATGTTGACTATCAGAGATTTAATTTAGCAATGAGATATTACCGTAAGTATTATGCTCAATTTTTTTCAGATTTTTGTGAGCGGTACGTCATAGTTAAAAAAAAAATAAAAATCATCTTACTTCCTAACTAGAATACCTAACAGAATCTTAAAAATATATGATGTAATATTAGACGTTCCTATGTTCAAAGAAACATCTTCCAGACTTTAAAACTTTCGTAATACAAAAAACGAAAATAATACTACATATGTACATATATTGAAATATTTAGAACATATTTCCAATGGGGCCGGTTGGTGCAGCGACTATGGTCTATGCTATGGAACCGCTGAAGACTTTTTGGACTAGGTACGAATCCTGTTCGGCTGCGACGGAGAGAGGGATATGTCGGTCGCTTTCAGGAGAGACAAAGACGGAGACACAACCAAGCAACTGCTTGATTTTTCGATGTGCCTACGCAGGATGGCTATAGCCGGATTTGGTGGTCAAATTCGCTCCGAGATGAATGGGAAGCATCTCGGCCTCATGGCTAAGATGGTTATGTATACCGTTCCGAGATCGATGGACGGCATCTCGGCCTCATGGCTAAAATGGTAATGTATACCGTTCCGAGATCGATGGGAAGCATCTCGGCCTCATAGTTAAGATGGTATTGTATACCGTTCCGAGATGGATGGAAAGCATCTCGGCCTCATGGCTAAGATGGTAAAGTATAGCATTCCGATTTCGATGAACGGCATCACGGCCTCATGGCTAAGATGGTAATGTATACCGTTGCGAGATCGCTGGAAGGCTTCTCGGCGTCATGGCTAAGATGGTATTGTATACCGTTCCGAGAACGATGGATGGCATCTCGGCCTCATGACGAAGATGAAAATGTATACAGCTGCGAGATCGATGGAAAGCATCTCGGCCTATGGCTAAGATGGTAATGTATTCCGTTCCGAGATCGATAGACGGCATCTCGGCCTCATGGCTAAGATGGTAATGTATACCGCTCCGAGATACATGGAAAGCATCTCGGCCTTATGGCTAAGATGGTAATCTATACCGTTTCGAGATGGATGGAAGCATCTCGGCCTCATGGCTAAGATGGTAATGTATACCGTTCCGAGATCGATGGACGGCATCTCGGCCTCATGGCTAAGATGGTAATATATACCGTTCCGAGATAGATGGACGGCATCTCGGCCTCATGGTTAAGATGTCATTGTATACCGTTCCGAGATCGATGGAAAGCATCTCGGCCTCATGGCTAATATGGTAATCTATACCGTTTCGAGATGGATGGAAAGCATCTCGGCCTCATGGCTAAGATGGTAATGTATACCGTTCCGAGATCGATGGACGGCATCTCGGCCTCATGGCTAAGATGGTAATGTATACCGTTCCGAGATGGATGGAAAGCATCTCGGCTACATGGCTAAGATGATAATGTATATCGTTCCGAGATAGATGGCCGGCATCCCGGCCTATGGCTAAGATGGTAATGTATACCGTTCCGAGATCGATGGGAAGCATCTCGGCCTCATGGCTAAGATGGTAATGTATACTGCTGCGAGATCGGTGGAAGGCTTCTCGGCCTCATGGCTAAGATGGTAATATATACCGTTCCGAGATGGATGGAAAGCATCTCGGGCTCATGGCTAAGATGGTAATGTATACCGCTGCGAGATCGGTGGAAGGCTTCTCGGCCTCATGGCTGAGATGGTAATGTATACCGCTCCGAGATAAATGGAAAGCATCTCGGCCCCTTGGGTAAGATGGTAATATATACCGTTTCGAGATCGATGGACGGCATCTCGGCCTCATGGCTAAGATGGTAATGTATACCGTTCCGAGATAGATGGACGGCATCTCTGCCTCATGGCTAAGATGGTAATGTATACCGTTCCGAGATAGATGGACGGTATCTCGGCCTCATGGTTAAGATGGTATTGTATACCGTTCCGAGATCGATGGACGGCATCTCGGCCAAAGGCTGAGATGGTAATGTATACCGCTGCGAGATCGGTGGATGGCTTCTCGGCCTATGGCTAAGATGGTAATGTATACCGTTCCGAGATAGATGCACGGCATCTCGGCCTCATGGTTAAGATGGTATTGTATACCGTTCCGGGATGGATGGACGGCATCTCGGCCTATGGCTAAGATGGTAATGTATACCGTTCCGAGATAGATGGACGGCATCTCGGCCTCATAGTTAAGATGGTATTGTATACCGTTCCGAGATCGATGGAAAGCATCTCGGCCTCATGGCTAAGATGGTAATGTATACCGTTCCAACATCGATGGACGGCATCTCGGCCTCATGGCTAAGATGGTAATGTATACCGCTCCGAGATCGATGGAGAGCATCGCGGCCTCATGGCTAAGATTGTAATGTATACCGTTCCGAGATAGATGGACGGCATCTCGGCCTATGGCTAAGATGGTAATGTATACCGTTCCGAGATAGATGCACGGCATCTCGGCCTCATGGTTAAGCTGGTATTGTATACCGTTCCGAGATCGATGGAAAGCACCTCGGCCTTATGGCTACGATGGTAAAGTATAGCGTTCCGATTTCGATGAACGGCATCTCGGCCTATGACTGAGATGGTAATGTATACCGCCGCGAGATCGGTGGATGGCTTCTCGGACTCATCGCTAAGATGGTATTGTATACCGTTCCGAGATAGATGGACGGCATCTCGGCCTCATGGTGAAGATGGTATTGTATACCGTTCCGAGATCGATGGGTAGCATCTCGGCCTCATGGCTAAGATGGTAATGTATACCGTTCCGAGATCGATGGACGGCAACGCGGCCTCATAGCTAAGATGGTAATGTATACCGCTGCGAGATCGGAGGAAGGCTTCTCGGCCTCATGGGTAAGATGGTAATGTATACCGTTCCGAGATCGATGGACTGCATCTCGGCGTCATGGCTAAGATGGTAATATATACCGCTGCGAGATCGGAGGAAGGCTTCTCGGCCTCATGGCTAAGATGGTAATGTATACCGCTGCGAGATCGGTGGAAGTATTCTCGGCCTCATGGGTAAGATGGTAATGTATACCGTTCCGAGATCGATGGACGGCATCTCGGCCTCATGGCTAAGATGGTAATGTATACCGTTCCAAGATAGATGGATGGCATCTCGGCCTCATGGTTAAGATGGTATTGTATACCGTTCCGAGATCGATGGAAAGCACCTCGGCCTTATGGCTACGATGGTAAAGTATAGCGTTCCGATTTCGATGAACGGCATCTCGGCCTCATGGCTAAGATGGTAATGTATACCGCTGCGAGATCGGTGGAAGTATTCTCGTCCTCATGGCTAAGATGGTAATGTATACCGCTCCGAGATAAATGGAAAGCATCTCGGCCTCATGGCTAAGATGGTAATGTATACCGCTCCGAGATAAATGGAAAGCATCTCGGCCTCATGGCTAAGATGATAATCTATACCGTTCCGAGATGGATGGAAAGCATCTCGGCCTCATGGCTAAGATGGTAATGTATACCGTTCCGTGATAGATGGATGGCATCTCGGTCTCATGGCTAAGATGGTAATGTATACCGTTCCGAGATAGATGGACGGCATCTCGGCCTCATAGCTAAGATGGTACTTTATACCGTTCCGAGATAGATGGACGGCATCTCGGCCTCATAGCTAAGATGGTATTGTATACCGTTCCGAGATCGATGGAAAGCATCTCGGCCTCATGGATAAGGTGGTAATGTATACCGTTCCAAGATCGATGGACGGCATCTCGGCCTCATGGCTAAGATGGTAATGTATACCGTTCCGAGATAGATGGACGGCATCTCGGCCTCATGGTTAAGATGGTATTGTATACCGTTCCGAGATCGATTTAAAGCATCTCGGCCTATGGCTAAGATCAAAGTGTATACAGCTGCGAGATCGACGGAAAGCATCTCGGCCTATGGCTAAGATGGTAATGTATACCGTTCCGAGATAGATGGACGGCATCTCGGCCTCATGGTTAAGATGGTATTGTATACCGTTCCGAGATCGATGGAAAGCATCTCGGCCTCATGGCTAAGATGGTAATGTATACCGTTCCGAGATCGATGGACGGCATCTCGGCCTCATGGTTAAGATGGTATTGTATACCGTTCCGAGATCGATGGAAAGCATCTCGGCCTATGGCTAAGATCAAAGTGTATATAGCTGCGAGATCGATGGAAAGCATCTCGGCCTATGGCTAAGATGGTAATGTATACCGTTCCGAGATAGATGGACGGCATCTCGGCCTCATGGCTAAGATGGTAATGTATACCGTTCCGAGATGGATGGACGGCATCTCGGCCTATGGCTAAGATGGTAATGTATACCGTTCCGAGATAGATGGACGGCATCTCGGCCTCGTGGTTAAGATGGTATTGTATACCGTTCCGAGATCGATTTAAAGCATCTCGGCCTTTGGCTAAGATCAAAGTGTATACAGCTGCGAGATCGACGGAAAGCATCTCGGCCTATGGCTAAGATGGTAATGTATACCGTTCCGAGATAGATGGACGGCATCTCGGCCTCATGGTTAAGATGGTATTGTATACCGTTCCGAGATCGATGGAAAGCATCTCGGCCTATGGCTAAGATGGTAATGTATACCGTTCCGAGATAGATGGATGGCATATCGGCCTCATGGTTAAGATGGTATTGTATACCGTTCCGAGATGGATGGACGGCATCTCGGCCTATGGCTAAGATGGTAATGTATACCGTTCCGAGATAGATGGACGGCATCTCGGCCTCGTGGTTAAGATGGTATTGTAAACCGTTCCGAGATCGATTTAAAGCATCTCGGCCTTTGGCTAAGATCAAAGTGTATACAGCTGCGAGATCGACGGAAAGCATCTCGGCCTATGGCTAAGATGGTAATGTATACCGTTCCGAGATAGATGGACGGCATCTCGGCCTCATGGTTAAGATGGTATTGTATACCGTTCCGAGATCGATGGAAAGCATCTCGGCCTCATGGCTAAGATGGTAATGTATACCGTTCCGGGATCGATGGACGGCATCTCGGCCTCATGGTTAAGATGGTATTGTATACCGTTCCTAGATCGATGGAAAGCATCTCGGCCTATGGCTAAGATCAAAGTGTATATAGCTGCGAGATCGATGGAAAGCATCTCGGCCTATGGCTAAGATGGTAATGTATACCGTTCCGAGATGGATGGACGGCATCTCGGCCTATGGCTAAGATGGTATTGTATACCGTTCCGAGATCGATGGAAAGCATCTCGGCCTATGGCTAAGATCAAAGTGTATACAGCTGCGAGATCGTAGGAAAGCATCTCGGCCTATGGCTAAGATGGTAATGTATACCGTCCCGAGATAGATGGATGGCATCTCGGCCTCATGGTTAAGATGGTATTGTATACCGTTCCGAGATGGATGGACGGCATCTCGGCCTATGGCTAAGATGGTAATGTATACCGTTCGGAGATAGATGGACGGCATCTCGGCCTCATGGTTAAGATGGTATTGTATACCGTTCCGAGATCGATGGAAAGCATCTCGGCCTCATGGCTAAGATGGTAATGTATACCGTTCCGAGATCGATGGACGGCATCTCGGCCTCATGGCTAAGATGGTAATGTATACCGTTCCGAGATAGATGGACGGCATCTCGGCCTCATGGTTAAGATGGTATTGTATACCGTTCCGAGATCGATGGAAAGCATCTCGGCCTCATGGCTAAGATGGTAATGTATACCGTTCCGAGATCGATGGACGGCATCTCGGCCTCATGGTTAAGATGGTATTGTATACCGTTCCGAGATCGATGGAAAGCATCTCGGCGTATGGCTAAGATCAAAGTGTATATAGCTGCGAGATCGATGGAAAGCATCTCGGCCTATGGCTAAGATGGTAATGTATACCGTTCCGAGATAGATGGACGGCATCTCGGCCTCATGGTTAAGATGGTATTGTATACCGTTCCGAGATGGATGGACGGCATCTCGGCCTATGGCTAAGATGGTAATGTATACCGTTCCGAGATAGATGGACGGCATCTCGGCCTCGTGGTTAAGATGGTATTGTATACCGTTCCGAGATCGATTTAAAGCATCTCGGCCTTTGGCTAAGATCAAAGTGTATACAGCTGCGAGATCGACGGAAAGCATCTCGGCCTATGGCTAAGATGGTAATGTATACCGTTCCGAGATAGATGGACGGCATCTCGGCCTCATGGTTAAGATGGTATTGTATACCGTTCCGAGATCGATGGAAAGCATCTCGGCCTATGGCTAAGATGGTAATGTATACCGTTCCGAGATAGATGGATGGCATATCGGCCTCATGGTTAAGATGGTATTGTATACCGTTCCGAGATGGATGGACGGCATCTCGGCCTATGGCTAAGATGGTAATGTATACCGTTCCGAGATAGATGGACGGCATCTCGGCCTCGTGGTTAAGATGGTATTGTATACCGTTCCGAGATCGATTTAAAGAATCTCGGCCTTTGGCTAAGATCAAAGTGTATACAGCTGCGAGATCGACGGAAAGCATCTCGGCCTATGGCTAAGATGGTAATGTATACCGTTCCGAGATAGATGGACGGCATCTCGGCCTCATGGTTAAGATGGTATTGTATACCGTTCCGAGATCGATGGAAAGCATCTCGGCCTCATGGCTAAGATGGTAATGTATACCGTTCCGGGATCGATGGACGGCATCTCGGCCTCATGGTTAAGATGGTATTGTATACCGTTCCGAGATCGATGGAAAGCATCTCGGCCTATGGCTAAGATCAAAGTGTATATAGCTGCGAGATCGATGGAAAGCATCTCGGCCTATGGCTAAGATGGTAATGTATACCGTTCCGAGATGGATGGACGGCATCTCGGCCTATGGCTAAGATGGTATTGTATACCGTTCCGAGATCGATGGAAAGCATCTCGGCCTATGGCTAAGATCAAAGTGTATACAGCTGCGAGATCGTAGGAAAGCATCTCGGCCTATGGCTAAGATGGTAATGTATACCGTCCCGAGATAGATGGATGGCATCTCGGCCTCATGGTTAAGATGGTATTGTATACCGTTCCGAGATGGATGGACGGCATCTCGGCCTATGGCTAAGATGGTAATGTATACCGTTCGGAGATAGATGGACGGCATCTCGGCCTCATGGTTAAGATGGTATTGTATACCGTTCCGAGATCGATGGAAAGCATCTCGGCCTCATGGCTAAGATGGTAATGTATACCGTTCCGAGATCGATGGACGGCATCTCGGCCTCATGGCTAAGATGGTAATGTATACCGTTCCGAGATCGATGGACGGCATCTCGGCCTCATGGTTAAGATGGTATTGTATACCGTTCCGAGATCGATGGAAAGCATCTCGGCCTATGGCTAAGATCAAAGTTTATACAGCTGCGAGATCGATGGAAAGCATCTCGGCCTATGGCTAAGATGGTAATGTATACCGTTCCGAGATAGATGGATGGCATCTCGGCCTCATGGTTAAGATGGTATTGTATACCGTTCCGAGATGGATGGACGGCATCTCGGCCTATGGCTAAGATGGTAATGTATACCGTTCGGAGATAGATGGACGGCATCTCGGCCTCATGGTTAAGATGGTATTGTATACCGTTCCGAGATCGATGGAAGTATTCTCGGCCTCATGGGTAAGATGTTAATGTATACCGTTCCGAGATCGATGGACGGCATCTCGGCCTCATGGCTAAGATGGTAATGTATACCGCTCCGAGATAAATAGAAAGCATCTCGGCCTCATGGCTAAGATGGTAATGTATACCGTTCCGAGATCGATAGACGGCATCTCGGCCTCATGGCTAAGATGGTAATGTATACCGTTCCGAGATAGATGGACGGCATCTCGGCCTCATAGCTAAGATGGTACTTTATACCGTTCCGAGATAGATGGACGGCATCTCGGCCTCATGGCTAAGATGGTAATCTATACCGTTCCG
Organism: Lasioglossum morio; assembly: GCA_916610235.2. Lineage (NCBI taxonomy): Eukaryota > Metazoa > Arthropoda > Insecta > Hymenoptera > Halictidae > Lasioglossum > Lasioglossum morio. The sequence continues at coordinate 268,765 of CAKAJA020001057.1, read as the reverse complement.
AGATGGATGGAAAGCATCTCGGCCTCATGGCTAAGATGGTAATGTATACCGTTCCGAGATAGATGGATGGCATCTTGGTCTCATGGCTAAGATGGTAATGTATACCGTTCCGAGATAGATGGACGGCATCTCGGCCTCATAGCTAAGATGGTACTTTATACCGTTCCGAGATAGATGGACGGCATCTCGGCCTCATAGCTAAGATGGTATTGTATACCGTTCCGAGATCGATGGAAAGCATCTCGGCCTTATGGATAAGGTGGTAATGTATACCGTTCCAAGATCGATGGACGGCATCTCGGCCTCATGGCTAAGATGGTAATGTATACCGTTCCGAGATAGATGGACGGCATCTCGGCCTCATGGTTAAGATGGTATTGTATACCGTTCCGAGATCGATTTAAAGCATCTCGGCCTATGGCTAAGATCAAAGTGTATACAGCTGCGAGATCGACGGAAAGCATCTCGGCCTATGGCTAAGATGGTAATGTATACCGTTCCGAGATAGATGGACGGCATCTCGGCCTCATGGTTAAGATGGTATTGTATACCGTTCCGAGATCGATGGAAAGCATCTCGGCCTCATGGCTAAGATGGTAATGTATACCGTTCCGAGATCGATGGACGGCATCTCGGCCTCATGGTTAAGATGGTATTGTATACCGTTCCGAGATCGATGGAAAGCATCTCGGCCTATGGCTAAGATCAAAGTGTATATAGCTGCGAGATCGATGGAAAGCATCTCGGCCTATGGCTAAGATGGTAGTGTATACCGTTCCGAGATAGATGGATGGCATATCGGCCTCATGGTTAAGATGGTATTGTATACCGTTCCGAGATGGATGGACGGCATCTCGGCCTATGGCTAAGATGGTAATGTATACCGTTCCGAGATAGATGGACGGCATCTCGGCCTCGTGGTTAAGATGGTATTGTATACCGTTCCGAGATCGATTTAAAGCATCTCGGCCTTTGGCTAAGATCAAAGTGTATACAGCTGCGAGATCGACGGAAAGCATCTCGGCCTATGGCTAAGATGGTAATGTATACCGTTCCGAGATAGATGGACGGCATCTCGGCCTCGTGGTTAAGATGGTATTGTATACCGTTCCGAGATCGATTTAAAGCATCTCGGCCTTTGGCTAAGATCAAAGTGTATACAGCTGCGAGATCGACGGAAAGCATCTCGGCCTATGGCTAAGATGGTAATGTATACCGTTCCGAGATAGATGGACGGCATCTCGGCCTCATGGTTAAGATGGTATTGTATACCGTTCCGAGATCGATGGAAAGCATCTCGGCCTATGGCTAAGATGGTAATGTATACCGTTCCGAGATCGATGGACGGCATCTCGGCCTCATGGTTAAGATGGTATTGTATACCGTTCCGAGATCGATGGAAAGCATCTCGGCCTATGGCTAAGATCAAAGTCTATATAGCTGCGAGATCGATGGAAAGCATCTCGGCCTATGGATAAGATGGTAATGTATACCGTTCCGAGATAGATGGATGGCATATCGGCCTCATGGTTAAGATGGTATTGTATACCGTTCCGAGATGGATGGACGGCATCTCGGCCTATGGCTAAGATGGTAATGTATACCGTTCCGAGATAGATGGACGGCATCTCGGCCTCGTGGTTAAGATGGTATTGTATACCGTTCCGAGATCGATTTAAAGCATCTCGGCCTTTGGCTAAGATCAAAGTGTATACAGCTGCGAGATCGACGGAAAGCATCTCGGCCTATGGCTAAGATGGTAATGTATACCGTTCCGAGATAGATGGACGGCATCTCGGCCTCATGGTTAAGATGGTATTGTATACCGTTCGGAGATAGATGGACGGCATCTCGGCCTCATGGTTAAGATGGTATTGTATACCGTTCCGAGATCGATGGAAAGCATCTCGGCCTCATGGCTAAGATGGTAATGTATACCGTTCCGAGATCGATGGACGGCATCTCGGCCTCATGGCTAAGATGGTAATGTATACCGTTCCGAGATAGATGGACGGCATCTCGGCCTCATGGTTAAGATGGTATTGTATACCGTTCCGAGATCGATGGAAAGCATCTCGGCCTATGGCTAAGATCAAAGTGTATACAGCTGCGAGATCGATGGAAAGCATCTCGGCCTATGGCTAAGATGGTAATGTATACCGTTCCGAGATAGATGGACGGCATCTCGGCCTCATGGTTAAGATGGTATTGTATACCGTTCCGAGATGGATGGACGGCATCTCGGCCTATGGCTAAGATGGTAATGTATACCGTTCGGAGATAGATGGACGGCATCTCGGCCTCATGGTTAAGATGGTATTGTATACCGTTCCGAGATCGATGGAAAGCATCTCGGCCTCATGGTTAAGATGGTATTGTATACCGTTCCGAGATCGATGGAAAGCATCTCGGCCTATGGCTAAGATCAAAGTGTATACAGCTGCGAGATCGATGGAAAGCATCTCGGCCTATGGCTAAGATGGTAATGTATACCGTTCGGAGATAGATGGACGGCATCTCGGCCTCATGGTTAAGATGGTATTGTATACCGTTCCGAGATCGATGGAAAGCATCTCGGCCTCATGGCTAAGATGGTATTGTATACCGTTCCGAGATCGATGGAAAGCATCTCGGCCTATGGCTAAGATCAAAGTGTATACAGCTGCGAGATCGATGGAAAGCATCTCGGCCTATGGCTAAGATGGTAATGTATACCGTTCCGAGATAGATGGATGGCATATCGGCCTCATGGTTAAGATGGTATTGTATACCGTTCCGAGATGGATGGACGGTATCTCGGCCTATGGCTAAGATGGTAATGTATACCGTTCCGAGATAGATGGACGGCATCTCGGCCTCATGGTTAAGATGGTATTGTATACCGTTCCGAGATCGATGGAAAGCATCTCGGCCTCATGGCTAAGATGTTAATGTATACCGTTCCGAGATCGATGGACGGCATCTCGGCCTCATGGTTAAGATGGTATTGTATACCGTTCCGAGATCGATGGAAAGCATCTCGGCCTATGGCTAAGATCAAAGTGTATATAGCTGCGAGATCGATGGAATGCATCTCGGCCTATGGCTAAGATGGTAATGTATACCGTTCCGAGATAGATGGATGGCATATCGGCCTCATGGTTAAGATGGTATTGTATACCGTTCCGAGATGGATGGACGGCTACTCGGCCTATGGCTAAGATGGTAATGTATACCGTTCCGAGACAGATGGACGGCATCTCGGCCTCGTGGTTAAGATGGTATTGTATACCGTTCCGAGATCGATTTAAAGCATCTCGGCCTTTGGCTAAGATCAAAGTGTATACAGCTGCGAGATCGACGGAAAGCATCTCGGCCTATGGCTAAGATGGTAATGTATACCGTTCCGAGATAGATGGACGGCATCTCGGCCTCATGGTTAAGATGGTATTGTATACCGTTCCGAGATCGATGGAAAGCATCTCGGCCTATGGCTAAGATGGTAATGTATACCGTTCCGAGATAGATGGACGGCATCTCGGCCTCATGGTTAAGATGGTATTGTATACCGTTCCGAGATGGATGGACGGCATCTCGGCCTATGGCTAAGATGGTAATGTATACCGTTCCGAGATAGATGGACGGCATCTCGGCCTCGTGGTTAAGATGGTATTGTATACCGTTCCGAGATCGATTTAAAGCATCTCGGCCTTTGGCTAAGATCAAAGTGTATACAGCTGCGAGATCGACGGAAAGCATCTCGGCCTATGGCTAAGATGGTAATGTATACCGTTCCGAGATAGATGGACGGCATCTCGGCCTCATGGTTAAGATGGTATTGTATACCGTTCCGAGATCGATGGAAAGCATCTCGGCCTCATGGCTAAGATGGTAATGTATACCGTTCCGGGATCGATGGACGGCATCTCGGCCTCATGGTTAAGATGGTATTGTATACCGTTCCGAGATCGATGGAAAGCATCTCGGCCTATGGCTAAGATCAAAGTGTATACAGCTGCGAGATCGATGGAAAGCATCTCGGCCTATGGCTAAGATGGTAATGTATACCGTTCCGAGATGGATGGACGGCATCTCGGCCTATGGCTAAGATGGTAATGTATACCGTTCCGAGATAGATGGACGGCATCTCGGCCTCGTGGTTAAGATGGTATTGTATACCGTTCCGAGATCGATTTAAAGCATCTCGGCCTTTGGCTAAGATCAAAGTGTATACAGCTGCGAGATCGACGGAAAGCATCTCGGCCTATGGCGAAGATGGTAATGTATACCGTTCCGAGATAGATGGACGGCATCTCGGCCTCATGGTTAAGATGGTATTGTATACCGTTCCGAGATCGATGGAAAGCATCTCGGCCTATGGCTAAGATCAAAGTGTATACAGCTGCGAGATCGTAGGAAAGCATCTCGGCCTATGGCTAAGATGGTAATGTATACCGTTCCGAGATAGATGGATGGCATCTCGGCCTCATGGTTAAGATGGTATTGTATACCGTTCCGAGATGGATGGACGGCATCTCGGCCTATGGCTAAGATGGTAATGTATACCGTTCGGAGATAGATGGACGGCATCTCGGCCTCATGGTTAAGATGGTATTGTATACCGTTCCGAGATCGATGGAAAGCATCTCGGCCTCATGGCTAAGATGGTAATGTATACCGTTCCGAGATCGATGGACGGCATCTCGGCCTCATGGCTAAGATGGTAATGTATACCGTTCCGAGATAGATGGACGGCATCTCGGCCTCATGGTTAAGATGGTATTGTATACCGTTCCGAGATCGATGGAAAGCATCTCGGCCTATGGCTAAGATCAAAGTTTATACAGCTGCGAGATCGATGGAAAGCATCTCGGCCTATGGCTAAGATGGTAATGTATACCGTTCCGAGATAGATGGATGGCATCTCGGCCTCATGGTTAAGATGGTATTGTATACCGTTCCGAGATGGATGGACGGCATCTCGGCCTATGGCTAAGATGGTAATGTATACCGTTCGGAGATAGATGGACGGCATCTCGGCCTCATGGTTAAGATGGTATTGTATACCGTTCCGAGATCGATGGAAGTATTCTCGGCCTCATGGGTAAGATGGTAATGTATACCGTTCCGAGATCGATGGACGGCATCTCGGCCTCATGGCTAAGATGGTAATGTATACCGTTCCAAGATAGATGGATGGCATCTCGGCCTCATGGTTAAGATGGTATTGTATACCGTTCCGAGATCGATGGAAAGCACCTCGGCCTTATGGCTACGATGGTAAAGTATAGCGTTCCGATTTCGATGAACGGCATTTCGGCCTATGACTGAGATGGTAATGTATACCGCTCCGAGATAAATGGAAAGCATCTCGGCCTCATGGCTAAGATGGTAATGTATACCGTTCCGAGATCGATAGACGGCATCTCGGCCTCATGGCTAAGATGGTAATGTATACCGCTCCGAGATAAATGGAAAGCATCTCGGCCTCATGGCTAAGATGGTAATGTATACCGTTCCGAGATCGATAGACGGCATCTCGGCCTCATGGCTAAGATGGTAATCTATAGCGTTCCGATTTCGATGAACGGCATCTCGGCCTCATGGCTAAGATGGTAATGTATACCGCTGCGAGATCGGTGGAAGTATTCTCGGCCTCATGGCTAAGATGGTAATGTATACCGCTCCGAGATAAATGGAAAGCATCTCGGCCTCATGGCTAAGATGGTAATGTATACCGCTCCGAGATAAATGGAAAGCATCTCGGCCTCATGGCTAAGATGGTAATCTATACCGTTCCGAGATAGATGGACGGCATCTCGGCCTCATAGCTAAGATGGTATTGTATACCGTTCCGAGATCGATGGAAAGCATCTCGGCCTCATGGATAAGGTGGTAATGTATACCGTTCCAAGATCGATGGACGGCATCTCGGCCTCATGGCTAAGATGGTAATGTATACCGTTCCGAGATAGATGGACGGCATCTCGGCCTCATGGTTAAGATGGTATTGTATACCGTTCCGAGATCGATTTAAAGCATCTCGGCCTATGGCTAAGATCAAAGTGTATACAGCTGCGAGATCGACGGAAAGCATCTCGGCCTATGGCTAAGATGGTAATGTATACCGTTCCGAGATAGATGGACGGCATCTCGGCCTCATGGTTAAGATGGTATTGTATACCGTTCCGAGATCGATGGAAAGCATGTCGGCCTCATGGCTAAGATGATAATGTATACCGTTCCGAGATCGATGGACGGCATCTCGGCCTCATGGTTAAGATGGTATTGTATACCGTTCCGAGATCGATGGAAAGCATCTCGGCCTCATGGCTAAGATGGTAATGTATACCGTTCCGAGATCGATGGACGGCATCTCGGCCTCATGGCTAAGATGGTAATGTATACCGTTCCGAGATAGATGGACGGCATCTCGGCCTCATGGTTAAGATGGTATTGTATACCGTTCCGAGATCGATGGAAAGCATCTCGGCCTCATGGCTAAGATGGTAATGTATACCGTTCCGAGATCGATGGACGGCATCTCGGCCTCATGGTTAAGATGGTATTGTATACCGTTCCGAGATCGATGGAAAGCATCTCGGCGTATGGCTAAGATCAAAGTGTATATAGCTGCGAGATCGATGGAAAGCATCTCGGCCTATGGCTAAGATGGTAATGTATACCGTTCCGAGATAGATGGATGGCATATCGGCCTCATGGTTAAGATGGTATTGTATACCGTTCCGAGATGGATGGACGGCATCTCGGCCTATGGCTAAGATGGTAATGTATACCGTTCCGAGATAGATGGACGGCATCTCGGCCTCGTGGTTAAGATGGTATTGTATACCGTTCCGAGATCGATTTAAAGCATCTCGGCCTTTGGCTAAGATCAAAGTGTATACAGCTGCGAGATCGACGGAAAGCATCTCGGCCTATGGCTAAGATGGTAATGTATACCGTTCCGAGATAGATGGACGGCATCTCGGCCTCATGGTTAAGATGGTATTGTATACCGTTCCGAGATCGATGGAAAGCATCTCGGCCTATGGCTAAGATGGTAATGTATACCGTTCCGAGATAGATGGATGGCATATCGGCCTCATGGTTAAGATGGTATTGTATACCGTTCCGAGATGGATGGACGGCATCTCGGCCTATGGCTAAGATGGTAATGTATACCGTTCCGAGATAGATGGACGGCATCTCGGCCTCGTGGTTAAGATGGTATTGTATACCGTTCCGAGATCGATTTAAAGAATCTCGGCCTTTGGCTAAGATCAAAGTGTATACAGCTGCGAGATCGACGGAAAGCATCTCGGCCTATGGCTAAGATGGTAATGTATACCGTTCCGAGATAGATGGACGGCATCTCGGCCTCATGGTTAAGATGGTATTGTATACCGTTCCGAGATCGATGGAAAGCATCTCGGCCTCATGGCTAAGATGGTAATGTATACCGTTCCGGGATCGATGGACGGCATCTCGGCCTCATGGTTAAGATGGTATTGTATACCGTTCCGAGATCGATGGAAAGCATCTCGGCCTATGGCTAAGATCAAAGTGTATATAGCTGCGAGATCGATGGAAAGCATCTCGGCCTATGGCTAAGATGGTAATGTATACCGTTCCGAGATGGATGGACGGCATCTCGGCCTATGGCTAAGATGGTATTGTATACCGTTCCGAGATCGATGGAAAGCATCTCGGCCTATGGCTAAGATCAAAGTGTATACAGCTGCGAGATCGTAGGAAAGCATCTCGGCCTATGGCTAAGATGGTAATGTATACCGTCCCGAGATAGATGGATGGCATCTCGGCCTCATGGTTAAGATGGTATTGTATACCGTTCCGAGATGGATGGACGGCATCTCGGCCTATGGCTAAGATGGTAATGTATACCGTTCGGAGATAGATGGACGGCATCTCGGCCTCATGGTTAAGATGGTATTGTATACCGTTCCGAGATCGATGGAAAGCATCTCGGCCTCATGGCTAAGATGGTAATGTATACCGTTCCGAGATCGATGGACGGCATCTCGGCCTCATGGCTAAGATGGTAATGTATACCGTTCCGAGATAGATGGACGGCATCTCGGCCTCATGGTTAAGATGGTATTGTATACCGTTCCGAGATCGATGGAAAGCATCTCGGCCTATGGCTAAGATCAAAGTTTATACAGCTGCGAGATCGATGGAAAGCATCTCGGCCTATGGCTAAGATGGTAATGTATACCGTTCCGAGATAGATGGATGGCATCTCGGCCTCATGGTTAAGATGGTATTGTATACCGTTCCGAGATGGATGGACGGCATCTCGGCCTATGGCTAAGATGGTAATGTATACCGTTCGGAGATAGATGGACGGCATCTCGGCCTCATGGTTAAGATGGTATTGTATACCGTTCCGAGATCGATGGAAGTATTCTCGGCCTCATGGGTAAGATGTTAATGTATACCGCTCCGAGATCGATGGACGGCATCTCGGCCTCATGGCTAAGATGGTAATGTATACCGCTCCGAGATAAATAGAAAGCATCTCGGCCTCATGGCTAAGATGGTAATGTATACCGTTCCGAGATCGATAGACGGCATCTCGGCCTCATGGCTAAGATGGTAATGTATACCGTTCCGAGATAGATGGACGGCATCTCGGCCTCATAGCTAAGATGGTACTTTATACCGTTCCGAGATAGATGGACGGCATCTCGGCCTCATGGCTAAGATGGTAATCTATACCGTTCCGAGATGGATGGAAAGCATCTCGGCCTCATGGCTAAGATGGTAATGTATACCGTTCCGAGATAGATGGATGGCATCTTGGTCTCATGGCTAAGATGGTAATGTATACCGTTCCGAGATAGATGGACGGCATCTCGGCCTCATAGCTAAGATGGTACTTTATACCGTTCCGAGATAGATGGACGGCATCTCGGCCTCATAGCTAAGATGGTATTGTATACCGTTCCGAGATCGATGGAAAGCATCTCGGCCTTATGGATAAGGTGGTAATGTATACCGTTCCAAGATCGATGGACGGCATCTCGGCCTCATGGCTAAGATGGTAATGTATACCGTTCCGAGATAGATGGACGGCATCTCGGCCTCATGGTTAAGATGGTATTGTATACCGTTCCGAGATCGATTTAAAGCATCTCGGCCTATGGCTAAGATCAAAGTGTATACAGCTGCGAGATCGACGGAAAGCATCTCGGCCTATGGCTAAGATGGTAATGTATACCGTTCCGAGATAGATGGACGGCATCTCGGCCTCATGGTTAAGATGGTATTGTATACCGTTCCGAGATCGATGGAAAGCATCTCGGCCTCATGGCTAAGATGGTAATGTATACCGTTCCGAGATCGATGGACGGCATCTCGGCCTCATGGTTAAGATGGTATTGTATACCGTTCCGAGATCGATGGAAAGCATCTCGGCCTATGGCTAAGATCAAAGTGTATATAGCTGCGAGATCGATGGAAAGCATCTCGGCCTATGGCTAAGATGGTAGTGTATACCGTTCCGAGATAGATGGATGGCATATCGGCCTCATGGTTAAGATGGTATTGTATACCGTTCCGAGATGGATGGACGGCATCTCGGCCTATGGCTAAGATGGTAATGTATACCGTTCCGAGATAGATGGACGGCATCTCGGCCTCATGGTTAAGATGGTATTGTATACCGTTCCGAGATCGATTTAAAGCATCTCGGCCTTTGGCTAAGATCAAAGTGTATACAGCTGCGAGATCGACGGAAAGCATCTCGGCCTATGGCTAAGATGGTAATGTATACCGTTCCGAGATAGATGGACGGCATCTCGGCCTCGTGGTTAAGATGGTATTGTATACCGTTCCGAGATCGATTTAAAGCATCTCGGCCTTTGGCTAAGATCAAAGTGTATACAGCTGCGAGATCGACGGAAAGCATCTCGGCCTATGGCTAAGATGGTAATGTATACCGTTCCGAGATAGATGGACGGCATCTCGGCCTCATGGTTAAGATGGTATTGTATACCGTTCCGAGATCGATGGAAAGCATCTCGGCCTATGGCTAAGATGGTAATGTATACCGTTCCGAGATCGATGGACGGCATCTCGGCCTCATGGTTAAGATGGTATTGTATACCGTTCCGAGATCGATGGAAAGCATCTCGGCCTATGGCTAAGATCAAAGTCTATATAGCTGCGAGATCGATGGAAAGCATCTCGGCCTATGGATAAGATGGTAATGTATACCGTTCCGAGATAGATGGATGGCATATCGGCCTCATGGTTAAGATGGTATTGTATACCGTTCCGAGATGGATGGACGGCATCTCGGCCTATGGCTAAGATGGTAATGTATACCGTTCCGAGATAGATGGACGGCATCTCGGCCTCGTGGTTAAGATGGTATTGTATACCGTTCCGAGATCGATTTAAAGCATCTCGGCCTATGGCTAAGATCAAAGTGTATACAGCTGCGAGATCGACGGAAAGCATCTCGGCCTATGGCTAAGATGGTAATGTATACCGTTCCGAGATAGATGGACGGCATCTCGGCCTCATGGTTAAGATGGTATTGTATACCGTTCGGAGATAGATGGACGGCATCTCGGCCTCATGGTTAAGATGGTATTGTATACCGTTCCGAGATCGATGGAAAGCATCTCGGCCTCATGGCTAAGATGGTAATGTATACCGTTCCGAGATCGATGGACGGCATCTCGGCCTCATGGCTAAGATGGTAATGTATACCGTTCCGAGATAGATGGACGGCATCTCGGCCTCATGGTTAAGATGGTATTGTATACCGTTCCGAGATCGATGGAAAGCATCTCGGCCTATGGCTAAGATCAAAGTGTATACAGCTGCGAGATCGATGGAAAGCATCTCGGCCTATGGCTAAGATGGTAATGTATACCGTTCCGAGATAGATGGATGGCATCTCGGCCTCATGGTTAAGATGGTATTGTATACCGTTCCGAGATGGATGGACGGCATCTCGGCCTATGGCTAAGATGGTAATGTATACCGTTCGGAGATAGATGGACGGCATCTCGGCCTCATGGTTAAGATGGTATTGTATACCGTTCCGAGATCGATGGAAAGCATCTCGGCCTCATGGCTAAGATGGTATTGTATACCGTTCCGAGATCGATGGAAAGCATCTCGGCCTATGGCTAAGATCAAAGTGTATACAGCTGCGAGATCGATGGAAAGCATCTCGGCCTATGGCTAAGATGGTAATGTATACCGTTCGGAGATAGATGGACGGCATCTCGGCCTCATGGTTAAGATGGTATTGTATACCGTTCCGAGATCGATGGAAAGCATCTCGGCCTCATGGCTAAGATGGTAATGTATACCGTTCCGAGATCGATGGAAAGCATCTCGGCCTATGGCTAAGATCAAAGTGTATACAGCTGCGAGATCGATGGAAAGCATCTCGGCCTATGGCTAAGATGGTAATGTATACCGTTCCGAGATAGATGGATGGCATATCGGCCTCATGGTTAAGATGGTATTGTATACCGTTCCGAGATGGATGGACGGTATCTCGGCCTATGGCTAAGATGGTAATGTATACCGTTCCGAGATAGATGGACGGCATCTCGGCCTCATGGTTAAGATGGTATTGTATACCGTTCCGAGATCGATGGAAAGCATCTCGGCCTCATGGCTAAGATGTTAATGTATACCGTTCCGAGATCGATGGACGGCATCTCGGCCTCATGGTTAAGATGGTATTGTATACCGTTCCGAGATCGATGGAAAGCATCTCGGCCTATGGCTAAGATCAAAGTGTATATAGCTGCGAGATCGATGGAATGCATCTCGGCCTATGGCTAAGATGGTAATGTATACCGTTCCGAGATAGATGGATGGCATATCGGCCTCATGGTTAAGATGGTATTGTATACCGTTCCGAGATGGATGGACGGCTACTCGGCCTATGGCTAAGATGGTAATGTATACCGTTCCGAGACAGATGGACGGCATCTCGGCCTCGTGGTTAAGATGGTATTGTATACCGTTCCGAGATCGATTTAAAGCATCTCGGCCTTTGGCTAAGATCAAAGTGTATACAGCTGCGAGATCGACGGAAAGCATCTCGGCCTATGGCTAAGATGGTAATGTATACCGTTCCGAGATAGATGGACGGCATCTCGGCCTCATGGTTAAGATGGTATTGTATACCGTTCCGAGATCGATGGAAAGCATCTCGGCCTATGGCTAAGATGGTAATGTATACCGTTCCGAGATAGATGGATGGCATCTCGGCCTCATGGTTAAGATGGTATTGTATACCGTTCCGAGATGGATGGACGGCATCTCGGCCTATGGCTAAGATGGTAATGTATACCGTTCCGAGATAGATGGACGGCATCTCGGCCTCGTGGTTAAGATGGTATTGTATACCGTTCCGAGATCGATTTAAAGCATCTCGGCCTTTGGCTAAGATCAAAGTGTATACAGCTGCGAGATCGACGGAAAGCATCTCGGCCTATGGCTAAGATGGTAATGTATACCGTTCCGAGATAGATGGACGGCATCTCGGCCTCATGGTTAAGATGGTATTGTATACCGTTCCGAGATCGATGGAAAGCATCTCGGCCTCATGGCTAAGATGGTAATGTATACCGTTCCGGGATCGATGGACGGCATCTCGGCCTCATGGTTAAGATGGTATTGTATACCGTTCCGAGATCGATGGAAAGCATCTCGGCCTATGGCTAAGATCAAAGTGTATATAGCTGCGAGATCGATGGAAAGCATCTCGGCCTATGGCTAAGATGGTAATGTATACCGTTCCGAGATGGATGGACGGCATCTCGGCCTATGGCTAAGATGGTAATGTATACCGTTCCGAGATAGATGGACGGCATCTCGGCCTCGTGGTTAAGATGGTATTGTATACCGTTCCGAGATCGATTTAAAGCATCTCGGCCTTTGGCTAAGATCAAAGTGTATACAGCTGCGAGATCGACGGAAAGCATCTCGGCCTATGGCGAAGATGGTAATGTATACCGTTCCGAGATAGATGGACGGCATCTCGGCCTCATGGTTAAGATGGTATTGTATACCGTTCCGAGATCGATGGAAAGCATCTCGGCCTATGGCTAAGATCAAAGTGTATACAGCTGCGAGATCGTAGGAAAGCATCTCGGCCTATGGCTAAGATGGTAATGTATACCGTTCCGAGATAGATGGATGGCATCTCGGCCTCATGGTTAAGATGGTATTGTATACCGTTCCGAGATGGATGGACGGCATCTCGGCCTATGGCTAAGATGGTAATGTATACCGTTCGGAGATAGATGGACGGCATCTCGGCCTCATGGTTAAGATGGTATTGTATACCGTTCCGAGATCGATGGAAAGCATCTCGGCCTCATGGCTAAGATGGTAATGTATACCGTTCCGAGATCGATGGACGGCATCTCGGCCTCATGGCTAAGATGGTAATGTATACCGTTCCGAGATAGATGGAAGGCATCTCGGCCTCATGGTTAAGATGGTATTGTATACCGTTCCGAGATCGATGGAAAGCATCTCGGCCTATGGCTAAGATCAAAGTTTATACAGCTGCGAGATCGATGGAAAGCATCTCGGCCTATGGCTAAGATGGTAATGTATACCGTTCCGAGATAGATGGATGGCATCTCGGCCTCATGGTTAAGATGGTATTGTATACCGTTCCGAGATGGATGGACGGCATCTCGGCCTATGGCTAAGATGGTAATGTATACCGTTCGGAGATAGATGGACGGCATCTCGGCCTCATGGTTAAGATGGTATTGTATACCGTTCCGAGATCGATGGAAGTATTCTCGGCCTCATGGGTAAGATGGTAATGTATACCGTTCCGAGATCGATGGACGGCATCTCGGCCTCATGGCTAAGATGGTAATGTATACCGTTCCAAGATAGATGGATGGCATCTCGGCCTCATGGTTAAGATGGTATTGTATACCGTTCCGAGATCGATGGAAAGCACCTCGGCCTTATGGCTACGATGGTAAAGTATAGCGTTCCGATTTCGATGAACGGCATTTCGGCCTATGACTGAGATGGTAATGTATACCGCTCCGAGATAAATGGAAAGCATCTCGGCCTCATGGCTAAGATGGTAATGTATACCGTTCCGAGATCGATAGACGGCATCTCGGCCTCATGGCTAAGATGGTAATGTATACCGCTCCGAGATAAATGGAAAGCATCTCGGCCTCATGGCTAAGATGGTAATGTATACCGTTCCGAGATCGATGGACGGCATCTCGGCCTCATGGCTAAGATGGTAATGTATAGCGTTCCGATTTCGATGAACGGCATCTCGGCCTCATGGCTAAGATGGTAATGTATACCGCTGCGAGATCGGTGGAAGTATTCTCGGCCTCATGGCTAAGATGGTAATGTATACCGCTCCGAGATAAATGGAAAGCATCTCGGCCTCATGGCTAAGATGGTAATGTATACCGCTCCGAGATAAATGGAAAGCATCTCGGCCTCATGGCTAAGATGGTAATCTATACCGTTCCGAGATAGATGGACGGCATCTCGGCCTCATAGCTAAGATGGTATTGTATACCGTTCCGAGATCGATGGAAAGCATCTCGGCCTCATGGATAAGGTGGTAATGTATACCGTTCCAAGATCGCTGGACGGCATCTCGGCCTCATGGCTAAGATGGTAATGTATACCGTTCCGAGATAGATGGACGGCATCTCGGCCTCATGGTTAAGATGGTATTGTATACCGTTCCGAGATCGATTTAAAGCATCTCGGCCTATGGCTAAGATCAAAGTGTATACAGCTGCGAGATCGACGGAAAGCATCTCGGCCTATGGCTAAGATGGTAATGTATACCGTTCCGAGATAGATGGACGGCATCTCGGCCTCATGGTTAAGATGGTATTGTATACCGTTCCGAGATCGATGGAAAGCATGTCGGCCTCATGGCTAAGATGATAATGTATACCGTTCCGAGATCGATGGACGGCATCTCGGCCTCATGGTTAAGATGGTATTGTATACCGTTCCGAGATCGATGGAAAGCATCTCGGCCTATGGCTAAGATCAAAGTGTATATAGCTGCGAGATCGATGGAAAGCATCTCGGCCTATGGCTAAGATGGTAATGTATACCGTTCCGAGATAGATGGATGGCATATCGGCCTCATGGTTAAGATGGTATTGTATACCGTTCCGAGATGGATGGACGGCTACTCGGCCTATGGCTAAGATGGTAATGTATACCGTTCCGAGACAGATGGACGGCATCTCGGCCTCGTGGTTAAGATGGTATTGTATACCGTTCCGAGATCGATTTAAAGCATCTCGGCCTTTGGCTAAGATCAAAGTGTATACAGCTGCGAGATCGACGGAAAGCATCTCGGCCTATGGCTAAGATGGTAATGTATACCGTTCCGAGATAGATGGACGGCATCTCGGCCTCATGGTTAAGATGGTATTGTATACCGTTCCGAGATCGATGGAAAGCATCTCGGCCTATGGCTAAGATGGTAATGTATACCGTTCCGAGATAGATGGATGGCATATCGGCCTCATGGTTAAGATGGTATTGTATACCGTTCCGAGATGGATGGACGGCATCTCGGCCTATGGCTAAGATGGTAATGTATACCGTTCCGAGATAGATGGACGGCATCTCGGCCTCGTGGTTAAGATGGTATTGTATACCGTTCCGAGATCGATTTAAAGCATCTCGGCCTTTGGCTAAGATCAAAGTGTATACAGCTGCGAGATCGACGGAAAGCATCTCGGCCTATGGCTAAGATGGTAATGTATACCGTTCCGAGATAGATGGACGGCATCTCGGCCTCATGGTTAAGATGGTATTGTATACCGTTCCGAGATCGATGGAAAGCATCTCGGCCTCATGGCTAAGATGGTAATGTATACCGTTCCGGGATCGATGGACGGCATCTCGGCCTCATGGTTAAGATGGTATTGTATACCGTTCCGAGATCGATGGAAAGCATCTCGGCCTATGGCTAAGATCAAAGTGTATATAGCTGCGAGATCGATGGAAAGCATCTCGGCCTATGGCTAAGATGGTAATGTATACCGTTCCGAGATGGATGGACGGCATCTCGGCCTATGGCTAAGATGGTAATGTATACCGTTCCGAGATAGATGGACGGCATCTCGGCCTCGTGGTTAAGATGGTATTGTATACCGTTCCGAGATCGATTTAAAGCATCTCGGCCTTTGGCTAAGATCAAAGTGTATACAGCTGCGAGATCGACGGAAAGCATCTCGGCCTATGGCGAAGATGGTAATGTATACCGTTCCGAGATAGATGGACGGCATCTCGGCCTCATGGTTAAGATGGTATTGTATACCGTTCCGAGATCGATGGAAAGCATCTCGGCCTATGGCTAAGATCAAAGTGTATACAGCTGCGAGATCGTAGGAAAGCATCTCGGCCTATGGCTAAGATGGTAATGTATACCGTTCCGAGATAGATGGATGGCATCTCGGCCTCATGGTTAAGATGGTATTGTATACCGTTCCGAGATGGATGGACGGCATCTCGGCCTATGGCTAAGATGGTAATGTATACCGTTCCGAGATAGATGGACGGCATCTCGGCCTCATGGTTAAGATGGTATTGTATACCGTTCCGAGATCGATGGAAAGCATCTCGGCCTCATGGCTAAGATGGTAATGTATACCGTTCCGAGATAGATGGACGGCATCTCGGCCTCATGGCTAAGATGGTAATGTATACCGTTCCGAGATAGATGGACGGCATCTCGGCCTCATGGTTAAGATGGTATTGTATACCGTTCCGAGATCGATGGAAAGCATCTCGGCCTATGGCTAAGATCAAAGTTTATACAGCTGCGAGATCGATGGAAAGCATCTCGGCCTATGGCTAAGATGGTAATGTATACCGTTCCGAGATAGATGGATGGCATCTCGGCCTCATGGTTAAGATGGTATTGTATACCGTTCCGAGATGGATGGACGGCATCTCGGCCTATGGCTAAGATGGTAATGTATACCGTTCGGAGATAGATGGACGGCATCTCGGCCTCATGGTTAAGATGGTATTGTATACCGTTCCGAGATCGATGGAAGTATTCTCGGCCTCATGGGTAAGATGGTAATGTATACCGTTCCGAGATCGATGGACGGCATCTCGGCCTCATGGCTAAGATGGTAATGTATACCGTTCCAAGATAGATGGATGGCATCTCGGCCTCATGGTTAAGATGGTATTGTATACCGTTCCGAGATCGATGGAAAGCACCTCGGCCTTATGGCTACGATGGTAAAGTATAGCGTTCCGATTTCGATGAACGGCATTTCGGCCTATGACTGAGATGGTAATGTATACCGCTCCGAGATAAATGGAAAGCATCTCGGCCTCATGGCTAAGATGGTAATGTATACCGTTCCGAGATCGATAGACGGCATCTCGGCCTCATGGCTAAGATGGTAATGTATACCGCTCCGAGATAAATGGAAAGCATCTCGGCCTCATGGCTAAGATGGTAATGTATACCGTTCCGAGATCGATAGACGGCATCTCGGCCTCATGGCTAAGATGGTAATGTATAGCGTTCCGATTTCGATGAACGGCATCTCGGCCTCATGGCTAAGATGGTAATGTATACCGCTGCGAGATCGGTGGAAGTATTCTCGGCCTCATGGCTAAGATGGTAATGTATACCGCTCCGAGATAAATGGAAAGCATCTCGGCCTCATGGCTAAGATGGTAATGTATACCGCTCCGAGATAAATGGAAAGCATCTCGGCCTCATGGCTAAGATGGTAATCTATACCGTTCCGAGATAGATGGACGGCATCTCGGCCTCATGGCTAAGATGGTATTGTATACCGTTCCGAGATCGATGGAAAGCATCTCGGCCTCATGGATAAGGTGGTAATGTATACCGTTCCAAGATCGATGGACGGCATCTCGGCCTCATGGCTAAGATGGTAATGTATACCGTTCCGAGATAGATGGACGGCATCTCGGCCTCATGGTTAAGATGGTATTGTATACCGTTCCGAGATCGATTTAAAGCATCTCGGCCTATGGCTAAGATCAAAGTGTATACAGCTGCGAGATCGACGGAAAGCATCTCGGCCTATGGCTAAGATGGTAATGTATACCGTTCCGAGATAGATGGACGGCATCTCGGCCTCATGGTTAAGATGGTATTGTATACCGTTCCGAGATCGATGGAAAGCATGTCGGCCTCATGGCTAAGATGATAATGTATACCGTTCCGAGATCGATGGACGGCATCTCGGCCTCATGGTTAAGATGGTATTGTATACCGTTCCGAGATCGATGGAAAGCATCTCGGCCTATGGCTAAGATCAAAGTGTATATAGCTGCGAGATCGATGGAAAGCATCTCGGCCTATGGCTAAGATGGTAATGTATACCGTTCCGAGATAGATGGATGGCATATCGGCCTCATGGTTAAGATGGTATTGTATACCGTTCCGAGATGGATGGACGGCATCTCGGCCTATGGCTAAGATGGTAATGTATACCGTTCCGAGATAGATGGACGGCATCTCGGCCTCGTGGTTAAGATGGTATTGTATACCGTTCCGAGATCGATTTAAAGCATCTCGGCCTTTGGCTAAGATCAAAGTGTATACAGCTGCGAGATCGACGGAAAGCATCTCGGCCTATGGCTAAGATGGTAATGTATACCGTTCCGAGATAGATGGACGGCATCTCGGCCTCATGGTTAAGATGGTATTGTATACCGTTCCGAGATCGATGGAAGGCATCTCGGCCTATGGCTAAGATGGTAATGTATACCGTTCCGAGATAGATGGATGGCATCTCGGCCTCATGGTTAAGATGGTATTGTATACCGTTCCGAAATGGATGGACGGCATCTCGGCCTATGGCTAAGATGGTAATGTATACCGTTCGGAGATAGATGGACGGCATCTCGGCCTCATGGTTAAGATGGTATTGTATACCGTTCCGAGATCGATGGAAGTATTCTCGGCCTCATGGGTAAGATGGTAATGTATACCGTTCCGAGATCGATGGACGGCATCTCGGCCTCATGGCTAAGATGGTAATGTATACCGCTCCGAGATAAATAGAAAGCATCTCGGCCTCATGGCTAAGATGGTAATGTATACCGTTCCGAGATCGATAGACGGCATCTCGGCCTCATGGCTAAGATGGTAATGTATAGCGTTCCGATTTCGATGAACGGCATCTCGGCCTCATGGCTAAGATGGTAATGTATACCGCTGCGAGATCGGTGGAAGTATTCTCGGCCTCATGGCTAAGATGGTAATGTATACCGCTCCGAGATAAATGGAAAGCATCTCGGCCTCATGGCTAAGATGGTAATGTATACCGCTCCGAGATAAATGGAAAGCATCTCGGCCTCATGGCTAAGATGGTAATCTATACCGTTCCGAGATGGATGGAAAGCATCTCGGCCTCATGGCTAAGATGGTAATGTATACCGTTCCGAGATAGATGGATGGCATCTCGGTCTCATGGCTAAGATGGTAATGTATACCGTTCCGAGATAGATGGACGGCATCTCGGCCTCATAGCTAAGATGGTACTTTATACCGTTCCGAGATAGATGGACGGCATCTCGGCCTCATAGCTAAGATGGTATTGTATACCGTTCCGAGATCGATGGAAAGCATCTCGGCCTCATGGATAAGGTGGTAATGTATACCGTTCCAAGATCGATGGACGGCATCTCGGCCTCATGGCTAAGATGGTAATGTATACCGTTCCGAGATAGATGGACGGCATCTCGGCCTCATGGTTAAGATGGTATTGTATACCGTTCCGAGATCGATTTAAAGCATCTCGGCCTATGGCTAAGATCAAAGTGTATACAGCTGTGAGATCGACGGAAAGCATCTCGGCCTATGGCTAAGATGGTAATGTATACCGTTCCGAGATAGATGGACGGCATCTCGGCCTATGGCTAAGATGGTATTGTATACCGTTCCGAGATCGATGGAAAGCATCTCGGCCTATGGCTAAGATCAAAGTGTATACAGCTGCGAGATCGTAGGAAAGCATCTCGGCCTATGGCTAAGATGGTAATGTATACCGTCCCGAGATAGATGGATGGCATCTCGGCCTCATGGTTAAGATGGTATTGTATACCGTTCCGAGATGGATGGACGGCATCTCGGCCTATGGCTAAGATGGTAATGTATACCGTTCGGAGATAGATGGACGGCATCTCGGCCTCATGGTTAAGATGGTATTGTATACCGTTCCGAGATCGATGGAAAGCATCTCGGCCTCATGGCTAAGATGGTAATGTATACCGTTCCGAGATCGATGGACGGCATCTCGGCCTCATGGCTAAGATGGTAATGTATACCGTTCCGAGATAGATGGACGGCATCTCGGCCTCATGGTTAAGATGGTATTGTATACCGTTCCGAGATCGATGGAAAGCATCTCGGCCTCATGGCTAAGATGGTAATGTATACCGTTCCGAGATCGATGGACGGCATCTCGGCCTCATGGTTAAGATGGTATTGTATACCGTTCCGAGATCGATGGAAAGCATCTCGGCGTATGGCTAAGATCAAAGTGTATATAGCTGCGAGATCGATGGAAAGCATCTCGGCCTATGGCTAAGATGGTAATGTATACCGTTCCGAGATAGATGGATGGCATATCGGCCTCATGGTTAAGATGGTATTGTATACCGTTCCGAGATGGATGGACGGCATCTCGGCCTATGGCTAAGATGGTAATGTATACCGTTCCGAGATAGATGGACGGCATCTCGGCCTCGTGGTTAAGATGGTATTGTATACCGTTCCGAGATCGATTTAAAGCATCTCGGCCTTTGGCTAAGATCAAAGTGTATACAGCTGCGAGATCGACGGAAAGCATCTCGGCCTATGGCTAAGATGGTAATGTATACCGTTCCGAGATAGATGGACGGCATCTCGGCCTCATGGTTAAGATGGTATTGTATACCGTTCCGAGATCGATGGAAAGCATCTCGGCCTATGGCTAAGATGGTAATGTATACCGTTCCGAGATAGATGGATGGCATATCGGCCTCATGGTTAAGATGGTATTGTATACCGTTCCGAGATGGATGGACGGCATCTCGGCCTATGGCTAAGATGGTAATGTATACCGTTCCGAGATAGATGGACGGCATCTCGGCCTCGTGGTTAAGATGGTATTGTATACCGTTCCGAGATCGATTTAAAGAATCTCGGCCTTTGGCTAAGATCAAAGTGTATACAGCTGCGAGATCGACGGAAAGCATCTCGGCCTATGGCTAAGATGGTAATGTATACCGTTCCGAGATAGATGGACGGCATCTCGGCCTCATGGTTAAGATGGTATTGTATACCGTTCCGAGATCGATGGAAAGCATCTCGGCCTCATGGCTAAGATGGTAATGTATACCGTTCCGGGATCGATGGACGGCATCTCGGCCTCATGGTTAAGATGGTATTGTATACCGTTCCGAGATCGATGGAAAGCATCTCGGCCTATGGATAAGATCAAAGTGTATATAGCTGCGAGATCGATGGAAAGCATCTCGGCCTATGGCTAAGATGGTAATGTATACCGTTCCGAGATGGATGGACGGCATCTCGGCCTATGGCTAAGATGGTATTGTATACCGTTCCGAGATCGATGGAAAGCATCTCGGCCTATGGCTAAGATCAAAGTGTATACAGCTGCGAGATCGTAGGAAAGCATCTCGGCCTATGGCTAAGATGGTAATGTATACCGTCCCGAGATAGATGGATGGCATCTCGGCCTCATGGTTAAGATGGTATTGTATACCGTTCCGAGATGGATGGACGGCATCTCGGCCTATGGCTAAGATGGTAATGTATACCGTTCGGAGATAGATGGACGGCATCTCGGCCTCATGGTTAAGATGGTATTGTATACCGTTCCGAGATCGATGGAAAGCATCTCGGCCTCATGGCTAAGATGGTAATGTATACCGTTCCGAGATCGATGGACGGCATCTCGGCCTCATGGCTAAGATGGTAATGTATACCGTTCCGAGATAGATGGACGGCATCTCGGCCTCATGGTTAAGATGGTATTGTATACCGTTCCGAGATCGATGGAAAGCATCTCGGCCTATGGCTAAGATCAAAGTTTATACAGCTGCGAGATCGATGGAAAGCATCTCGGCCTATGGCTAAGATGGTAATGTATACCGTTCCGAGATAGATGGATGGCATCTCGGCCTCATGGGTAAGATGGTATTGTATACCGTTCCGAGATGGATGGACGGCATCTCGGCCTATGGCTAAGATGGTAATGTATACCGTTCGGAGATAGATGGACGGCATCTCGGCCTCATGGTTAAGATGGTATTGTATACCGTTCCGAGATCGATGGAAGTATTCTCGGCCTCATGGGTAAGATGTTAATGTATACCGTTCCGAGATCGATGGACGGCATCTCGGCCTCATGGCTAAGATGGTAATGTATACCGCTCCGAGATAAATAGAAAGCATCTCGGCCTCATGGCTAAGATGGTAATGTATACCGTTCCGAGATCGATAGACGGCATCTCGGCCTCATGGCTAAGATGGTAATGTATACCGTTCCGAGATAGATGGACGGCATCTCGGCCTCATAGCTAAGATGGTACTTTATACCGTTCCGAGATAGATGGACGGCATCTCGGCCTCATGGCTAAGATGGTAATCTATACCGTTCCGAGATGGATGGAAAGCATCTCGGCCTCATGGCTAAGATGGTAATGTATACCGTTCCGAGATAGATGGATGGCATCTTGGTCTCATGGCTAAGATGGTAATGTATACCGTTCCGAGATAGATGGACGGCATCTCGGCCTCATAGCTAAGATGGTACTTTATACCGTTCCGAGATAGATGGACGGCATCTCGGCCTCATAGCTAAGATGGTATTGTATACCGTTCCGAGATCGATGGAAAGCATCTCGGCCTTATGGATAAGGTGGTAATGTATACCGTTCCAAGATCGATGGACGGCATCTCGGCCTCATGGCTAAGATGGTAATGTATACCGTTCCGAGATAGATGGACGGCATCTCGGCCTCATGGTTAAGATGGTATTGTATACCGTTCCGAGATCGATTTAAAGCATCTCGGCCTATGGCTAAGATCAAAGTGTATACAGCTGCGAGATCGACGGAAAGCATCTCGGCCTATGGCTAAGATGGTAATGTATACCGTTCCGAGATAGATGGACGGCATCTCGGCCTCATGGTTAAGATGGTATTGTATACCGTTCCGAGATCGATGGAAAGCATCTCGGCCTCATGGCTAAGATGGTAATGTATACCGTTCCGAGATCGATGGACGGCATCTCGGCCTCATGGTTAAGATGGTATTGTATACCGTTCCGAGATCGATGGAAAGCATCTCGGCCTATGGCTAAGATCAAAGTGTATATAGCTGCGAGATCGATGGAAAGCATCTCGGCCTATGGCTAAGATGGTAGTGTATACCGTTCCGAGATAGATGGATGGCATATCGGCCTCATGGTTAAGATGGTATTGTATACCGTTCCGAGATGGATGGACGGCATCTCGGCCTATGGCTAAGATGGTAATGTATACCGTTCCGAGATAGATGGACGGCATCTCGGCCTCGTGGTTAAGATGGTATTGTATACCGTTCCGAGATCGATTTAAAGCATCTCGGCCTTTGGCTAAGATCAAAGTGTATACAGCTGCGAGATCGACGGAAAGCATCTCGGCCTATGGCTAAGATGGTAATGTATACCGTTCCGAGATAGATGGACGGCATCTCGGCCTCGTGGTTAAGATGGTATTGTATACCGTTCCGAGATCGATTTAAAGCATCTCGGCCTTTGGCTAAGATCAAAGTGTATACAGCTGCGAGATCGACGGAAAGCATCTCGGCCTATGGCTAAGATGGTAATGTATACCGTTCCGAGATAGATGGACGGCATCTCGGCCTCATGGTTAAGATGGTATTGTATACCGTTCCGAGATCGATGGAAAGCATCTCGGCCTATGGCTAAGATGGTAATGTATACCGTTCCGAGATCGATGGACGGCATCTCGGCCTCATGGTTAAGATGGTATTGTATACCGTTCCGAGATCGATGGAAAGCATCTCGGCCTATGGCTAAGATCAAAGTCTATATAGCTGCGAGATCGATGGAAAGCATCTCGGCCTATGGATAAGATGGTAATGTATACCGTTCCGAGATAGATGGATGGCATATCGGCCTCATGGTTAAGATGGTATTGTATACCGTTCCGAGATGGATGGACGGCATCTCGGCCTATGGCTAAGATGGTAATGTATACCGTTCCGAGATAGATGGACGGCATCTCGGCCTCGTGGTTAAGATGGTATTGTATACCGTTCCGAGATCGATTTAAAGCATCTCGGCCTTTGGCTAAGATCAAAGTGTATACAGCTGCGAGATCGACGGAAAGCATCTCGGCCTATGGCTAAGATGGTAATGTATACCGTTCCGAGATAGATGGACGGCATCTCGGCCTCATGGTTAAGATGGTATTGTATACCGTTCGGAGATAGATGGACGGCATCTCGGCCTCATGGTTAAGATGGTATTGTATACCGTTCCGAGATCGATGGAAAGCATCTCGGCCTCATGGCTAAGATGGTAATGTATACCGTTCCGAGATCGATGGACGGCATCTCGGCCTCATGGCTAAGATGGTAATGTATACCGTTCCGAGATAGATGGACGGCATCTCGGCCTCATGGTTAAGATGGTATTGTATACCGTTCCGAGATCGATGGAAAGCATCTCGGCCTATGGCTAAGATCAAAGTGTATACAGCTGCGAGATCGATGGAAAGCATCTCGGCCTATGGCTAAGATGGTAATGTATACCGTTCCGAGATAGATGGATGGCATCTCGGCCTCATGGTTAAGATGGTATTGTATACCGTTCCGAGATGGATGGACGGCATCTCGGCCTATGGCTAAGATGGTAATGTATACCGTTCGGAGATAGATGGACGGCATCTCGGCCTCATGGTTAAGATGGTATTGTATACCGTTCCGAGATCGATGGAAAGCATCTCGGCCTCATGGCTAAGATGGTATTGTATACCGTTCCGAGATCGATGGAAAGCATCTCGGCCTATGGCTAAGATCAAAGTGTATACAGCTGCGAGATCGATGGAAAGCATCTCGGCCTATGGCTAAGATGGTAATGTATACCGTTCGGAGATAGATGGACGGCATCTCGGCCTCATGGTTAAGATGGTATTGTATACCGTTCCGAGATCGATGGAAAGCATCTCGGCCTCATGGCTAAGATGGTATTGTATACCGTTCCGAGATCGATGGAAAGCATCTCGGCCTATGGCTAAGATCAAAGTGTATACAGCTGCGAGATCGATGGAAAGCATCTCGGCCTATGGCTAAGATGGTAATGTATACCGTTCCGAGATAGATGGATGGCATATCGGCCTCATGGTTAAGATGGTATTGTATACCGTTCCGAGATGGATGGACGGTATCTCGGCCTATGGCTAAGATGGTAATGTATACCGTTCCGAGATAGATGGACGGCATCTCGGCCTCATGGTTAAGATGGTATTGTATACCGTTCCGAGATCGATGGAAAGCATCTCGGCCTCATGGCTAAGATGTTAATGTATACCGTTCCGAGATCGATGGACGGCATCTCGGCCTCATGGTTAAGATGGTATTGTATACCGTTCCGAGATCGATGGAAAGCATCTCGGCCTATGGCTAAGATCAAAGTGTATATAGCTGCGAGATCGATGGAATGCATCTCGGCCTATGGCTAAGATGGTAATGTATACCGTTCCGATATAGATGGATGGCATATCGGCCTCATGGTTAAGATGGTATTGTATACCGTTCCGAGATGGATGGACGGCTACTCGGCCTATGGCTAAGATGGTAATGTATACCGTTCCGAGACAGATGGACGGCATCTCGGCCTCGTGGTTAAGATGGTATTGTATACCGTTCCGAGATCGATTTAAAGCATCTCGGCCTTTGGCTAAGATCAAAGTGTATACAGCTGCGAGATCGACGGAAAGCATCTCGGCCTATGGCTAAGATGGTAATGTATACCGTTCCGAGATAGATGGACGGCATCTCGGCCTCATGGTTAAGATGGTATTGTATACCGTTCCGAGATCGATGGAAAGCATCTCGGCCTATGGCTAAGATGGTAATGTATACCGTTCCGAGATAGATGGATGGCATATCGGCCTCATGGTTAAGATGGTATTGTATACCGTTCCGAGATGGATGGACGGCATCTCGGCCTATGGCTAAGATGGTAATGTATACCGTTCCGAGATAGATGGACGGCATCTCGGCCTCGTGGTTAAGATGGTATTGTATACCGTTCCGAGATCGATTTAAAGCATCTCGGCCTTTGGCTAAGATCAAAGTGTATACAGCTGCGAGATCGACGGAAAGCATCGCGGCCTATGGCTAAGATGGTAATGTATACCGTTCCGAGATAGATGGACGGCATCTCGGCCTCATGGTTAAGATGGTATTGTATACCGTTCCGAGATCGATGGAAAGCATCTCGGCCTCATGGCTAAGATGGTAATGTATACCGTTCCGAGATAGATGGACGGCATCTCGGCCTCATGGTTAAGATGGTATTGTATACCGTTCCGAGATCGATGGAAAGCATCTCGGCCTCATGGCTAAGATGGTAATGTATACCGTTCCGAGATGGATGGACGGCATCTCGGCCTATGGCTAAGATGGTAATGTATACCGTTCCGAGATAGATGGACGGCATCTCGGCCTCGTGGTTAAGATGGTATTGTATACCGTTCCGAGATCGATTTAAAGCATCTCGGCCTTTGGCTAAGATCAAAGTGTATACAGCTGCGAGATCGACGGAAAGCATCTCGGCCTATGGCGAAGATGGTAATGTATACCGTTCCGAGATAGATGGACGGCATCTCGGCCTCATGGTTAAGATGGTATTGTATACCGTTCCGAGATCGATGGAAAGCATCTCGGCCTATGACTAAGATCAAAGTGTATACAGCTGCGAGATCGTAGGAAAGCATCTCGGCCTATGGCTAAGATGGTAATGTATACCGTTCCGAGATAGATGGATGGCATCTCGGCCTCATGGTTAAGATGGTATTGTATACCGTTCCGAGATGGATGGACGGCATCTCGGCCTATGGCTAAGATGGTAATGTATACCGTTCGGAGATAGATGGACGGCATCTCGGCCTCATGGTTAAGATGGTATTGTATACCGTTCCGAGATCGATGGAAAGCATCTCGGCCTCATGGCTAAGATGGTAATGTATACCGTTCCGAGATCGATGGACGGCATCTCGGCCTCATGGCTAAGATGGTAATGTATACCGTTCCGAGATAGATGGACGGCATCTCGGCCTCATGGTTAAGATGGTATTGTATACCGTTCCGAGATCGATGGAAAGCATCTCGGCCTATGGCTAAGATCAAAGTTTATACAGCTGCGAGATCGATGGAAAGCATCTCGGCCTATGGCTAAGATGGTAATGTATACCGTTCCGAGATAGATGGATGGCATCTCGGCCTCATGGCTAAGATGGTAATGTATACCGTTCCGAGATCGATGGACGGCATCTCGGCCTCATGGCTAAGATGGTAATGTATACCGTTCGGAGATAGATGGACGGCATCTCGGCCTCATGGTTAAGATGGTATTGTATACCGTTCCGAGATCGATGGAAGTATTCTCGGCCTCATGGGTAAGATGGTAATGTATACCGTTCCGAGATCGATGGACGGCATCTCGGCCTCATGGCTAAGATGGTAATGTATACCGTTCCAAGATAGATGGATGGCATCTCGGCCTCATGGTTAAGATGGTATTGTATACCGTTCCGAGATCGATGGAAAGCACCTCGGCCTTATGGCTACGATGGTAAAGTATAGCGTTCCGATTTCGATGAACGGCATTTCGGCCTATGACTGAGATGGTAATGTATACCGCTCCGAGATAAATGGAAAGCATCTCGGCCTCATGGCTAAGATGGTAATGTATACCGTTCCGAGATAGATGGACGGCATCTCGGCCTCATGGCTAAGATGGTAATGTATACCGCTCCGAGATAAATGGAAAGCATCTCGGCCTCATGGCTAAGATGGTAATGTATACCGTTCCGAGATCGATAGACGGCATCTCGGCCTCATGGCTAAGATGGTAATGTATAGCGTTCCGATTTCGATGAACGGCATCTCGGCCTCATGGCTAAGATGGTAATGTATACCGCTGCGAGATCGGTGGAAGTATTCTCGGCCTCATGGCTAAGATGGTAATGTATACCGCTCCGAGATAAATGGAAAGCATCTCGGCCTCATGGCTAAGATGGTAATGTATACCGCTCCGAGATAAATGGAAAGCATCTCGGCCTCATGGCTAAGATGGTAATCTATACCGTTCCGAGATAGATGGACGGCATCTCGGCCTCATAGCTAAGATGGTATTGTATACCGTTCCGAGATCGATGGAAAGCATCTCGGCCTCATGGATAAGATGGTAATGTATACCGTTCCAAGATCGATGGACGGCATCTCGGCCTCATGGCTAAGATGGTAATGTATACCGTTCCGAGATAGATGGACGGCATCTCGGCCTCATGGTTAAGATGGTATTGTATACCGTTCCGAGATCGATTTAAAGCATCTCGGCCTATGGCTAAGATCAAAGTGTATACAGCTGCGAGATCGACGGACAGCATCTCGGCCTATGGCTAAGATGGTAATGTATACCGTTCCGAGATAGATGGACGGCATCTCGGCCTCATGGTTAAGATGGTATTGTATACCGTTCCGAGATCGATGGAAAGCATGTCGGCCTCATGGCTAAGATGATAATGTATACCGTTCCGAGATCGATGGACGGCATCTCGGCCTCATGGTTAAGATGGTATTGTATACCGTTCCGAGATCGATGGAAAGCATCTCGGCCTATGGCTAAGATCAAAGTGTATACAGCTGCGAGATCGATGGAAAGCATCTCGGCCTATGGCTAAGATGGTAATGTATACCGTTCCGAGATAGATGGAAGGCATATCGGCCTCATGGTTAAGATGGTATTGTATACCGTTCCGAGATGGATGGACGGCATCTCGGCCTATGGCTAAGATGGTAATGTATACCGTTCCGAGATAGATGGACGGCATCTCGGCCTCGTGGTTAAGATGGTATTGTATACCGTTCCGAGATCGATTTAAAGCATCTCGGCCTTTGGCTAAGATCAAAGTGTATACAGCTGCGAGATCGACGGAAAGCATCTCGGCCTATGGCTAAGATGGTAATGTATACCGTTCCGAGATAGATGGACGGCATCTCGGCCTCATGGTTAAGATGGTATTGTATACCGTTCCGAGATCGATGGAAAGCATCTCGGCCTATGGCTAAGATGGTAATGTATACCGTTCCGAGATAGATGGATGGCATCTCGGCCTCATGGTTAAGATGGTATTGTATACCGTTCCGAAATGGATGGACGGCATCTCGGCCTATGGCTAAGATGGTAATGTATACCGTTCGGAGATAGATGGACGGCATCTCGGCCTCATGGTTAAGATGGTATTGTATACCGTTCCGAGATCGATGGAAGTATTCTCGGCCTCATGGGTAAGATGGTAATGTATACCGTTCCGAGATCGATGGACGGCATCTCGGCCTCATGGCTAAGATGGTAATGTATACCGCTCCGAGATAAATAGAAAGCATCTCGGCCTCATGGCTAAGATGGTAATGTATACCGTTCCGAGATCGATAGACGGCATCTCGGCCTCATGGCTAAGATGGTAATGTATAGCGTTCCGATTTCGATGAACGGCATCTCGGCCTCATGGCTAAGATGGTAATGTATACCGCTGCGAGATCGGTGGAAGTATTCTCGGCCTCATGGCTAAGATGGTAATGTATACCGCTCCGAGATAAATGGAAAGCATCTCGGCCTCATGGCTAAGATGGTAATGTATACCGCTCCGAGATAAATGGAAAGCATCTCGGCCTCATGGCTAAGATGGTAATCTATACCGTTCCGAGATGGATGGAAAGCATCTCGGCCTCATGGCTAAGATGGTAATGTATACCGTTCCGAGATAGATGGATGGCATCTCGGTCTCATGGCTAAGATGGTAATGTATACCGTTCCGAGATAGATGGACGGCATCTCGGCCTCATAGCTAAGATGGTACTTTATACCGTTCCGAGATAGATGGACGGCATCTCGGCCTCATAGCTAAGATGGTATTGTATACCGTTCCGAGATCGATGGAAAGCATCTCGGCCTCATGGATAAGGTGGTAATGTATACCGTTCCAAGATCGATGGACGGCATCTCGGCCTCATGGCTAAGATGGTAATGTATACCGTTCCGAGATAGATGGACGGCATCTCGGCCTCATGGTTAAGATGGTATTGTATACCGTTCCGAGATCGATTTAAAGCATCTCGGCCTATGGCTAAGATCAAAGTGTATACAGCTGCGAGATCGACGGAAAGCATCTCGGCCTATGGCTAAGATGGTAATGTATACCGTTCCGAGATAGATGGACGGCATCTCGGCCTCATGGTTAAGATGGTATTGTATACCGTTCCGAGATCGATGGAAAGCATCTCGGCCTCATGGCTAAGATGTTAATGTATACCGTTCCGAGATCGATGGACGGCATCTCGGCCTCATGGTTAAGATGGTATTGTATACCGTTCCGAGATCGATGGAAAGCATCTCGGCCTATGGCTAAGATCAAAGTGTATATAGCTGCGAGATCGATGGAAAGCATCTCGGCCTATGGCTAAGATGGTAATGTATACCGTTCCGAGATAGATGGATGGCATATCGGCCTCATGGTTAAGATGGTATTGTATACCGTTCCGAGATGGATGGACGGCATCTCGGCCTATGGCTAAGATGGTAATGTATACCGTTCCGAGATAGATGGACGGCATCTCGGCCTCGTGGTTAAGATGGTATTGTATACCGTTCCGAGATCGATTTAAAGCATCTCGGCCTATGGCTAAGATCAAAGTGTATACAGCTGCGAGATCGACGGAAAGCATCTCGGCCTATGGCTAAGATGGTAATGTATACCGTTCCGAGATAGATGGACGGCATCTCGGCCTCGTGGTTAAGATGGTATTGTATACCGTTCCGAGATCGATTTAAAGCATCTCGGCCTTTGGCTAAGATCAAAGTGTATACAGCTGCGAGATCGACGGAAAGCATCTCGGCCTATGGCTAAGATGGTAATGTATACCGTTCCGAGATAGATGGACGGCATCTCGGCCTCATGGTTAAGATGGTATTGTATACCGTTCCGAGATCGATGGAAAGCATCTCGGCCTATGGCTAAGATGGTAATGTATACCGTTCCGAGATCGATGGACGGCATCTCGGCCTCATGGTTAAGATGGTATTGTATACCGTTCCGAGATCGATGGAAAGCATCTCGGCCTATGGCTAAGATCAAAGTCTATATAGCTGCGAGATCGATGGAAAGCATCTCGGCCTATGGATAAGATGGTAATGTATACCGTTCCGAGATAGATGGATGGCATATCGGCCTCATGGTTAAGATGGTATTGTATACCGTTCCGAGATGGATGGACGGCATCTCGGCCTATGGCTAAGATGGTAATGTATACCGTTCCGAGATAGATGGACGGCATCTCGGCCTCGTGGTTAAGATGGTATTGTATACCGTTCCGAGATCGATTTAAAGCATCTCGGCCTATGGCTAAGATCAAAGTGTATACAGCTGCGAGATCGACGGAAAGCATCTCGGCCTATGGCTAAGATGGTAATGTATACCGTTCCGAGATAGATGGACGGCATCTCGGCCTCATGGTTAAGATGGTATTGTATACCGTTCCGAGATCGATGGAAAGCATCTCGGCCTCATGGCTAAGATGGTAATGTATACCGTTCCGAGATCGATGGACGGCATCTCGGCCTCATGGTTAAGATGGTATTGTATACCGTTCCGAGATCGATGGAAAGCATCTCGGCCTATGGCTAAGATCAAAGTGTATATAGCTGCGAGATCGATGGAAAGCATCTCGGCCTATGGCTAAGATGGTAATGTATACCGTTCCGAGATAGATGGATGGCATATCGGCCTCATGGTTAAGATGGTATTGTATACCGTTCCGAGATGGATGGACGGCATCTCGGCCTATGGCTAAGATGGTAATGTATACCGTTCCGAGATAGATGGACGGCATCTCGGCCTCGTGGTTAAGATGGTATTGTATACCGTTCCGAGATCGATTTAAAGCATCTCGGCCTTTGGCTAAGATCAAAGTGTATACAGCTGCGAGATCGACGGAAAGCATCTCGGCCTATGGCTAAGATGGTAATGTATACCGTTCCGAGATAGATGGACGGCATCTCGGCCTCATGGTTAAGATGGTATTGTATACCGTTCGGAGATAGATGGACGGCATCTCGGCCTCATGGTTAAGATGGTATTGTATACCGTTCCGAGATCGATGGAAAGCATCTCGGCCTCATGGCTAAGATGGTAATGTATACCGTTCCGAGATCGATGGACGGCATCTCGGCCTCATGGCTAAGATGGTAATGTATACCGTTCCGAGATAGATGGACGGCATCTCGGCCTCATGGTTAAGATGGTATTGTATACCGTTCCGAGATCGATGGAAAGCATCTCGGCCTATGGCTAAGATCAAAGTGTATACAGCTGCGAGATCGATGGAAAGCATCTCGGCCTATGGCTAAGATGGTAATGTATACCGTTCCGAGATAGATGGATGGCATCTCGGCCTCATGGTTAAGATGGTATTGTATACCGTTCCGAGATGGATGGACGGCATCTCGGCCTATGGCTAAGATGGTAATGTATACCGTTCGGAGATAGATGGACGGCATCTCGGCCTCATGGTTAAGATGGTATTGTATACCGTTCCGAGATCGATGGAAAGCATCTCGGCCTCATGGCTAAGATGGTATTGTATACCGTTCCGAGATCGATGGAAAGCATCTCGGCCTATGGCTAAGATCAAAGTGTATACAGCTGCGAGATCGATGGAAAGCATCTCGGCCTATGGCTAAGATGGTAATGTATACCGTTCCGAGATAGATGGATGGCATCTCGGCCTCATGGTTAAGATGGTATTGTATACCGTTCCGAGATCGATGGAAAGCATCTCGGCCTATGGCTAAGATGGTAATGTATACCGTTCCGAGATCGATAGACGGCATCTCGGCCTCATGGCTAAGATGGTAATGTATAACGCTCCGAGATAAATGGAAAGCATCTCGGCCTATGGCTAAGATGGTAATGTATACCGTTCCGAGATAGATGGATGGCATCTTGGCCTCATGAGTAGTGAATATAGGCTGGTTCTAACCCAGTAGGCGAGGGGGGTCTTTTCCTTGCGGGGAAAGAGGGGGGGGGCGCGCGGCGATCTTGAAGGAGGAGTGGGGGGGATGGCGCGTGCGGTTTTCCGTTATCGCGCCTGCGGTTTCGGCACATCCGTTATCGCACATCCGATTTTTCAAGATTGTGGTTTCGCGCATGCACATCCGTTATCGCGCATGCACATCCGATTTTGCGGCGTCGGACTATTGTTGTCTCTCTCGCTCCCAACTTCTCTCCGTTCGCATAAAATTATCTACCGCGGACTAGTTTTCTCTCTCTCTTCTACATCCTCTCTCGCTCTTTTCCCTACCAATTTTTCTCTCTCGTTGCGCGTGGTTTCATCTCTCTCTCTCGCGAAAATTATCGTCTATAGTTTCGTACGACAAGCTGCACCGCAAGCACGAGTTTTTTCCTCGCGCGACAAGCTGCATCGCAAGTGTTTTTTTTTTTTCAACGGTAAGTGCAGAATTTGTATTCGGATATTAACAGAATATTTTAGAGACAGGTATAGCTCCAAAATTTTTCTGTTTCCAGCAAAATGAAAGATTCTCCCGACTACTCTCGCGAAAGCGATAGACTAGAAAGTTTTCAAAACTGGCAGTTTTCTCACATAGTCAAACCCGAAGAGTTGGCAGCCGCAGGATTTTACTGTTTGGACGTAACGGACCACGTCGAATGCTTCGAGTGTGGTGTGGAAATACATCGGTGGGAACAGGGTGACGATCCCATGACCGAGCATCGTAAATGGTCTAGATTCTGTCGACACGTATGCGGGCTAGATTGCGATAACGTTCCGATAGGAGTCGATCCTGCTACGATCGCGAAACCATCGTCCAGCAGCGTAGACGTGTGCGGAAATCATTAGTATCATCGCGTAGCATAATAACAAAACGTCGATAAAAAATATTCTACGGATCGTATGCAATGGGTGTAACAAAAACATCAAAAAAAAATGTTTTATTAAAACCATGTATTTGAATATAATTTTTCGTCAAAACAAGGAAATCATTAGTCGATAAAAAATATTCTACGTATCGTATGCAATGAGTGTAACAAAAACATCAAAAAAATGTTTTATTAAAACCATGTATTCGAATATAATTTTTCAAGAAGGGGAAGGAATAACGATCCTCTGTGCGATTTTCCACATACGCAACGAGTCACTTCCAGGTAGCCACTGATAATTTCCTCTTTGCATATCCGTCGACGTTCCCTAGTTTTACTGCTTGGACGAAACGGGCCACGTCTTCGACTGCGGTGCGGAAATACATCGGTGGGTGACGACGACGACGACGACGACGACGACGACGACGACGACGACGACGATCGACCGAGCAATGGTTCAGACTCCGTTTCACCTTTTTTTCATCTGAAACAGAAAAAACATTTTAGCGTAAGAACGATGTTTTTGTAAAAACGAGGGATAAGAGTATTATTATTACCTGATCGGTGGGTGACGACGACGACGACGACGACGATCGACCGAGCAATGGTTCAGACTCCGTTTCACCTTTTTTTCATCTGAAACAGAAAAAAAAAACATTTTAGCGTAAGAACGATGTTTTTGTAAAAACGAGGGATAAGAGTATTATTATTACCTGATCGGTGGGTGACGACGACGACGACGACGACGACGACGACGACGACGATCGACCGAGCAATGGTTCAGACTCCGTTTCACCTTTTTTCATCTGAAACAGAAAAAAAACATTTTAGCGTAAGAACGATGTTTTTGTAAAAACGAGGGATAAGAGTATTATTATTACCTGATCGGTGGGTGACGACGACGATCGACCGAGCAATGGTTCAGACTCCGTTTCACCTTTTTTTCATCTGAAACAGAAAAAAAACATTTTAACGTAAGAACGATGTTTTTGTAAAAACGAGGGATAAGAGTATTATTATTACCTGATCGGTGGGTGACGACGACGACGACGACGATCGACCGAGCAATGGTTCAGACTCCGTTTCACCTTTTTTCGTCGGAAACAGAAAAAAAAACATTTTAACGTAAGAACGATGTTTTTGTAAAAACGAGGGATAAGAGTATTATTATTACCTGTTTCCTTGGGCATTGATCAGCCATGCGCGAAATGTTCGTACTTCGTTTAAAGAACAGTGATACGTTTTTATTTCGCCAGCATTTTTCCAACAATGAAGCCGACAGGATGCGTTACCAATTCGGTACACAGGGTCACGAATCAGAGTGTCGTATTTTGGACAATCAAAAATTTCTAAATTTACCGATGCTATGTTTAAATTTTTAAGAACAATTTTTTCACATTGCCCGCCTTTGTATGCTACCAGCGGATCCGGATAGCCACGAATAAAATTTAATATGATATCAGGAATATCTTTTTGCTGATAAATTTCATTACCGTAATCTCTGAACGGGATTCCATGCACCGAATTGCTAACGAACCATGCAGTTCGTTTGTCGGCGGCGGATAAATCGTCGAATCTCGTGCCCAAACTAAATTCTGCAAGTTCGAACGATCCATCGCGAACGTCGATGATGGCTAGTTCCTTGCACACGAACTGTTTCCTCACGGAGAATCCGTCCATATCGATGATATGCGTTATACGATTCATCTAAATACACAAATTTGTTAATAATGATTCGAACACAAATTCTAAAAAGTTTTACTACACACACACACTTACTGTTGAAGAGAGAGTGAGGAAGTCAAAACGCGTGTTTGCGATGCAGCTTGTCGCGTGAAACTGTAGACGATGCAGCTTGTCGCGCGAAACTCTAGACGACGATAAGTATTGCAGTTCGGGATGTGGGATAAGTATTGTGGTTTAGGATAAGTATATCTTAAAGCTAAGATGTAGGAAAGAAAAAAATGACATCGAGTTTTAGAATGCAAATTTATTTTTTTCTTACATTAAAAAGTAAGAATAGAAATACGATTAAAGTATAGCGGTTTTCGATATCCACGAGTTATGCGACGCGTCCAACCCTAACCATTTAACGTATATTTTATTTCCTTTTCAACGTAATACTTTTTCTACTAAATACACGTCAGGATGTTTAACCGCATGTATCTCGTGTTCGTAAAATCCACCGGCGCACAGTGTAACGTTTCCAACATTTAGGGTCGTTTAATTCCGAAATTGAACATTTTTTAAAAATTACGTATTTACTCTTATCTTGAAAGCAATACCTCCGTAACCCAGAATCGATATTGTTTTTAACTTTTTATCGCATTCAGATATGAAAAATAAGCCTCGAATGAACTCGACTGCCTATACAAATGGTGAAAATACATCAATCCGCAGCGATACTTTACCTAAATAAAAGTGTGTGTATTTGAACTTCAATTTTTACAATATTTATTTTAGTGATTACTCAATCCTTTGTGGTGTGTTTACAATATTTTTCGTTTTTAAATATTATACATATAGTCTATTATGATTAATAATCATACGAACTCGAAGAACTTTTCAGTATGTACCAATGTTCTACAGAGTAAAACTTTCTTATATGGGCGAATATGGACTTCAAACTATATAGTATGTATACATTGAAGTCTTGTCTAGTCGGCTATGCAAACAAATTCTGCGTTCGTCTGCGTCCATGGGAGTTTTCATTTGTTTTCCAAAGCCTTACACGGTCACCTCGCGCAGTCGTCTAACACAATTTGTCCGAGTAAGAAGAACGTGTTCATAAGCCTGCACTTTGACTGTTACTTATTAAATTGTGATAGTTTTGAATTGTTATTGTTTAACTGTTGTTGTGTTCGATTGTTATTGCATTTGATAGTTTTTGTTCTTCGTTTAGTATTATTTATTTAATTACTATTATTTAACATATTGTTTATTTTGGTGATTATTTCACTCCTTAAGGTAAGTTTTCAATATTTTTGGTTTCAAAATGTGGTATATACTTTAGAGACCCTACATAATTTATGACTAATAACAAACGATTACCATAAAAAATTGGAGAACACTTTTCATTGTTTAGCGAATATGAATTTCATTCTGCATTGAATATCGAAGTTGTGATTTTACGTAGGCGGAAATGAAAATAAAATTATATCAATGTAAATGGGGTCGTGAGAGTTATCTTTCGTTTTCAAAATGTGTTTCGATCTTCGTTGGTTTCCAGCACGTGGAAACTTGAACTCGCGATCTTTGGTTTGTAAAAGGTCGGAAAAAGAAATAGCACGAATTTGGGAGAGCGTTTAGTTCGGTTTTTATTTATCCGCAGTCACTCGCGGCACGAAGGATTACTTTTACACCGTTTTCGGCTTGTCTCGATCGGCAGAGACAAGAATTGAGCGCGTGTAAAGACAATAAATCGTTCCGCTAATTCGCAGAAGAGAGATCACAAAGACAAGACGCGCGATTCGATCAGCTGGTGTGTATATACAGTCGTCGTTGATCGTTCCCCTCACCGCGCACCCCGAACTACTCGGTCCGCCCGAAGTGTGCGGAGAAGGACCGACGAACAGCGACGACGGCTGAATCCACGTTACAGGTGACTTTCGGCAATTTTCAAAACATCTATAACGGCAAATCGTGCGAGTACAATCGTATACTCGCACAACGATGCCGGCAAGTGAATTTTAATCGAACATACCGCCCGCCTCGTTGTCGGGTCGGCAACGAAAGAATACATACAATGTTTACAGAAACAACTCTACCCGTTAGATTGGATATAACAAAGATTTGACAGACAATTGAACGGTATATGGTTAGATACAATATACAATGTCGAACAATACAAAATGCACGACTTTCAGTGCGTCGAAGCACCGCCCGCCGTGAGAAGAGTCACGGTTCCTCGCGGGGGGGTTCCTCTGCCGGAATGAGCGGTACGAGGCGTTGAATGGCCCTGGTGGTGGTGCGAGTAGCAGTTTTCACGGCAGCTACGCGAACTCGTCCGTCAGAACCTCGATGCACCTCGACGACTCGTCCGAGCGGCCATTTCGTGGGTGGCGCGAGGTCGTCCTTCAGCAGTACGATGTCTCCGACCGCAAGATTCGCCCGTGCCTTTTGCCACTTCGGCAGGGTTTGTAACTGGCTCAAGTACTCGGTGCGCCATCGCTGCCAGAAACCCTCCAGAAGTCTAGATACTAGGTTCCACCTTCGATTGTCAGCGTCGTACGTGAATTCATCACCTGGTTCTGGAACTGCACACAACGAAGAAGCATTGATTAAATGGTTCGGCGTGAGGAAAGAGGGATCATTCGGATCATCGGACAAGGCGGTAAGGGGTCGAGAATTTAGGCAAGCTTCCACTTGACACAGTAAAGTGGAAAGTTCCTCGAAGGTGAGGTGTTGGTCCCCTATCGTGCGTCGCAAATGCCTCTTCGACGACTTTACGGCCGCTTCCCAGAGGCCACCGAAATGAGGGGAGTACGGCGGTATGAAACTCCACTCTGTCCCGTCGGCAGCCAGCAACTCCGCTGTTTCCTTGTAGAACGTCGATGCGGCATTGAACATACGTTTCAGAAGTTGGTCGGCACCTCTGAACGTCGTAGCGTTGTCGCTCAGCAGCCGTGTACATTTTCCGCGTCGAGCTACGAAGCGCTTGAAGGCGGCAATGAAGGAAGCTGAGGACAAATCGGACACTACGTCCAAGTGAACAGCCTTCGTGCATAAGCACACGAAGACGGCAATGTACCCCTTGGTGGTACGTTGGCCCCTCGCTCTCGTCATGAGCATCGTGATAGGGCCGGCATAGTCGACTCCGCTGACGGAAAACGCCCTCGCTGGTTGCACTCGTGGGGCAGGTAGCATGCCCATCTGCTGTTTACCAGTGAGTCCTTGGAGCCGAGAGCAAGTAACGCAACTCTTGATGATTTGCTTCACCATTGCCTTGTCTCGCGGAATCCAGTGGTGGAGCCGGAGCGTCGCCCGAGTCAATGCCACTCCGCCATGGAGCGTCCGACGGTGAACAGACCTAATCAGCAGGATTGCCAATGGAGATGTTCGGTCGATGATCACCGGGTGTCTTTGTTCGAAAGACACCGCTGCGTGGTCCAGTCGTCCTCCCACTCGCAGAACTCCTTGACAATCTATAAACGGACGAAGAGAAACTAGAGTCGAGGTCGATTTAACGCTCTTACCCTTCTCCAGCGATTCCAGTTCGTCGCTGAAATTGTCAGCCTGGCTCATTCGGTGGACGCTCACCCATGCCTCATCGATTTCGGTAGCGGTCAAGAACCCACAGCGCGGTGTACGGGTGGGGCGAGCGTTATTTGCGAAACGTCGCATGTACGCCGTCACTCGTATCAACCTTACCGCTGAAGAGAATCGAAACGAATCCCAGGGCGACTCAAAGACGGCTCGCAGGCTAGGATTCTCGTTAGGCTTTGGTTTCATGACTGTTGTCGTCGCCACAGTCACTCTGCGCTCCGGAGCCTCATTCTCGTCGACCTGCAATGTGCCAGGCCAGTCTTCCTGAGGGCCCGATAGCCACGGGGGGCCAGTCCACCAGAGGTCATCGACGACCAATGTCTGAGCTGGAATCCCACGCGTGGCGAGATCTGCCGGATTTTCGTGCGTCCTCGTGTGTCGCCACTCAACGTCCGGCAGCAGGCGCTGGATTTCGGCAACCCTATGCGCCACAAACGGTTTCCACCTGGAAGCATGAGATCTTACCCAGGCTAGAACGACAGATGCATCGGTCCACGCATGCATCGTCACATTGTGAGGCCGCAACGAATCTCCTACTGCTTTCAGCAATCGGGCCAAAAGTAGAGCACCGCACAGCTCCAATCTGGGAATGCTCTGCGGCTTCGTCGGAGCGACCTTCGTCTTCGCCATCAGTAGGTGCGTCTCGGCCTTCGCACCGGTAACCGGCACCCTAATGAAGACAGCGGCAGAATATGCTCTTTCCGAGGCATCACTGAACCCGTGCAGCTCGACACGGTCGTTGATCGCCACTCGGTAGCCAATCCATCTCGAAACGGTGATTCGATCGGTCCTTTCCATCTCGAATCGAATCTGATTCCATCGGTCGGAAAACGGAGAAGACAGCGACTCATCCCACGACAGTCCAGACAACCAGAGGTCCTGCAGCAAGATTTTTGCAGCTACGGTAATCGGAGACAACCAGCCCAATGGGTCAAAGAGACTGGCCGTCTCAGATAAGACCAATCGCTTGGTCCATCGATGTCCTGGGGCGGCAGTCATGAGCTTCGGGGCCGCAAGTGACAGCGTATCGTTCGCTGTCCTCCACCTAAGACCCAGTGCTCCTGTTTCCTGGTGACCCTGTAACAATTCAACAAAACCGGAGCTCGACGGCAAATAATTTGTTGCCCACTTATCCAACGGGAATCCGCCCGCCGTCAAGATGTCCGTGAGCTGACGTCGCGCCTCCTCTGCGTCGTCGAGGTCATCTCCTCCAGCCAGAATATCGTCGACATACGAATTCGAACGGAGCATCGCTGCACCCCGCGGATATCGAGCCTTCTCATCGTCGGCAAGCTGGAGCAGCACTCTTGTGGCGAGGTACGGGGCCGACGTCGTGCCGTAGGTCACCGTTGTCAAGCGAAAATCTCGTACTTCTTCGCTTGGATGGTTTCTCCAGACGATCCTCTGCCAGTCTCTGTCCTCTGGATGCACCTTGATCTGACGAAACATTTTTACGATGTCCGTAGAAAAGGCGTATCGATGGAGTCGCCACCTCGTTATGATGGCCCAGAGGTCCGTTTGGAGCTTCGGTCCGGTGGCTAGGTAATCGTTAAAAGTGCTACCTCGGCCTGAAGTATATGAGCCATTGAAAACGACTCTTATCTTCTTGGTAGCTCCATTTTCCCGCCACACGGCATGATGCGGAAGGTAATTCTCCCCCCCGCCAGTCGAGTGCCTCGAGACTAACTCCATGTGACCAAGCCGTTCGTACTCCTCCAAAAATTCGGAATATTTTTGTCGAAGCATTTCGTCCTTCTCTCGTCGCCTTTCGGAAGAGACGAGCAATCGAACGGCAATTGTTCGCGGAACCCCGACATCGCTGCTCGGGGTGGAAGTGAACGGCAAACGCACAACGTAACGTCCTTCCTGGTCTCGACTGTGCGTATCCTTGAAATGTCGTTCGCACTCCTCATCCTGAGGCGAGCTTATCGGTCTCGTCGGCATTTCTTCTAGTTCCCAAAACCTCTGCCAATCGTCGCGAGGTTCTCGAGCAGGCTGAACTAGCAAGGATCGCACTCGGCATTCAGTACCACCAGTCCTCGCGGATGTGGTGGTGCCCATCGGTGCCCAGCCGAAGGGCGTCCGTACAATCGGTGGAGTACCCGTTGGTCCGATTCGATTCTCGAGGAGGAGATGCCCACACGCATCTGCCCCTAACAGCAATTCCACCCTATTCGGAGAGCGGAAGCCTTCGTCGGCCAACGGAAGTCCGCGAAGATGAGTCCACTTCTCATCATTAATTTCTACCGCCGGCGTCGGAGCGGTAATTTTTCGCGTCACCAATGCGTTCAACGAGAGTTCGAAAGTGGGGTCGCGACTGGACGCGAGCAACACGGATACTTCGTGACGTACCGTACCCACATTAATTTCCTGGTATCCCGTTAAATGCACTTCCACGTTTCTGCGCGGCAGGCGTAACGCTTGTACGATTTCATCGGTGACGAACGATGTCTCGGACCCTGGATCGAGTAACGCGCGCGCGAAAACACTGCGACCGCTCGCGGATTTTAATTGAACGCGCGCGGTGGCCAACAACACAACGCGACTTGCTCGGAAAGTATTTACCGAGCTCGTGCTTGGCTTCGCGAGAGATGCATTCGGAAACGCTTCATGAAGTGAAGTATGGTGGTGACCGTCGCACACAATACATCGGTAAGACGATGAACAATCCGCGAGCAAATGTTTTCCCGAAAAGCACGACACACACAGCTTGGAGCGGTAGACGAAATTTTTTCGTTCCTGTGCACCAAGGGATTTGAACTGGCTGCAGTGCCCTAATTGGTGGTTTTCTGAGCACATCGGACATTTTCGGGCGGGATTGCCTTTCGCGGAGGACCCTTTTGTCATTTGAACCGTCATGGCCGTCCTCTTCTCTGACCTTCGCGACTCCTCTCGTGGTGTCGTTGGCTCACTCGTTGAACCTTTTGACGAGGCCAGAGCATGAATTTGAGATTCGAGGAAGGTTTGAATCTCTTCAAATGACGGCATGACCGCCGGATCCGGATACGCCTTCTCCCAGTCCAGGCGAGTCGTCGAGTCCAGTTTTCTCACCAGAAGCGTGACAAACCAATCGTCCCACGTCTCGACAGGCTTCTTCAACGCGGCCAGAGCATCCCGCGCTTGGCAAAACTCATCGAGGACCCGGGTGAACTCTTCCAGCGTCGCTCGTTTGATCGCCGGACAGTCCAGAAGTCTTCCGATGTGAGCATTGGTCAGTACGCGAATGCTTCCGAAGCGACGTTCGAGTGCCGCCCACGCCGTCGCATAATTGGCATCGGTGAGAGACGTACGCGCGATGACTTTGGCGGCCGCGCCGGTGAGGTTCGCCTTCAGGTATTGCAGGCGCTGGACATCCTGTAGCCGTTTCGCTTTGTGAATCGAAGCGCGAAACGAGTCACGGAACTCTTCCCATTTTAGAAAATCACCCGAAAACTTCTCAATATTGAGGGTCGGCAGCCTGGGCCCCGTGGTCCAGTCCGAGCATGAGTCTGAAGATTCGTCTTCCCCTGTTGCTGTTGCGGCAGCGGGATTCAGTTTTTCCAATCTTTCCGACAATTCAGTCGAATTCTGGAGATACGCTTGTTCGGCTTCATCGTATAGCCTTTCCTTTCGGTAGTTACTGGTAGGGAAATCAATCATCGCCGACATCGCACGATGATTTTCGGCAAAATCACGCCAGTAACAATCAAGCAACGAAATCCTCTTTTGTAGTGCAATCGCGGTGAGTTTCGAGGCTCCTATTTTATCCGTATTGACAATGAAATTCTTGATTCGGACAATGAGGTCTTCTTGGATTAGAGCCCTGTCACTAAACGTTTGCGACATCGTTACGGCAGTTAGATTTCAAACGGAGCGGAGAAAACAAAACTGTTCAAGCGCGAAAGAGAACAAAGGCACGTTGCGCGTATCGCGGTAAACACTTGATTCGAACTGTTCGATCAACGGTAACGATTCGACCGAAGGTCACGGAATTTCGAATCCGTAACGGTTCGCCACGCGGTCTCGTTACAGTTTTTCGCGAACGAACGCACAAATTCTATTCGTAGAATTCGCGATTCACTCTCTCCTGCAGATGCTTCCTGCTGGTCCGCGACGTGACCCCAGGCGATGCTCGATGCACTCGCGATTCACTCGAGGAAACAACAGGATCGAAGCAACGCGGAACACGCGACGATGCACAGAATTCTTCGTAATTCTGCGGCGGATAAATCTCAACGATGGAATGGAGCACTCGTTACACTCTATTCCCGGGTTTCGGCACCAAATGTTTCGATCTTCGTTGGTTTCCAGCACGTGGAAACTTGAACTCGCGATCTTTGGTTTGTAAAAGGTCGGAAAAAGAAATAGCACGAATTTGGGAGAGCGTTTAGTTCGGTTTTTATTTATCCGCAGTCACTCGCGGCACGAAGGATTACTTTTACACCGTTTTCGGCTTGTCTCGATCGGCAGAGACAAGAATTGAGCGCGTGTAAAGACAATAAATCGTTCCGCTAATTCGCAGAAGAGAGATCACAAAGACAAGACGCGCGATTCGATCAGCTGGTGTGTATATACAGTCGTCGTTGATCGTTCCCCTCACCGCGCACCCCGAACTACTCGGTCCGCCCGAAGTGTGCGGAGAAGGACCGACGAACAGCGACGACGGCTGAATCCACGTTACAGGTGACTTTCGGCAATTTTCAAAACATCTATAACGGCAAATCGTGCGAGTACAATCGTATACTCGCACAACGATGCCGGCAAGTGAATTTTAATCGAACAAAATGTGTTCTAGTATTTCTAGAGCCACCTTATTCAACATTTGGTGTTCAAGCACAAAGGAGGAATGATTTAATGCATTATATTATTTCAATTGACCGACATATGAAAATGCAGATATATTTAAATTAAAAGCTTTTAAACTAAATACCATTTCAAACAGTAATTTGCAAGAGTTAAAATACGTATTTTCGGCCAATACAACAAAAGTAATGTTAAAGTGATTAGAAATCATCATATTTTGTGTAGTGTTAGCAAAATACACGATAAAAAAGAGAAACGACATCGTTAAGAATTAAA
Source organism: Lasioglossum morio (assembly GCA_916610235.2). Taxonomy (NCBI): domain Eukaryota; kingdom Metazoa; phylum Arthropoda; class Insecta; order Hymenoptera; family Halictidae; genus Lasioglossum; species Lasioglossum morio. The sequence continues at coordinate 224,188 of CAKAJA020001057.1, read as the reverse complement.
CGACCCTAAATGATCGAAACGTTACACTGTGCGGCGATCGGGTTGTTCTTCGAGTCGGTCAAGAGATACGTGACAGGATTCGTTTGTTTCACCGTGGCAATCTTGAATATTTCCGTTGACCAGTTTGGCGTGTATCCTTTGTCGAATACGGTTTTGAATTTGCTGACGCGTACGCGATCACCAACCTTGAACTTGGCAGGACCGGCGATCTTCACGTTGTTGTACACGGTGGATAAAAGATGCTTAGCATTTTTGCGATTCACGTCTGCGGGTCTCATACGGATGGTGCGATGTTTTCGATTGTTGTAGTCTTCGATCAGCGTGGGGAGCATATCGATCCATCGATATTTTCCACTCAAAGAGAAAAATTTCCACATGCGGTTCTTCAGCGTGCGATTGAAACGTTCCGCGATGGAAGCCTTCATGGTGCTGAACGTGGAATAATGATGGATATTGTGTTTCTTCAGATAATCTTGAAACGTTGCGTTGTAAAACTCTTTTCCCATGTCGGTCTGCAAGTTGTTCGGTGCTCTACCATCCTTTTTCAACGCTGACGCGAAAGCTTTGCACACGTCGTTCGCGTTTTTACTCTTCAAAGGAACCGCCCACGCATATTTACTGAACGCGTCTATTATCGTGAGAATGTATCGATGTCCCTGGTTGTTTCGCGCGTATTTTTGAACTTCAATGATATCGACTTGCCAAAGATCGTCGAGTCCTCGCACGATCACCCGTCTACGAGGGAAGTTGCGCCTCGCCGGAGCGTGCAGCTCCTCCACTACGCTTTGTTTGCTCATCGTCTAAATCAAATAATTTTTCACGTGTATCCCGCACGGTTTCTTCGAGAAGCGACAACCTTCCGCGATCCAACTTGTTCGCGTTCACCGTCTCTTTCACGTCGTTGATTTTGCCGAGCAGTTGATCCTTCGTGTTTTGAAGGTTTCTTTTCACTGTTTCACGGATTTCATATTCCGCGGCCGAAAGTCTTTCGTCGAGTTTATCGACAAGAGTCGTTATACCGTTTATTTTGCTGCTATTCAATCTCCGATCGTTTCTTATAATTTCTATCAAGTTGTCCTCGATTTCGATGAATTTATCGCGACAGTACGTTTGAAAAGATATCTCCATTTTATTATCATCTTCCTTGCACAACTGTCCCTCGTTCTGACGGAATTCGTTCGTGAGCTCGGTTTTCAACAAATCGATGCACGCGTCGACGTACAGTTTCGTCGCCCAGTCGTTGACGGTGATCGGTGTTCCAACATTTTCGATACGCAGATGTTTCGCGTCGAAAAATGCATCGATGCCGCCGGCACGCGTTATCGTTTTCCCATCGACGAGATCGTCCACGTAACCCTTCGTCGCGACATCGTTTCTCTCCAAGTTTCCATCGGCCTTATCGTTGTTGCTCGCCGCCGCCGCCGCCGCGGTAGAATGTTCTCTCTCGCGATTGAAAATCTGATCAGTCGTTGCCGCCTTTAGATTCACCATGATGATGTCCGAACGATTGGGGGAGCGTGAGATGGTCAAAGTCTTGCGATACGAGACGTAATGCGAGACGATTCTCGTCAAGCGAGATTTTTATATTCGACAAAATCGTAATGTGGTGGGGGGGGGGGAGATCATTTTATGATTTTCAAGGTTGACACGTTTTTAAAATAGATTTTGAAGGTTGGTACGACGATAATACGGATAGCGCTAACTCTCAAAGTCGGTTGACCTGTTCGCGAATTAATTTTTTAATTTTATCCTGTAAGCTTATCAACCGGTCGTCGACGATGCTGTTCGCCTCGTCTTTTATTTTCCGCTTCAAGGTTTCCATCATTTGCATTTGCGAGGTATCCAAGTTATCGATTTTTGCATTGATGTCATCGATGCTGGAATCGATTGATTTCATATTCGCGTTAATATCGTATCGAAGGTTATGTATCTTAGCTTGTATTTCAGATTTTAACGTCTCTATAGCGTTTTTCAGTTTTCCATCGATCTCGGACTTCGAGTTCGCGTTAGCCGTTTTCAACTCGGTCGACGACAGTTCGCTCGCCCGCGATATCTCGGACTTTATCGTCTCTTTAGCGGTTTTCAGTTCTTCCGTCAGTTTTTCGATATCGTCTCGAACGTTATCGCGTATCATAGTCTGTATTTCAGGCTTTAACGTCTCTATAGTGTTTTTCAGTTCTTTCGCCAGTATTTTAACGATTTCGGACTTCAGGTTCGCGTTAGCCGTTTTCAACTCGGTCGACGACAGTTCGCTCGCCAGCGATATCTCGGACTTTAACGTCTCTTTAGCGGTTTTCAGTTCTTCCGTCAGTTTTTTAACGATCTCGAACTTCAGGTTCGCGTTGCACGTATCCACGTATACTTTGCTAGTCGCGTCCGCAGCGTTTATAGGTTCGCTCAAGTTGCATACGCGACAACGCTTGACGTCATAGTGGTACTCGAATTTCTTAAGATGTTTGACCCAAGTTTTTATTCGATATATGGTATCGTCGCGGATCTTTGACGAGATTTCTTTAACGCGGGAGTCGACGTATAGTTTGTTGGTAGCGTCGCGCGTATCCAGCGGCGCGCCAACGTTATGAATGCATCTCCTTTTAGCCTCAAACCCTCCTTCTGTACGTCCATCGTAGTAAATCGCATGATGCATCACATGTTTCTTAAGCGAGGACACGATTTCTTCGCTAGTCTGTTTCGAAACGGCGTCGACGTACGATTTGGTAGTTGCATGGTCGTTCGCCAAGGGATCTGCCACGCGTCCGATCCGCGCACCTTTCGCATCGTACAGTTTAACGCCGGCATCGTCGTTTAAACATATAGCGTTGTCGCGCACGAAACTTTTAAACGCCAATGAAGTCGACTCGCGTTTGCCGGATTCGCGAAACCTCATGCCAAATTTGTCGATAGACATTTTTTCCCCCTAAGAATAGATTCGAACCGATGGTACTGTACTGCTTCTGTACCGAGTTCGGATCGACGGTACGGCTAACCGCACTGTTTCTGTACCGGGTTCGGATCGACGGTACGGTATCGCTATTCCTCTGTTACCTTTTCGGTCGTCGCGCGATGCTTTTTCAGTTTCTCCTCGATCTCCGACTGCGCGTGGGCCACCGCGGCGTCCAGGTCCTTGCCGAGTTTCTCCTCGATCTTCGACTGCGCGTGGGTCACCGCGGCGTCCAGGTCCTTGCCGAGTTTCTCCTCGATCTTCGATTTCGCGTCGACCACCACCGCCTTCAGGTCCCTGTTCAGTTTCTCCGACAGGTCTCTGTTCAGTTTCTCCACGATCTCCGACTTCAACGTTTCTTCGAACGTTTTCAAATCTTTCTTCAGTTTCTCCTCGATATGGGTCCTGGACTTGGCGTTAGCCGTATCCACGTATACTTTGTTAACCGCGTCCATACTGTTCGTGGGTGCGCCTATGCAACATATGCGGCGCCGTTTGGCGTCGTAGAAGTCAAAAACCTCCCCAGCTCTTTTTATAGACAAAGCGTGATCACCTATCTCGTATTCGATCGTATCGTCGACGTATGATTTGCTCGCCGCCTCATCCGGCCTCGAAGGTTTCTGCAGATGCTCGATCTTTATCCATTTCGCGTCGTACGTGAATGTGTTCGAACACATAGCAGTATCGCGCACATAACTTTTAAACGTCTGATGGAGAGTCGAGCTAGTAGTTGCCAACTTTTGCTCGTTAACTTTAAATGACGTACCGAATTTGTTGATAAACATTTTTTTAGACCGCTCCTTTCGCCGTTGTTATCGTCAGTCGCAACAGTTCGATCTGCTCTTCGATCCGTACTATTCGTCGGTGTACCGTGTCTAGTTTCATTTCCAGATGATTTTGCAGCTTCCGAATTTCACCATCGTCGTCGTCGTCGTCGTCTCCTCTCGAGGATATCGTTTGATTTCTTTCACAGCAATTAAGACGAATACGCATTTTCATCGCGATTTTAATTTATAATTATACCGGCCTCGCGAAGTTCCTCGAGGATCGACAATATTTCGTTGTCGTGTCCGGAATGACCGGCGTTCTTCGAAGACGTTAGCAATCTCAGACGATCAACGAGATCGTTCGGATCGTCCCAATGCACGTAATCGATTGGGTGATTGGTCACGCGCATAAAATTTGGAATCCCCCCACCACCACGTCGCGACGAAAACAGCGGTCCTATAATTTTCTTGTACTTGTGACCTTTGTTTCCCATTATCTGATTCCTGCGACGATGCGCTTGCGTGATAATGAGAATTCTTTTGTACACCTTCTTATCATCCTCGGTGTACAGCCGCTCGTCGGGTATTTTATTGAATATCAATTCGTAGAGACCGCGAGTCCCCGTGTACCGTATCCCTTTAATGATGATATCATCGTTGCTGGCCACCTCGAACACGGTATTCCCCAACATCAACTTATTGTCATGGAAATATACTCCGTACACGTTGTCGGAATTTTTTGATGATCCGGTGAAAAATTTTTTTAAATACTCCTGCGCTAAAGGCCCGAAATTCTCGGATAGACGTAGATTTTCCTCTACGTGAGTTTCAGGTTTTTCAAAAATATCGCGCATCGAGGATTCCAAAGATATCGTACTCGGTGATTCGAAGGTATCCTGTCGCGGAACCGTCGTCGTCGTCGTCGGCTCGATCTCGTTGCCGCCGCCACCGCTGTCGTCGTCGTCGTCGTCCTCGTCCTCGTCCTCGTCGTCAGAGTATATTTTTTTCGAGGCGAGCGTTACAACAGGCGACTTTTTCTTATTCTTCCGTCTTCTTTTTTTCATAGAGGACGACGGCGTTCCCTTAACATCCGAGAATCTTCTTTTTTTCCGTAGGATGGGTGACAGCGGTAGTGGCGATGGTGGTGGCGTTTCCGCGTTTGACTCGACAGCGATCGTATTTTGAACTAGCTGTTTCAACGGTTCGACGATCGGTCGTAAATTCGCTTGCAAATTCTCCTCGGTTGCCATTTTTCCAACTTTCAACGTTAAATACTTTTTCCGTATGGTATCGCTGGTCTTCGCTATTTCGTTCGCGATCGAAGCTCGCAGCTTCTTCTTCTTCTTCTTCTCGTTCTTCGACGACGATGACATGGATGAACGATGCGACACCGACGGCTCTTACCGGATAAATGGGATCGTTACAGTACGACAAACTCGTTAAATCCGCGTCTGTAGCGACCATGGCTCACCGGACTGTCCTTATCGATTACGAGAAATCCATACTTCTTTCGCCAGCAATTTGAGCACAACTCGCTAAACGTTTCGAACGGCATATCGGTATTTACATGATCCTGATGAACGTGTCGCAGATTCGTAACATCTTGTTTGAACAGAATCAGCAGATTGGCATTGTCGCGAATTAAATGTTTCGGTATTCTCGCGTACGATTGTCCCAGATAAAAGCAATCGACGTGCGAATGTCTACCCATCGCGAAATACTCTCTCATGATATCCTGCTCGTCGCATGCCACGTCGTCGAAGATAAATATCGAATCGGGTCGTGCCTCTGCGGGAGGAATTACGTCGGCATTGTCCGCGAACGCGTAGTAGCCTACATCCTCCCCCACGGATGAGAACAGTTTACTCAAGTATCGATATTTCGGCTGATGCAACGATTTCGAGTACACGTACACGTTGGCGAATCGTAGTCCGTTCGCACTCTCCAACAGGCTAATCATAACGTTCGTTTTACCACATCCTGACGGACCGCTTATCACGCATCGTACATTGCGAGGTAACAATAATCCGTGTTTTCGCATCGTCTCCTCGCGATCGTCGAACGCGCGACACGGTGGAACACGAATATCCAATGATTGTCTCACGAAACGCATGCTTTGATCGATTCGAGGCAGCGGGCTAGTATTTATATGAGAGCTCGAACACCGTTGGTATCAGTTGCTCTCCCGACGGTGAAAAGGATCCGGCGGAAGCTTATGCGTGCGAAACCGCATACCGGTAAAGGGTTTTTGAACAAAGCTATAAACGCGTTACCGTTCGAATTGCATATACCCGGTTATCAATTTTGCGGTCCCGGTACGAAGCTGCGCGCACGATTAGCTCGCGGGGACCGAGGAATCAATCCGTTGGACGCGGCCTGTCGCGAGCACGATATAGCGTATTCGCGACACAAGGATCTCAAAGATCGTCACGTTGCCGACAATATTTTGGCGGATCGAGCGCTGCAACGCGTAACGTCCGGAGACGCTACATTCGGGGAGAAGGTGTCCGCGGCTGCCGTGTTGGCAGGCATGAAAGCTAAAACGAAATTGGGCATGGGTATAAAGAAAAAAACGAGAGAGGAAAAAAGACGGCGAAATGGTAGAAAGAAAAAACGAATACTCCCAATCGCCAAACGCGGCGGCTTTTTGCCGTTGCTGTTGCCCGCTTTGTCGGCTATAGGAGCATTGACGGGTGGCGCCGCAGGTGTAATCAAAACGGTAAACGCCGCGAAAGCAGCGAAGAAACAGTTGGAAGAGGCTGAGCGACACAATCGCGCCATGGAGGGTCGCGGGGTGTATCTCGCGCCGTATATGCGTGGAAAAGGTTTGAGAGGAAGGAAAGAGAGAAAAAGAAAAAAAAAATGACGACACGACGACGGACGTCGAATTGACGGCCGTCTGTAAACGATTGCCACATTTTCGCGGGGTTTTTATGCGCGACGATTTGCCGGGACGCGCATGGACAAACGAGCGAGGTATAGTCAATCTGGATAATAGTCGCGGGCCGGGAACGCACTGGGTCGCATACATAAAACGCGGGTCGCGCGTCAGATACTTCGATAGTTTTGGAAATCTTCGTCCGCCGATCGAGCTGATTCGCTATTTCGGCGCGAACGCGACAATCTTGTATAATCACAAACGTTTTCAAAACTACGACGAAAGCGTGTGCGGACAATGGTGCGCGAAATTTCTCCGAGAAACTTTGTTGTAAAAAAAAAAAAAAAAAAATATGAAGTCGTTCACGTTCACGTTGTCGGGAAAAAGCAGCGTACTGTCGTCGCAGTTCTTTCCACCTATAGATTTGGGCAACGACGAATACGAGCTGGGATTGCTCGATTTGCAAACTTATTACACGATACCGAACATCAGCGACAAAATCGGTAACAATCGATTCTACTTCGGCGAGAAAGACGAGATGATCGTCATCCCCGACGGTTCGTACGAATTGGAAGCGATCAACGCGTACTTGAGACGTGAAATACGCGAACGATATCCCCCGAAAGATGGTGAAACGCCACCCGATAACGAATATCCGTTGGTCCTACGGGCGAACAACAACACCATGAAAAGCGAAATTAAAAGCAAGTATCGGATAAACTTCACACTGCCGCGCAACGTGGGATCGATCCTAGGATTTTCCACGAATCGCGTTTTATCGTCGAACACGTGGCACACGTCGAACGCGTCCGTGGACATCATTAACGTGAATATCATTCGAGTAGAATGTAACGCGACCACCGGATCGTACGACAACGGTAAACTCATTCACGCGATACACGAGTTCGCGCCCCAGGTACCGCCAGGGTATAAATTATCCGAAACACCCGCCCGAGTCATTTACCTTCCGATCGTTGCTCGAGTAATCAACGATTTAACGATCCGCATCGTGGATCAAGCTGGCCGTTTGATCGACTTTCGCGGCGAAGAAATCACGGTGCGACTACACGTGCGACGAAGCGATGCTAATTCATAACAATACGACATTCAACAAGTTGAACGGCGCGCTAATTCGTAAAAACGATTCGATTCGCAAGAAACTAACCGCGGAAAACGTGAAGTATCTGAGATCTTTGGGATTTATTGTTAAAAAGTGAAAGAAGTGCCACCATGTTCGACGACATTTTGAACATCTCCGAAGCGCCGATCTTCGACAATCGAATAACGAAGATCGAGCTGCACACGTACAATCCGTACGCCAACACGACGTTCGGAAGCAACGACGAGATAAGGATTCCCATTCAACAGCAAGATTTGTACACGCTCCCGTGCAGAAGCTTCCTATACGTCGAGGGAAAGCTTAGTTTACCGGGAAAACTTGATTACCCGCGGAAGGATCGGCTATTGAAACGGCGATTCTCGATAACAATGCCGTTGCGTTTATGTTCGAGGAAATACGCTACGAACTGAACGGCGTTGAAATCGATCGGGTCAGAAATCCCGGTATCACGACGACTCTGAAGAATTACGCGAGCCTGTCGGTGACGAGAAGCAACGCGTTATCCAACGCAGGCTGGACATACAAGAACGAGCACAAGGAAGTCGCAACGACCACGATACCGATAAACTTCAACTTTTGCATACCTATGAGCGTGTTATTGGGCTTCTGCGAAGACTACAAACGCGTTGTAATAAACGCTCGACACGAATTGGTTTTGATTCGTTCGCGTACCGACGCGAACGCGTTGCGCAGCTCGTTCGACAATGCGAAACCCGTTCTGGATCTGTACAAAATTCAATGGCGAATGCCGCACGTCACGTTGGACGAAGTACACAAATTGTCGATGTTACGTATTTTGGACAGCGATAGACCGATCGGCATGAGTTTTCGATCGTGGGAACTGTACGAGTATCCTCTACTCCAAGCGACTACGAAGCACACATGGGCGATAAGAACAGCTCCGCAAATGGAGAAACCGCGATACGTGATATTCGCTTTACAAACCGCGCGAAAGAATGATTTAAAGAAAACGGCTACGCGATTCGATCATTGCGCTTTAGCCAATATTCGGCTCTACTTGAACTCGGAAACCTATCCGTACGACGATCTAAATATCGATTACGAGAAAGGTAAATACGCGTTGCTCTACGATATGTACGCGAAGTTCCAAGAATCGTACTACGGAAACGGCGAAACGTTACTCGACGTTGCGAACTTCCTGCAATACGGTCCGTTCGTTGTTCTCGATTGCTCCCGACAAAACGAAGCGCTGAAAAATGCGACGATCGACGTGCGAATCGAATTCGAATGTCGAACTGACGTCCCCTCCTCGACAACCGCATACTGCTTGATGATACACGACTGCATCGTGGAGTACAACCCATTGACGAATATCGTTCGAAAAATCATCTGAAAATGCTTATGTAAAAAATGTATTCTTATCGAATAAATAATTATTGAAACATATGAAAGACAGTGATTTATTGATGAAAAATCATATACAGAAAAAACATTCGCCTCGCACTTTTAAATTTAGAGTTATTTTATACCGAAGAAGAACGTATTGGCATCGCACGCAATCGATAGAAAAAAAGTCTGGTTGAAACGCTCTCAAATATTAATCTACACTTCTTATCGAATAAATAATTATTGAAACATATGAAAAGACAGTGATTTATTGATATACAGAAAAACATTCGCCTCGCACTTTTAAATTTAGAGTTATTTTATACCGAAGAAGAACATATTGGCGCACACGCAATCGATAGAAAAAAAAAAAAAGTCTGGTTGAAACGCTCTCAAATATTAATGTACACGAAATTGCAAGCGTCTACAAATTCTTGTAGCATGAAAAAAAGATCTATAAGTAACACTCCTGATTATCCGAAGAGCATAGCAATGTAACAACCGATAAAGGAAGCGTGCAATAAAAAAAAGTCTGATCGACTATATGAAATCAATGATGGATGGTTCCATTACTCAGCCCGCATAACCGACCAGACTCCTTTTTTCTTTTTATGCACACTTTCTTTCTCGGTTGTTAAGTCACTATGTTCTTCGGATAATCAGGAGTATTACTTATAGATCTTTTTTCATAATACAAGAATTTGTCAACACACTTGCAATTTCATGTAGATTAATATTTTTTTTAAATTTCTTCGTAAGAAATCGCATTCACTCCCGACCGTTTTTTTTTTTTTCAACGTTGCATGGAAAAAATCAATTTCGTTTTTGAGTTTCGATCACGTCCGCGCATAATAGCATTAATTCGCAATCTATCAGGGAATTTTGATTGAAAAACTGATGATTCGCGGTGGCAGTTTTCCTCGAAAAAATAAAATTTTTAAATTTTTCCTCGATTATTGGAAGGTTATCAGTCAACTGCGAATACATATTTTGTATGCAGAATTCGAGATTAAATAAATTAAACATGGTTTTTCCCGTAACATATAAAGACGTGAACTGATTCGATAGTTTAACGAGTTTCAAATCATTGAACCGAACTACACGCAATGTTAAATTATCACGAATTCTTTGCTCTTCTTCTTCTTCTTCTTCTTCTTCTTCTTCTTTCCTCGTGGACGAAAGCAAGTCTGCCAAACGCTTCTTCATGCGCAACAAATCGATCCACGCGTTCGGGGAGATAGCGATCTCGTTGCCTCGGTTATCTCCTATAACCATTTCGACGAAAATATCCTCGTCGACTCGTACGCCTATTTCCAAATATTTAAAATAGTTGCCGGCAATGGAATATCTTCGGCTTAGGATTCGTACAGAGCGGTTGCGAGAAGTCTTCGACACCGATGACGATGCCCGCGATTGTTGGAAATTCCTGCAATCAATTGATTTTTTTTTTTTTTAACTGATGAAACGTTTTCATAATTTAAAAATTGATTTTTATTTCTTATACTTACATCGTTTTCTTTGCTTCTTTCGCACTTCTGTTATATTCGTTGAACGATGAATGACGGTTAACAGACATCTTCGTTACTGCGTTTGCGGTAAAACTTCTGAAGTGCAGTGCTCGAAACACGTCCTTTTGTACTATGCGCTATCGCTTCCTTTATCGATATAATGTTCCAGCATTGCAACGGAATCTATCTCTACCACTTCCTTTTTCCGAACCCCCCCCCCCTTCCCCCTTCCCCTTCCCCCTTCCCCTTCCCCAGTCAGTCGTCGTCGTCGTTGTCGTTGATGCTATAATGTCCCCAAGGAAGAGTATTGATCAAATTATCGCGGATGCAGCGTTTATCATCGTGCGGACTCAGTGCCAATTTGATTTCGGATACCGAATACACCTGGTGCTGCATGGACATTATACGGTTACTGTTGACGCTCTTCTCCGTACAATTACGAAGGCACCCGATATAGTCTTCGAAACTTATATCCCTAACCGTGACATTCGTACTGATACCTTTTATCTTTTTGGTTTCGCGACAGGTATCGTCATCGCGCACGCGAGTGGCATACATTTTCGAGCGGAGTCCTACGAATTCGGTCATAATTTTACCACCGTTCTCATCCTTCATCAATCCCAACATCTTTTTGTTCGCGATCGGAACAGCGTATGCATTATTCTCGGGATAATTGCTGGTGTCGTAGCGATAAATATCGCGTTTCAGCATTTCGTACGCGTCGTCGCATGCAATTTCGTATATCAAACTATCCGTATCCGTGTACAAAATCTTACATTTTTCTTTTAAATTTGGATACATATATATTGGAAATGGGTATTGTAAAATAAAGATCGCGCACAAGAATTCGTTCTATAATTCTTTATTTCAACGATGTAGAAAACTAGTCAGAAGACGTCTGTATGGTTTGCAAGTCAATACTGAACTGAAACTGTAAGGAGAAAGTTTTGGGGGGCGGAAAACCCCTGTTGGGTCCACTCGGGAAATCACGATACCCAGAACCCTAAGTTTATTACTCAGGCCCTCTTAGAACTGAGATATTGCAGGCCTTCCACTTCTGACCTGAGAGCCGTTTGAATATACAAGGACACTGTTTATGTCCTTCAACACCCGACTTTATCTTTGCTGATATTCCAACAGGCCCCCTCAAAAATAAGTCGGTGTTCTATTCACTAGTTTATTTAATAAATCTGATAAAAATGACCATACAGATAATCTTCCTCGTGTTTGTTTTTGACTCTACTTCTGGGAACAAAATACAAATGGTCCAACATTCGTTGCTTGGATTAGGGAAACCCAGAAAAACCTAATCAGACCATACAAACTACATCTATTATAAGTTATATAATTATTATACGAGTCCCATTCCTGTTCTAAATTCTAGGAATTTATTTGCTGGCAATGGCTTCGTCAGAGTGTCTGCTAGTTGGCCACCTGTGGGAATAAATTCAAGTTTTATGACTTTCTTTTCAACTTGTTCTCTAGAGAAATGGTACTTTATGTCTATATGCTTCGATCGTTTATGACTGCACGGATTTTTCGCAATATTTATACAGCCCATATTATCTTCGAATATTACTATTGGATCAGATACACTTATATTAATACTCATTGCCAATGATTTCAACCAAAGTGCTTCTCTCACTGCTTCGAAAAGAGCCATATACTCTGCTTCAGTTGATGAAGCAGCTACAGATGCTTGCCTTTTGCTGTTCCAGCAAATTGTACACTTTTCATATAGTTTGAACAAATACCCTGTTGTGCTCTTTCGATCCGTATTATCACTACCACCCCAATCTGAATCTACATATGCACTCAGTATATTTTTATAATCGTTTTTAACATAAGTTAATTTAATATTAGCTGACCCTTTTAGATATCTAAGAACCCTTTTAAGGTTTTGCCACAGTTCACTATTATTTTTATTTGAATATCTGCTTAATATGTTTATTGCAATACTTAAATCTGGTCTTGTGCAAATCATTATGTACATTAAACAACCAATTAAGTTCCGGCAAGGTGCATTGTATTGTTCATCAGAGTTTAAAGCTACGTAGTCTAGTACACTTGGAAGAGGTGTACTCACTGGTTTGCAGTCTAGCATATTAAATTTCTCAAGCACAGTCTTAATATATGCAGTCTGATCCAATGTTATTTGTCCATTAGTTCTACTCACTTTTATTCCAAGAAATAGTTTTATTTCATTCAAATCCGTCATACAGAATCTATTTTTCAAATAATTTTTGAAATTTTTCATTGTTTCAATCTCAGCAGTTATTATTACTAGATCATCCACATATAGTACCACATATATATTCTTTAATATACTTTTTCTGTCTAAAATATAAATGCATCGATCTGCTGATGAATTCCGGAAGCCTTTCTCTATAAGAGCTTTTTCAAACATCTCAAACCAGCATCTAGCTGATTGTTTAAGACCATATAATGATTTATTCAATTTACATACTTGATTATCATTATTATTACATTTGACACCTTCAGGAATTCGCATATAAATTTCTTCCTTTAAAATACCATTTAAAAACGCTGTTTTTACGTCCATGTGGTGGACTAATAAATCATGTTGATTAGCAAAAGCTATCAGAAATCTAAAACTAGACATTCTAGCTACAGGTGCAAATGTTTCATTATAATCTTCTAGATATTTTTGACTAAAACCACGAGCCACTAGTCGAGCTTTGTATTTCAATGGATTTCCGGATTCATCATTTTTAATTGTAAAAACCCATTTGCAGTCTACGATGTTTTTATCTTTTGGCCTCTGTACTAAATCCCAAGTTTTGTTAATAACTAAAGAGTTTATTTCTTCAGCAATAGCTTGTTCCCACTTAATCCTATCTTTTCTCATTTTAATTTCTTCAAATGAGGTGGGAATCTTTAAAACTATTGACTGGGCACACAAAAGATAATCATCGTCTTCATCAAATTCTTTATATGAAATAGTCGGTCGTTGTTTAATCCTATCACTCCTTCTAGGTTCTACGCTATCTTTTAATACTTCTACTTGATTTTGTTCTGGTCCAGATACTCCTGCTATATCTGTTTCAATTACAGATTTATTATTCCCTTGATCTAACATAACTTTTATTCTCGGCTCTACCACATCTGATTCATTGTTATCAGATTTCTTCCTTTTTACCACATCTGATTTTTCATTATCAGATTTATTAAATCCACACTGTATATCTACTGATTTCGGCACCTCTCGAGATGCATCAGTTTCACATAGATCACCTTTTGTATCTATTCCCTTTATTTCCGGCCGAGATTTTAAGTAATTAATTTCATCAACAATAACATCCCTTACTATTTCAAATTTCCCCTTTTCTACGTTCCACACTTTATAACCATTTGGTACAAATCCTACCAATATACATTTGTAAGACTTGTCATCAAATTTCGATTTCCTAACTTTATTGTGAACGTAAACAGTGGAACCAAAAACCTTTAGATATTTTAATTTGGGCTTTTTATTATGCCACAATTCAAATGGGGTTTTATTTACACATAGAGCTTTCGATGGGGTTAAATTAATTAAATATGTAGCAGTTAAAACTGCTTCTCCCCAAAACTCTTTTCCTAAACCTGCACCGTTTATCATTGCACGTGCTTTTTCGGTTATTGTCCTATTCATGCGTTCTGCAACGCCATTTAATTGCGGAGTTCGCGGGACCGTTAAGTGATAGCTTATTCCTCTTTGTACACAATAATCTTTCATTACATTCGATAAGTATTCTCTGCCATTATCACAATATAAATTGACAGTTTTTAAATTAAAACGTGCTTCACTTTTTGCAATGAAGTCTTTAAAAACTGTGAAAACATCTGATTTGCTATCAAGCAAATATGTTACGCAGTAATGCGTATACTCATCAATGAATGTAACAAAATACTTTTTACCATTAATTGTAGAAGGAGTGATCGGGCCACAAACGTCTGTGTGAACTATAAACAATGGTTTCCTGATATGACTCTTATCCTTTACCTTTTCAAATGGTAATTGTGCTTGCTTTCCATTTATACAAGCTTCACATAGATAATCGTCTGGAATTGCTTTTTCAAGATGAGTCACATCTTCTACCATTTGTTTATTTTTCAATTGTAAAAATTTTGTTTTTCCTATATGCCCTAAACGTCTATGCCATAGTTCATAGTTATTAATAATTTTACTAGGCATATGAGAGCTCAATAAATTTACTCTTTTCTTTGCAATATCAAAAACAATAGATGTTAAATTATTTAAAGGTTTACCATACATTACCATTTTACCATTCTTAAAGATTTGGACACCTCTCTCATCGAAGATAATACTTATCCCTTTCTGCTGCATTTTTTTAACGGATAGTAAATTATATGGTACTTCAGGGCAGTATAGCACATCTTCGAGTACTCCTTCAATGCCTAGGTTGCTGGTAACAGATATTTGTCCCTTTTTAGTAGCCGTAATGTGTTCGCCATTCTTCGCTATTGCAATCTTGATGGGTGGATCTAGTTGCATTATTTTTGAGAATACACTCTCATCATTAACAATATGATCCGATGCTCCGGAATCCAGAATAAATATCAATTTTTCAGTTTCCAACTTCTGATATTCTCCGGTCATAAATGCGTAGCTGGAGACATTATCGTTTGCTGCTGTTTGCGCCGTATGAATTGACTGCAAATTTCTATTTTTATTTCTTTGTTCTGTTTTGTATTGGAGCCTCCTTTTGTAATGATAACAATCCTTGATTCTATGCCCTGCTCTTCCGCATTGATGGCATTTTCCAGCGAATGATAATTTATTCGGTTTGAATGCATTTCCTCTTCTGTTCTGTCCCCTACGGTTTCCTCTTCTTAATCTTGAAGTTTCAAAATTGTTTCCTCTTGAGTTCTCTATTTCCATTCTTCCTGCTTGCAGCACTTTTGTACTTGTGTCTATATTTTCACTTTTGATCCTTGTTTCGTGATCAAAAAGTCTTTTCTTCACGATGTCCAGGTTTATTTTTGATTCGGTCATCATCGTCTCGATAACTGTTGATACCGTGTCATAGGCTTCCGGTAAACTTGATAGTAAAATGGAAATTATTTCGTTCTCCCTCATTGTCACGCCCGCACCTGATAGCTCAGTTATTAATTCGTCAAATACTTCAAAATGCTCCTTCAGTGAAGCATCATTCTTCATTTTTAATCGAAGCAATTTCTTCCGGATTGACAATTCCGTAGCCGTACTCTGGCTTTCATATACGGAATCTAAATTTGTTAGAATAGATTTTGCAGTGCTTCCTGGCGTATCGTACTTGAGGTGCGTGTCGGCTAAGTATTGCACAATTGAACATTTTGCAATTCGTTCTGCCTTTGTCCATTCGGCGGTAATTGGATTCGGCGGTAGATCATCAATGACCTGCAGTACATCAAGCTCGTACAAGTAATTACGAATTCTGTGTTTCCACGCGTTATACTTTGTGCCACTAAACTGAGGAATGTTTCTTCTGTCTTTGTGTGTATCCATTTTCACTTACACAAAGTATCTTACACTTAGTTGCTAAACAATTAAAACTACAAGTCACACACAATTAATAAAACACTTAACTATTACACTAAGTACTAAACACACAAAAAAAATATAAACCGATAACTATATACAGAGTTAATGCACAATGTGTCCTGGGCCCATAACCTATTGGAAATGGGTATTGTAAAATAAAGATCGCGCACAAGAATTCGTTCTATAATTCTTTATTTCAACGATGTAGAAAACTAGTCAGAAGACGTCTGTATGGTTTGCAAGTCAATACTGAACTGAAACTGTAAGGAGAAAGTTTTGGGGGGCGGAAAACCCCTGTTGGGTCCACTCGGGAAATCACGATACCCAGAACCCTAAGTTTATTACTCAGGCCCTCTTAGAACTGAGATATTGCAGGCCTTCCACTTCTGACCTGAGAGCCGTTTGAATATACAAGGACACTGTTTATGTCCTTCAACACCCGACTTTATCTTTGCTGATATTCCAACAATATAACCGTAATGAAAGTCGTACAAATGACATTTCGATATGTCCAATACGGACATACCTATGTAAACGGGTTTGTAAAATTTAATATTGATTTTTTTCAGCTGAACCGCGACGAAATCCTCCGAGAACACCGTACAACTGTGAAAATTCGGTCTAGCTATCAGTCGCTCGACACTGTGTCGACCGTTCCATCGAGAGAGTAATTTCACGCACGCGTGATTTCGAACGTTCTCCATCGTTTTTCCGAACACCGCGTTATTCATTAGTTTAAACAAATTCTTTGAAAAGTCGTCGCTTGCATTGGCACGCAATTTTGTGTTCAAATCGATATAACTGTTCAGCCATCGCGATTGTTGAAACTCTAGAATTCTATGAATTTTTTTCAATTTCAAACCGTGTCTCAAACTTTGTTGCAGATACCGATAATGTAGAACGTATCGTTCCTTATCGCGAAGCGTAGCCAACAACTTTCCTTTTCGGTTCGACGAACCATTCGCCGCCGTGTCGTGACTCGGGCAAAACGGAAGATCCGCGTGAGCGTCGTAAATTTCGCGCGGATACTCCAAATCCACCTCTAAAATGTATCCTACGGGACTATCGATTGGAATAGATTCGATACTAAAATTATCTATACTCGTCTGATCGCTCACCCAGCGAAAATTGCTGTGCGGTAGAGGTTGCGACATGGCCCAACCATACAAATTATTAACATCAAAATACATCAGATAGGTGGACGGTTCGCTCGAGTCGTACGTCGGCAAATACTTGTTGTTCGCGCGCGCATACCTGTGAGAACATTGACTCAGTCCACCGCGTATTCCACGCTCCACGAACAAAAGCATGTTCACGTCGGTGAACAGCTCCAGCTCGATCTTCGTCATTTTTAACATCACGTCCCACGCGAAACCGGGGAGCGTGTAATAATGCGCTGGATCGAGTTTATAATTCTCGAGACAGTCATCGCGAAAATTTTCGAAAACATCTGCCAACAACAGCACGTCCAATTTTAAGTACAAATCGCTGTACTGTCCTAACGTCTTTATATCGAACCGCGTCCAAACCGTATTCGCGTGAAGGTAATCGGCATCGGATATCTCGCTGGCGCATAACTGATTGTAAAATGCCTCGCGCGGTGGCAATTGCTCGTCGTTTAGTTGTAACCATGCTGGTTACACATCAGAATCGATCCCCACCACGACGGCAATAATATCGACAGCTATGCTTGTTTAGAGAAGGATCGCAGGATCGATCTACGTAATGAGATGCGCGCGCATCGATCCCCTCTAGATTGCGATCAAAGGAGGTCGATGCGAGCAGCAAATTGATCACTCTGCGTCTAGACTTGTTCTGATAAGCACGTAGGAGTCACTGTGCGATCGCGAGTCGATCAAGATTCATGTCTCAAAGTAGAGGCCATTAAATTGCATACTGCCAAAACGGCAATTGTTAAAGAATTTAATATAGCTTATCCAAGAACAATTAATGATTCGCTTAACGAATATTGTTTCTGTTAATTGAAATGATTATATAAAGTAATAATTATGTACGATAATTAAAAATTTCGTGTGTGGAGTGTGTAAATTGCCACGAGGGCAAGGTATCTGCGTAACAATGAAGAGTCGAGATTCAATTAATATGAGTACAATTTGAGTGATTGATATGATCATGTGTTGAAAGTGTGTTGCCGCGAGAGCGTGCGGTATAGATTGCGATCCATGGTCGAAATAAAATGCTATTCATTTTGCAAGTCAGGTCAATTGATTGAAATATTCTAATCCCAATTGTGGGACGTACAGATTTAAATTGTGGATATACGCACGTTCAGTTCTTGAGATGTCGGAATGTTAAATAATGCGCGTAGCCTAACTGTGTTGTCATCGATTGCGGGTCATCGTGACTCGGAGCGCGACAAATTCTAAAGGAAATATTATTGATTTGTGAAGGAGTAGAGTTTTCACATGTATAGATATATATGCCAATATATCTATATATGTATATATAGACATACCTATACCGTTTATTATCGGGATTGCTCGCCTTATCGTGTGTTGGGTGAATCAAGCAAGAAGTCCTTGCTCAAGACAAGTGTCTGGATATCGCGTGTGTCTAGACGGTCACGTATTTGTATACAGCCTATCCATCTATATCCTTTCCGCTACGTTGTGTGGTTGCCGACCGAGCAGGAGCCGATCGCTCTTCCCTGGGTCAACCGGCAAGACCGATCGTCGTTTTGTTTCGTTGGCCTGATCCACAACGTAGTATTCCTCATTTTTGATTAACAGCACGCGTATTGTTGGACGGTGGGAGGATCGCCACGGCCACGTATCGTGCCCTGCCTCGATTCTCCAACCTTTCCAGTTCGTCTGAGTTCTTGTGCAGGTGGAGACTGTTCGCCGCTCCTGCGACATCCCAGCAGTGCCGTTCAGTCTTTTCCATTCTGCTACAAGAATTAATCTATTTCTGTGGAGGGTGACAGGGCGCTCGGACGAGTGAGGAGTCGCCACGGCCACGTATCGTGCCCTGCCTAGACTCCTCGACCCGTCCCACGTGACGCTGTCGACCTCTCCAACAGTGTAGAAATAGTTAGATAAAACTAACTCCTTCCGTATCCGTATGTCCGAACCATGTTCAAATTTTGAGTGCTTGTGCAGGTGGAGACTGTTCGCCGCTCCTGCGGCATCCCAGCAGTGCCGTTCAGTCTTTTCCATTCTGCTACAAGGATTGATCTAATTCTGTGGAGGGTGACCGTACGTTCGGACGAGTGAGGGGTCGCCACGGCCACGTATCGTGCCCTGCCTAGACTCCTCAATCAATCCCACATGATATGGTCAACTTCTTTACAGATTAGAAATAATTTAACCCACTCAAATCGTGTGTTACAATTCTTAAAGAATATAGCGTGAAACGAACGGGATGTGTTCACGATTCGGAGCGATTGCAAACCATTATTGATGCGCCCACGCGAATGGGAAAATTCTACGCTACATTTGGGGTCGTTGCGTATTGCCGTATATGTATTATCATTTGATATAGTGATCTCGGGGATTGCGTTCCTGTATAAACAAAACAGATTGCAGAATATACTTTCATTCTACCCGATTTCAGTTTCAAATAATTATTGATCTTCGCCTCAACCTTTCCGCCATCCAGTGCCTGGAGGCACGAACCTGTCGAGGTAAGGAACCTCGGGTCTCGTAACCAACCCGGTGTTCCAATGGAATCTATATAAATTTCTTTGAGTTTTTGGAATTAAGTTCACCGTCACGTCCAGGTTGTTGCAGTGTCGCCACGGTCACGTGTACGTGCCCTGCCGATGCTGCATCAATGCTTGCACGCCACTGTGAGCGTTGCATACATACACGGGACCGATCGCCATTCCTGTGATCTGCTAGCAATGCCGATCGACTCTCCGTGACAGTCAAGTTCAAATCAAGTATCCATTAAAACAAAGGTATTCAAGATTAAATTGTTTGAACGTTCTCTCTACGGACGCTTCGCCATGGCCACGTTTGCGTGCCCTGCCTAGAGCGTGTCGTGGTAGGGAACAACGATAATAAGTTTCTTGACTGCCTGGCATAAATCTTTCTATTAGTTCGACAATAGGTTTGATTAAAATATCCAAATCTACGAAAAGTAAGATAAGGACAGGTTACATAGTTTATCGTACGATGTTAGATAGTCGTACGGGAAAACACCTTTTCTCGTTAAAAGATCGAAATCGCTGTCGGAAAGATGCGCAAATTCGCTTCGTACGACGCGCAGCTTGCTCTTGTCCAAATACGATGATAATTTGTTCAGACTGGAATTCAAGAATTTGAATGAATCGATAAACCGAAACTTTACCAACTTTTTGTAATCTTTTTTTTTTTTTAACATTCCCGACCCCGGCAACGTGTTTCGTGAACGAAATGTACCGCTCTTTTGTAAGCGGTAACACTTCCATATTCCCTGCGAACGCGTTCGCCAATTCCTTGATGATAAAATGCGCATCGTAACCGGATAAATTGTGAAAAACCACCGGTATCACGTACGTATGTTGATAACGCAAATTGCAATCGTTATGCGCCGGACCGCGATACATGCCCGTAATATGGCAATGATCGCGCACTTTTACCTCGAAATCGTTGAACGGTTTTTCGCATATGTGACAATGCGAGGCATTAAGAAAATCTAATTTTTGCGCTTTGGTTAACGCCTTCATCGGTACTTTTTTATCGAGTATCGACTGTAATTTATGGCTCAATTCGTACAACTTTTCCGCGAACCATGCCGAGCATCCCTCTGCTCTGGAACAAGCTTGATACTCGCACAAAGTAGCATTGTATCGACAATGTACGTAATAACCTATGCTGAATGCGTGGTGATGCTGATACTGCATACGCGCTCTACAGCTCTGTTCTTCCTGTTTCTTCAGCAAACATTCTAAATCGGCGTAAATGACGAAAGGCGTCCGTTCTTTGTACGCGTAGTTACCAAACCGCAACCACATATCTTCCGGGGTCGGAAGCGTCAGAGCGCATTCGTTTATTCGATTGCAATCGGTTGCATGGGCGT
The DNA here is from genome assembly GCA_916610235.2 of Lasioglossum morio. Classification (NCBI taxonomy): domain Eukaryota; kingdom Metazoa; phylum Arthropoda; class Insecta; order Hymenoptera; family Halictidae; genus Lasioglossum; species Lasioglossum morio. The sequence continues at coordinate 203,057 of CAKAJA020001057.1, read as the reverse complement.
CTAATCTCTCTTGCGATGAGAAATATTGTAGGCATCTGAGGAGGAAAAAACGAATATATAACATCAACACTTTTGATTGAAAAGAAAAGAAAAAATGTGTTCAACTTACCGGTCGCAAATACGCTTGGCACGATTGTTCTTGCTAAGCTGCGATGAAACCAATCGTGATAAATTTCTTATACACATGTAATGATTGTGCGAAGTCCTCTGTAGAAAAAGCAAATTAACATGCTTGCTCCGCTTCTTCTCGGTCAGATGAAGCGTTCCAAACTTCTTACGGTCCACCCATTCGAACACGTTCACGGAAACGTCGTTTACCCGTTCGAATTTTCGAATATCTTTGAAGGATATGGGCAGCCGAAAACCTTCGGTTCGAAGCACTGTACGGTAATGTGGATAGGAGGTGGAACGCTCCGGATGTTTCACAACCGGGTAGAGACCAGCCACGACCGACCAAAAAAAACAGGCTTCGCCGCCGTCGTTGACGCTGATTACTGCTCTCTTCAGCTGTATCGCTCGAGGTATACGCGAACTGGTGCCAGCTTGCAGTGGTCGATACACGTTGCAATTCACTATTAGATGCAGTATCTTCGATAGCGCCCATCCGCTGTCTCGTTCTTGAAATTCTTCCATCGATGTTAAAATCGTTGGCATAACGTTTTTCAGGTACCATCGACGTAAATCGCTCGTTCGAAACAGCGCAAAATTTCGTGTGCCGAAACTTTTCATCGAAACCATGTTGCGCAACACAAATTCCGCTTCCAACATAATGTTCACTTTCACCGATGAATGCTCGTTCAAAAGTTCCGTAACGCGTCTCGTAATTATCCGCTTCGCGTGTTGTAAAAATTGGCGAGGATCGATATGCTCAACGTTGATAACAACACCGCTCGATATACGGTTTCGAAACGCCGACTCGATATCTTCCCAACGAAGAGTCGATGCTCTCGCACCGCTGCGACTCGTATCGCATAAACCTCGACCAACGCGCGACGAAAAACGATAATCCAGCGAAACGTTTAAACTCTTCAAACGACATATTAGCGATATTAAACTAAATTTCGCGCCTACCGATAATTCATCCTTCATACGGGATAAATAATTGGTGCAGTACTGTAAAGTCTCGATATACGAGCGAGACCATTCGCGATACTCGTCGATGGTTCTGATCAGCACCGACATACGCGTCAGACACTTTAACGCCTTTTTACAAATCTCAATCATCTTGCGCAAAAATAATTTTTTTTAACTTCAATTTCACGTCATCCGTTAAATTACCAGTTCGTAGAAACACAATTATACTTCGCATCCAGTTAACATGATTCGGCGTTCGCCCGTTTTTATTATATCCAATATCGTGGACGGTGACTCGACCGCGGGCCATGGCGACACAACTTGACTAAATCTCTTTGTATAGAAAAAACATATACGACTCGTAACGTCGTTTCGCATAAAACGTTCGATCATCGCTTTCTGCTCGATGGGAAAACGATCGTTCAAATACAAATTTATAACATGACTCCAAGCCAAATTTTTTAATGTTAAAACCGACATATCAATATTCCTCGTCGCTCGAGAAACATAAACGATGTTTCGTGATCGGCAAAAAAGGAGGAGTCAAAACAATACGTGACACGCAATGACGTCTCGATGCTAACACTCCCGTGTAAACATAATCGGTTCTACGATATCGAAGCACAGCTTTCCTTAAATACAACGACAATTTCCGTTTCGGTTTTAGGAAAACGAACACTCGTAAAAGATCGATGTTCTCGTTCCTTACGTCGCACAACAAGTCCAGCGGTTTGTACGTTAAAACCGTCACGTATGGAACTATGGCGAGCGGAAATTTTTTGCGAACAACGCAATAAATCTCGCACGAAAGAACGCGAAAATATCGCTCCAAAATCTGTTGATACGTCTTCGAATAATTGCGAATATCAAACTCGAATAACTTCGTCGCGGCAAATGTTTGTAGCGAGGGCACCTCCGCCGCGTACTCCATCGCATGACACAACTTTTTATTCCGAATCTACGTCTGGTATTCATTGTCACATCCACATACATAATATTATGAAACAAATACATTCGCATTAACAAAGAAAAAAACGAAGGATGTGGTTCAGAAAAATGCAACGGTCGATGCGAGAGAGAGAAATTGGTAGGAAAGAAACATTGCTGCATAATATTATTATGAAACAAATACATTCGCATTAACAAAGGAAAAAACGAAGGATATGGTTCAGAAAAATGCAGCGGCCGATGCGAGAGAGAGAAATTGGTAGGAAAGAAACATTGTCGCATAATATTATTATGAAACAAATACACGAAGGATGTGGTTCAGAAAAATGCAACGGTCGATGCGAGAGAGAGAAATTGGTAGGAAAAAAGATAGAAACAGGAAGAGCGAGAGAGAAACAACAATCGCGCGTTCTGAAGAAGGACAGATCTTGAAAATGCAAGAGAGGATGTAGAAGAGAGAGAAAACTAGTCCGCGGTAGATAATTTTGCGAGCGAGAGAGACAACAATAGTCCGACGCCGCAAAATCGGATGTGCATGCGCGAAACCGCAATCTTGAAAAATCGGATGTGCGATAACGGATGTGCCGAAACCGCAGGCGCGATAACGGAAAACCGCACGCGCCATCCCCCCCACTCCTCCTTCAAGATCGCCGCGCGCCCCCCCTCTTTCCCCGCAAGGAAAAGACCCCCCTCGCCTACTGGGTTAGAACCAGCCTATATTCACTACTCTCATGGTTAAGATGGTATTGTATACCGTTCCGAGATCGATGGAAAGTATCTCGGCCTATGGCTAAGATGGTAATGTATACCGTTCCGAGATAGATGGACGGCATCTCGGCCTCATGGTTAAGATGGTATTGTATACCGTTCCGAGATCGATGGAACGCATCTCGGCCTCATGGCTAAGATGGTAATGTATACCGTTCCGAGATCAATGGACGGCATCTCGGCCTCATGGGTAAGATGGTAATGTATACCGTTCCGAGATGGATGGACGGCAACTCAGCCTCATGGCTAAGATGGTAATGTATACCGTTCCGAGATAGATGGATGGCATCTCGTTCTCTTGGCTAAGATGGTAATGTATACTGTTCCGAGATAGATGGACGGCATCTCGACCTCATAGCTAAGATGGTACTTTATACCGTACCGAGATAGATGGACGGCATCTCGGCCTCATGGTTAAGATGGTATTGTATACCGTTCCGAGATCGATTTAAAGCATCTCGTCCTATGGCTAAGATCAAAGTGTATACAGCTGCGAGATCGACGGAAAGCATCTCGGCCTATGGCTAAGATGGTAATGTATACCGTTCCGAGATAGATGGACGGCATCTCGGCCTCATGGTTAAGATGGTATTGTATACCGTTCCGAGATCGATGGAAAGCATCTCGGCCTCATGGCTAAGATGGTAATGTATACCGTTCCGAGATAGATGGATGGCATCTCGTTCTCATGGCTAAGATGGTAATGTATACCGTTCCGAGATAGATGGACGGCATCTCGGCCTCATAGCTAAGATGGTACTTTATACCGTTCCGAGATAGATGGACGGCATCTCGTCCTCATGGTTAAGATGGTATTGTATACCGTTCCGAGATAGATGGATGGCATCTCGGCCTCATGGTTAAGATGGTATTGTATACCGTTCGGAGATCGATGGAAAGCACCTCGGCCTCATGGCTACGATGTTAAAGTATAGCGTTCCGATTTCGATGAACGGCATCTCGGCCTCATGGCTAAGATGGTAATTTATACCGTTCCGAGGTAGATGGACGGCATCTCGGCCTCTTGGCTATGATGGTAATGTATACCGCTGCGATATCGGTGGAAGGCTTCTCGGCCTCATGGCTAAGATGGTAATTTATACCGTTCCGAGGTAGATGGACGGCATCTCGGCCTCTTGGCTATGATGGTAATGTATACCGCTGCGATATCGGTGGAAGGCTTCTCGGCCTCATGTCTAAGATGGTATTGTATACCGTTCCGACATTGATGGATGGCATCTCGGCCTCATGACTAAGATGAAAATGTATACAGCTTCGAGATCGATGGAAAGCATCTCGGCCAATGGCTAAGATGGTAATGTATACCGTTCCGAGATAGATGGACGGCATCTCGGCCTCATGGTTAAGATGGTATTGTATACCGTTCCGAGATCGATGGAAAGCATCTCGGCCTCATGGCTAAGATGGTAATGTATACCGTTCCGAGATCAATGGACGGCATCTCGGCCTCATGGCTAAGATGGTAATGTATACCGTTCCGAAATGGATGGAAAGCATCTCGGCCTCATGGCTAAGATGGTAAAGTATAGCGTTCCGATTTCGATGAACGGCATCTCGGCCTCATGGCTAAGATGTTAATGTATACCGCTGCGAGATCGGTGGAAGGCTTCTACGCCTCATGGGTAAGATGGTAATGTATACCGTTCCGAGATAGATGGACGGCATCTCGGCCTCATAGCTAAGATGGTACTTTATACCGTTCCGAGATAGATGGACGGCATCTCGTCCTCATGGTTAAGATGGTATTGTATACCGTTCCGAGATCGATTTAAAGCATCTCAGCCTATGGCTAAGATCAAAGTGTATACAGCTGCGAGATCGACGGAAAGCATCTCGGCCTATGGCTAAGATGGTAATGTATACCGTTCCGAGATAGATGGACAGCATCACGGCCTCATGGCTAAGATGGTAATGTATACCGCTCCGAGATAAATGGAAAGCATCTCGGCCCCATGGCTAAGATGGTAATCTATACCGTTCCGAGATGGATGGAAAGCATCTCGGCCTCATGGCTAAGATGGTAATTTATACCGTTCCGAGATCGATGGACGGCATCTCGGCCTCATGGCTAAGATGGTATTGTATACCTTTCCGAGATCGATGAAAAGCATCTCGGCCTCATGGCTAAGATGGTAATCTATACCGTTCCGAGATGGATGGAAAGCATCTCGGCCTCATGGCTAAGATGGTAATGTATACCGTTCCGAGATAGTTGGATGGCATCTCGGCCTCATGGTTAAGATGGTATTGTATACCGTTCCGAGATCGATGGAAAGCATCTCGGCCTCATGGCTAAGATGGTAAAGTATAGCGTTCCGATTTCGATGAACGGCATCTCGGCCTCATGGCTAAGATGTTAATGTATACCGCTGCGAGATCGGTGGAAGGCTTCTACGCCTCATGGGTAAGATGGTAATGTATACCGTTCCGAGATAGATGGACGGCATCTCGGCCTCATAGCTAAGATGGTACTTTATACCGTTCCGAGATAGATGGACGGCATCTCGTCCTCATGGTTAAGATGGTATTGTATACCGTTCCGAGATCGATTTAAAGCATCTCGGCCTATGGCTAAGATCAAAGTGTATACAGCTGCGAGATCGACGGAAAGCATCTCGGCCTATGGCTAAGATGGTAATGTATACCGTTCCGAAATGGATGGAAAGCATCTCGGCCTCATGGCTAAGATGGTAAAGTATAGCGTTCCGATTTCGATGAACGGCATCTCGGCCTCATGGCTAAGATGTTAATGTATACCGCTGCGAGATCGGTGGAAGGCTTCTAGGCCTCATGGGTAAGATGGTAATGTATACCGTTCCGAGATAGATGGACGGCATCTCGGCCTCATAGCTAAGATGGTACTTTATACCGTTCCGAGATAGATGGACGGCATCTCGTCCTCATGGCTAAGATGGTAATGTATACCGTTCCGAGATAGATGGATGGCATCTCGTTCTCATGGCTAAGATGGTAATGTATACCGTTCCGAGATAGATGGACGGCATCTCGGCCTCATAGCTAAGATGGTACTTTATACCGTTCCGAGATAGATGGACGGCATCTCGTCCTCATGGTTAAGATGGTATTGTATACCGTTCCGAGATCGATTTAAAGCATCTCAGCCTATGGCTAAGATCAAAGTGTATACAGCTGCGAGATCGACGGAAAGCATCTCGGCCTATGGCTAAGATGGTAATGTATACCGTTCCGAGATAGATGGACAGCATCACGGCCTCATGGCTAAGATGGTAATGTATACCGCTCCGAGATAAATGGAAAGCATCTCGGCCCCATGGCTAAGATGGTAATCTATACCGTTCCGAGATGGATGGAAAGCATCTCGGCCTCATGGCTAAGATGGTAATTTATACCGTTCCGAGATCGATGGACGGCATCTCGGCCTCATGGCTAAGATGGTATTGTATACCTTTCCGAGATCGATGAAAAGCATCTCGGCCTCATGGCTAAGATGGTAATCTATACCGTTCCGAGATGGATGGAAAGCATCTCGGCCTCATGGCTAAGATGGTAATGTATACCGTTCCGAGATAGATGGATGGCATCTCGGCCTCATGGTTAAGATGGTATTGTATACCGTTCCGAGATCGATTTAAAGCATCTCGGCCTATGGCTAAGATCAAAGTGTATACAGCTGCGAGATCGACGGAAAGCATCTCGGCCTATGGCTAAGATGGTAATGTATACCGTTCCGAAATGGATGGAAAGCATCTCGGCCTCATGGCTAAGATGGTAAAGTATAGCGTTCCGATTTCGATGAACGGCATCTCGGCCTCATGGCTAAGATGTTAATGTATACCGCTGCGAGATCGGTGGAAGGCTTCTAGGCCTCATGGGTAAGATGGTAATGTATACCGTTCCGAGATAGATGGACGGCATCTCGGCCTCATAGCTAAGATGGTACTTTATACCGTTCCGAGATAGATGGACGGCATCTCGTCCTCATGGCTAAGATGGTAATGTATACCGTTCCGAGATAGATGGATGGCATCTCGTTCTCATGGCTAAGATGGTAATTTATACCGTTCCGAGATCCATGGACGGCATCTCGGCCTCATGGCTAAGATGGTAATGTATACCGTTCCGAGATAAATGGACGGCATCTCGGCCTCATGACTAAGATGGTAATGTATACCGTTCCGAAATGGATGGAAAGCATCTCGGCCACATGTCTAAGATGGTAAAGTATAGCGTTCCGATTTCGATGAACGGCTTCTCGGCCTCATGGGTAAGATGGTAATGTATACCGTTCCGAGATGGATGGACGGCAACTCAGCCTCATGCCTAAGATGGTAATGTATACCGTTCCGAGATAGATGGATGGCATCTCGTTCTCTTGGCTAAGATGGTAATGTATACCGTTCCGAGATAGATGGACGGCATCTCGACCTCATAGCTAAGATGGTAATTTATACCGTTCCGACATCGATGGACGGCATCTCGGCCTCACGGTTAAGATGGTATTGTATACCGTTCCGAGATCGATGGAAAGCATCTCGGCCTATGGCTAACATCAAAGTGTATACAGCTGCGAGATCGACGGAAAGCATCTCGGCCTATGGCTAAGATGGTAATGTATAACGTTCCGAGATAGATGGACGGCATCTCGGCCTCATGGTTAAGATGGTATTGTATACCGTTCCGAGATCGATGGAAAGCATCTCGGCCTCATGGCTAAGATGGTAATGTATACCGTTCCGAGATCGATGGACGGCATCTCGGCCTCATGGTTAAGATGGTATTGTATACCGTTCCGAGATCGAAGGAAAGCATCTCGGCCTATGGCTAAGATGGTAATTTATACCGTTCCGAGGTAGATGGACGGCATCTCGGCCTCTTGGCTAAGATGGTAATGTATACCGCTGCGATATCGGTGGAAGGCTTCTCGGCCTCATGTCTAAGATGGTATTGTATACCGTTCCGACATTGATGGATGGCATCTCGGCCTCATGACTAAGATGAAAATGTATACAGCTTCGAGATCGATGGAAAGCATCTCGGCCTATGGCTAAGATGGTAATGTATACCGTTCCGAGATCGATAGACGGCATCTCGGCCTCATGGCTAAGATGATAATGTATACCGCTGCGAGATCGGTGGAAGGCTTCTCGGCCTCATGGGTAAGATGCTAATGTATACCGTTAGGAGATCGATGTACGGCATCTCGGCCTCATGGCTAAGATGGTAATGTATACCGTTCCGAGATAGATGGATGGCATCTCGGCCTCATGGTTAAGATGGTATTGTATACCGTTCGGAGATCGATGGAAAGCACCTCGGCCTCATGGCTACGATGTTAAAGTATAGCGTTCCGATTTCGATGAACGGCATCTCGGCCTCATGGCTAAGATGGTAATGTATACCGTTCCGAGATAGTTGGACGGCATCTCGGCCTCATGGCTAAGATGGTAATCTATACCGTTCCGAGATGGATGGAAAGCATCTCGGCCTCATGGCTAAGATGGTAATTTATACCGTTCCGAGGTAGATGGACGGCATCTCGGCCTCTTGGCTATGATGGTAATGTATACCGCTGCGATATCGGTGGAAGGCTTCTCGGCCTCATGTCTAAGATGGTATTGTATACCGTTCCGACATTGATGGATGGCATCTCGGCCTCATGACTAAGATGAAAATGTATACAGCTTCGAGATCGATGGAAAGCATCTCGGCCAATGGCTAAGATGGTAATGTATACCGTTCCGAGATAGATGGACGGCATCTCGGCCTCATGGTTAAGATGGTATTGTATACCGTTCCGAGATCGATGGAAAGCATCTCGGCCTCATGGCTAAGATGGTAATCGATACCGTTCCGAGATGGATGGAAAGCATCTCGGCCTCATGGCTAAGATGGTAATGTATACCGTTCCGAGATAGATGGATGGCATCTCGGCCTCATGGTTAAGATGGTATTGTATACCGTTCCGAAATCGATTTAAAGCATCTCGGCCTATGGCTAAGATCAAAGTGTATACAGCTGCGAGATCGACGGAAAGCATCTCGGCCTATGGCTAAGATGGTAATGTATACCGTTCCGAAATGGATGGAAAGCATCTCGGCCTCATGGCTAAGATGGTAAAGTATAGCGTTCCGATTTCGATGAACGGCATCTCGGCCTCATGGCTAAGATGTTAATGTATACCGCTGCGAGATCGGTGGAAGGCTTCTAGGCCTCATGGGTAAGATGGTAATGTATACCGTTCCGAGATAGATGGACGGCATCTCGGCCTCATAGCTAAGATGGTCCTTTATACCGTTCCGAGATAGATGGACGGCATCTCGTCCTCATGGCTAAGATGGTAATGTATACCGTTCCGAGATAGATGGATGGCATCTCGTTCTCATGGCTAAGATGGTAATTTATACCGTTCCGAGATCCATGGACGGCATCTCGGCCTCATGGCTAAGATGGTAATGTATACCGTTCCGAAATGGATGGAAAGCATCTCGGCCACATGTCTAAGATGGTAAAGTATAGCGTTCCGATTTCGATGAACGGCTTCTCGGCCTCATGAGTAAGATGGTAATGTATACCGTTCCGAGATGGATGGACGGCAACTCAGCCTCATGGCTAAGATGGTAATGTATACCGTTCCGAGATAGATGGATGGCATCTCGTTCTCTTGGCTAAGATGGTAATGTATACCGTTCCGAGATAGATGGACGGCATCTCGACCTCATAGCTAAGATGGTAATTTATACCGTTCCGACATCGATGGACGGCATCTCGGCCTCACGGTTAAGATGGTATTGTATACCGTTCCGAGATCGATGGAAAGCATCTCGGCCTATGGCTAACATCAAAGTGTATACAGCTGCGAGATCGACGGAAAGCATCTCGGCCTATGGCTAAGATGGTAATGTATAACGTTCCGAGATAGATGGATGGCATCTCGTTCTCTTGGCTAAGATGGTAATGTATACCGTTCCGAGATAGATGGACGGCATCTCGACCTCATAGCTAAGATGGTAATTTATACCGTTCCGACATCGATGGACGGCATCTCGGCCTCACGGTTAAGATGGTATTGTATACCGTTCCGAGATCGATGGAAAGCATCTCGGCCTATGGCTAACATCAAAGTGTATACAGCTGCGAGATCGACGGAAAGCATCTCGGCCTATGGCTAAGATGGTAATGTATAACGTTCCGAGATAGATGGACGGCATCTCGGCCTCATGGTTAAGATGGTATTGTATACCGTTCCGAGATCGATGGAAAGCATCTCGGCCTCATGGCTAAGATGGTAATGTATACCGTTCCGAGATCGATGGACGGCATCTCGGCCTCATGGTTAAGATGGTATTGTATACCGTTCCGAGATCGAAGGAAAGCATCTCGGCCTATGGCTAAGATGGTAATTTATACCGTTCCGAGGTAGATGGACGGCATCTCGGCCTCTTGGCTAAGATGGTAATGTATACCGCTGCGATATCGGTGGAAGGCTTCTCGGCCTCATGTCTAAGATGGTATTGTATACCGTTCCGACATTGATGGATGGCATCTCGGCCTCATGACTAAGATGAAAATGTATACAGCTTCGAGATCGATGGAAAGCATCTCGGCCTATGGCTAAGATGGTAATGTATACCGTTCCGAGATCGATAGACGGCATCTCGGCCTCATGGCTAAGATGATAATGTATACCGCTGCGAGATCGGTGGAAGGCTTCTCGGCCTCATGGGTAAGATGCTAATGTATACCGTTAGGAGATCGATGTACGGCATCTCGGCCTCATGGCTAAGATGGTAATGTATACCGTTCCGAGATAGATGGATGGCATCTCGGCCTCATGGTTAAGATGGTATTGTATACCGTTCGGAGATCGATGGAAAGCACCTCGGCCTCATGGCTACGATGTTAAAGTATAGCGTTCCGATTTCGATGAACGGCATCTCGGCCTCATGGCTAAGATGGTAATGTATACCGTTCCGAGATAGTTGGACGGCATCTCGGCCTCATGGCTAAGATGGTAATCTATACCGTTCCGAGATGGATGGAAAGCATCTCGGCCTCATGGCTAAGATGGTAATTTATACCGTTCCGAGGTAGATGGACGGCATCTCGGCCTCTTGGCTATGATGGTAATGTATACCGCTGCGATATCGGTGGAAGGCTTCTCGGCCTCATGTCTAAGATGGTATTGTATACCGTTCCGACATTGATGGATGGCATCTCGGCCTCATGACTAAGATGAAAATGTATACAGCTTCGAGATCGATGGAAAGCATCTCGGCCAATGGCTAAGATGGTAATGTATACCGTTCCGAGATAGATGGACGGCATCTCGGCCTCATGGTTAAGATGGTATTGTATACCGTTCCGAGATCGATGGAAAGCATCTCGGCCTCATGGCTAAGATGGTAATGTATACCGTTCCGAGATCAATGGACGGCATCTCGGCCTCATGGCTAAGATGGTAATGTATACCGTTCCGAAATGGATGGAAAGCATCTCGGCCTCATGGCTAAGATGGTAAAGTATAGCGTTCCGATTTCGATGAACGGCATCTCGGCCTCATGGCTAAGATGTTAATGTATACCGCTGCGATATCGGTGGAAGGCTTCTACGCCTCATGGGTAAGATGGTAATGTATACCGTTCCGAGATAGATGGACGGCATCTCGGCCTCATAGCTAAGATGGTACTTTATACCGTTCCGAGATAGATGGACGGCATCTCGTCCTCATGGTTAAGATGGTATTGTATACCGTTCCGAGATCGATTTAAAGCATCTCGGCCTATGGCTAAGATCAAAGTGTATACAGCTGCGAGATCGACGGAAAGCATCTCGGCCTATGGCTAAGATGGTAATGTATACCGTTCCGAAATGGATGGAAAGCATCTCGGCCTCATGGCTAAGATGGTAAAGTATAGCGTTCCGATTTCGATGAACGGCATCTCGGCCTCATGGCTAAGATGTTAATGTATACCGCTGCGAGATCGGTGGAAGGCTTCTACGCCTCATGGGTAAGATGGTAATGTATACCGTTCCGAGATAGATGGACGGCATCTCGGCCTCATAGCTAAGATGGTACTTTATACCGTTCCGAGATAGATGGACGGCATCTCGTCCTCATGGTTAAGATGGTATTGTATACCGTTCCGAGATCGATTTAAAGCATCTCAGCCTATGGCTAAGATCAAAGTGTATACAGCTGCGAGATCGACGGAAAGCATCTCGGCCTATGGCTAAGATGGTAATGTATACCGTTCCGAGATAGATGGACAGCATCACGGCCTCATGGCTAAGATGGTAATGTATACCGCTCCGAGATAAATGGAAAGCATCTCGGCCCCATGGCTAAGATGGTAATCTATACCGTTCCGAGATGGATGGAAAGCATCTCGGCCTCATGGCTAAGATGGTAATTTATACCGTTCCGAGATCGATGGACGGCATCTCGGCCTCATGGCTAAGATGGTATTGTATACCTTTCCGAGATCGATGAAAAGCATCTCGGCCTCATGGCTAAGATGGTAATCTATACCGTTCCGAGATGGATGGAAAGCATCTCGGCCTCATGGCTAAGATGGTAATGTATACCGTTCCGAGATAGTTGGATGGCATCTCGGCCTCATGGTTAAGATGGTATTGTATACCGTTCCGAGATCGATGGAAAGCATCTCGGCCTCATGGCTAAGATGATAAAGTATAGCGTTCCGATTTCGATGAACGGCATCTCGGCCTCATGGCTAAGATGTTAATGTATACCGCTGCGAGATCGGTGGAAGGCTTCTACGCCTCATGGGTAAGATGGTAATGTATACCGTTCCGAGATAGATGGACGGCATCTCGGCCTCATAGCTAAGATGGTACTTTATACCGTTCCGAGATAGATGGACGGCATCTCGTCCTCATGGTTAAGATGGTATTGTATACCGTTCCGAGATCGATTTAAAGCATCTCGGCCTATGGCTAAGATCAAAGTGTATACAGCTGCGAGATCGACGGAAAGCATCTCGGCCTATGGCTAAGATGGTAATGTATACCGTTCCGAAATGGATGGAAAGCATCTCGGCCTCATGGCTAAGATGGTAAAGTATAGCGTTCCGATAACGATGAACGGCATCTCGGCCTCATGGCTAAGATGTTAATGTATACCGCTGCGAGATCGGTGGAAGGCTTCTAGGCCTCATGGGTAAGATGGTAATGTATACCGTTCCGAGATAGATGGACGGCATCTCGGCCTCATAGCTAAGATGGTACTTTATACCGTTCCGAGATAGATGGACGGCATCTCGTCCTCATGGCTAAGATGGTAATGTATACCGTTCCGAGATAGATGGATGGCATCTCGTTCTCATGGCTTAGATGGTAATGTATACCGTTCCGAGATAGATGGACGGCATCTCGGCCTCATAGCTAAGATGGTACTTTATACCGTTCCGAGATAGATGGACGGCATCTCGTCCTCATGGTTAAGATGGTATTGTATACCGTTCCGAGATCGATTTAAAGCATCTCAGCCTATGGCTAAGATCAAAGTGTATACAGCTGCGAGATCGACGGAAAGCATCTCGGCCTATGGCTAAGATGGTAATGTATACCGTTCCGAGATAGATGGGCAGCATCACGGCCTCATGGCTAAGATGGTAATGTATACCGCTCCGAGATAAATGGAAAGCATCTCGGCCCCATGGCTAAGATGGTAATCTATACCGTTCCGAGATGGATGGAAAGCATCTCGGCCTCATGGCTAAGATGGTAATTTATACCGTTCCGAGATCGATGGACGGCATCTCGGCCTCATGGCTAAGATGGTATTGTATACCTTTCCGAGATCGATGAAAAGCATCTCGGCCTCATGGCTAAGATGGTAATCTATACCGTTCCGAGATGGATGGAAAGCATCTCGGCCTCATGGCTAAGATGGTAATGTATACCGTTCCGAGATCGATGGGAAACATCTCGGCCTCATGGCTAAGATGGTAATGTATACCGTTCCGAGATCGATAGACGGCATCTCGGCCTCATGGCTAAGATGGTAATGTATACCGTTCCGAGATCGATGGACGGCATCTCGGCCTCATGGCTAAGATGGTAATGTATACCGTTCCGAGATAGATGGACGGCATCTCGGCTTCATGGTTAAGATGGTATTGTATACCGTTCCGAGATCGATGGAAAGCATCTCGGCCTCATGGCTAAGATGGTAATGTATACCGTTCCGAGATAGATGGATGGCATCTCGGCCTCATGGTTAAGATGGCATTGTACACCGTTCGGAGATCGATGGAAAGCACCTCGGCCTCATGGCTACGATGTTAAAGTATAGCGTTCCGATTTCGATGAACGGCATCTCGGCCTCATGGCTAAGATGGTAATGTATACCGATCCGAGATAGATGGACGGCATCTCGGCCTCATGGTTAAGATGGTATTGTATACCGTTCCGAGATGGATGGACGGCATCTCGGCCTCATGGTTAAGCTGGTATTGTATACCGTTCCGAGATCGATGGAAAGCATCTCGGCCTCATGGCTAAGATGGTAATGTATACCGTTCCGAGATCGATGGACGGCATCTCGGCCTCATGGCTAAGATGGTAATGTATACCGTTCCGAGATAGATGGATGGCATCTCGGCCTCATGGTTAAGATGGTATTGTATACCGTTCGGAGATCGATGGAAAGCACCTCGGCCTCATGGCTACGATGTTAAAGTATAGCGTTCCGATTTCGATGAACGGCATCTCGGCCTCATGGCTAAGATGGTAATGTATACCGTTCCGAGATGGATGGACGGCATCTCGGCCTCATGGTTAAGATGGTATTGTATACCGTTCCGAGATCGATGGAAAGCATCTCGGCCTCATGGCTAAGATGGTATTGTATACCGTTCCGAGATGGATGGACGGTATCTCGGCCTATGGCTAAGATGGTAATGTATACCGTTCCGAGATAGATGGACGGCATCTCGGCCTCATGGCTAAGATGGTAATGTATACCGTTCCGAGATCGATGGACGGCATCTCGGCCTCATGGCTAAGATGGTAATGTATACCGTTCCGAGATAGATGGACGGCATATCGGCCTCATGGTTAAGATGGTATTGTATACCGTTCCGAGATGGATGGACGGTATCTCGGCCTATGGCTAAGATGGTAATGTATACCGTTCCGAGATAGATGGACGGCATCTCGGCCTCATGTTTAAGATGGTATTGTATACCGTTCCGAGATCGATGGAAAGCATCTCGGCCTATGGCTAAGATGGTAATGTATACCGTTCAGAGATCGATGGGAAACATCTCGGCCTCATGGCTAAGATGGTAATGTATACCGTTCCGAGATCGATAGACGGCATCTCGGCCTCATGGCTAAGATGGTAATGTATACCGTTCCGAGATATATGGACAGCATCTCGGCCTCACGGCTAAGATGGTAATGTATACCGCTCCGAGATAAATGGAAAGCATCTCGGCCCCATGGCTAAGATGGTAATCTATACCGTTCCGAGATGGATGGAAAACATCTCGGCCTCATGGCTAAGATGGTAATTTATACCGTTCCTAGATCGATGGACGGCATCTGGGCCTCATGGCTAAGATGGTATTGTATACCGTTCCGATTTCGATGAACGGCATCTCGGCCTCATGGCTAAGATGGTAATGTATACCGATCCGAGATAGATGGACGGCATCTCGGCCTCATGGTTAAGATGGTATTGTATACCGTTCCGAGATGGATGGACGGCATCTCGGCCTCGTTGTTAAGCTGGTATTGTATACCGTTCCGAGATCGATGAAAGCATCTCGGCCTCATGGCTAAGGTGGTAATGTATAGCGTTCCGATTTCGATGAACGGCATCTCGGCCTCATGGCTAAGATGGTAATGTATACCGTTCCGAGATGGATGGACGGCATCTCGGCCTCATGGTTAAGATGGTATTGTATACCGTTCCGAGATCGATGGAAAGCATCTCGGCCTCATGGCTAAGATGGTATTGTATACCGTTCCGAGATGGATGGACGGTATCTCGGCCTATGGCTAAGATGGTAATGTATACCGTTCCGAGATAGATGGACGGCATCTCGGCCTCATGGCTAAGATGGTAATGTATACCGTTCCGAGATCGATGGACGGCATCTCGGCCTCATGGCTAAGATGGTAATGTATACCGTTCCGAGATAGATGGACGGCATATCGGCCTCATGGTTAAGATGGTATTGTATACCGTTCCGAGATGGATGGACGGTATCTCGGCCTATGGCTAAGATGGTAATGTATACCGTTCCGAGATAGATGGACGGCATCTCGGCCTCATGGTTAAGATGGTATTGTATACCGTTCCGAGATCGATGGAAAGCATCTCGGCCTATGGCTAAGATGGTAATGTATACCGTTCAGAGATCGATGGGAAACATCTCGGCCTCATGGCTAAGATGGTAATGTATACCGTTCCGAGATCGATAGACGGCATCTCGGCCTCATGGCTAAGATGGTAATGTATACCGTTCCGAGATATATGGACAGCATCTCGGCCTCATGGCTAAGATGGTAATGTATACCGCTCCGAGATAAATGGAAAGCATCTCGGCCCCATGGCTAAGATGGTAATCTATACCGTTCCGAGATGGATGGAAAGCATCTCGGCCTCATGGCTAAGATGGTAATTTATACCGTTCCGAGATCGATGGACGGCATCTGTTCCTCATGGCTAAGATGGTATTGTATACCGTTCCGAGATCGATGAAAAGCATCTCGGCCTCATGGCTAAGATGGTAATCTATACCGTTCCGAGATGGATGGAAAGCATCTCGGCCTCATGGCTAAGATGGTAATGTATACCGTTCCGAGATAGATGGATGGCATCTCGGCCTCATGGTTAAGATGGTATTGTATACCGTTCGGAGATCGATGGAAAGCACCTCGGCCTCATGGCTACGATGTTAAAGTATAGCGTTCCGATTTCGATGAACGGCATCTCGGCCTCATGGCTAAGATGGTAATGTATACCGTTCCGAGATAGATGGACGGCATCTCGGCCTCATGGTTAAGATGGTATTGTATACCGTTCCGAGATGGATGGACGGCATCTCGGCCTCATGGTTAAGATGGTATTGTATACCGTTCCGAGATCGATGGAAAGCATCTCGGCCTCATGGCTAATATGGTACTGTATACCGTTCCGAGATCGATGGACGGCATCTCGGCCTCATGGTTAAGATGGTATTGTATACCGTTCCGAGATCGATGGAAAGCATCTCGGCCTATGGCTAAGATGGTAATGTATACCGTTCCGAGATCGATGGACGGCATCTCGGCCTCATTCTTAAGATGGTATTGTATACCATTCCGAGATCGATGGAAAGTATCTCGGCCTATGGCTAAGATGGTAATGTATACCGTTCCGAGATGGATGGACGGCATCTCGGCCTCATGGTTAAGATGGTATTGTATACCGTTCCGAGATCGATGGAAAGCATCTCGGCCTCATGGCTAAGATGGTAATGTATACCGTTCCGAGATCAATGGACGGCATCTCGGCCTCATGGCTAAGATGGTAATGTATACCGTTCCGAAATGGATGGAAAGCATCTCGGCCTCATGGCTAAAATGGTAAAGTATAGCGTTCCGATTTCGATGAACGGCATCTCGGCCTCATGGCTAAGATGTTAATGTATACCGCTGCGAGATCGGTGGAAGGCTTCTCGGCCTCATGGGTAAGATGGTAATGTATACCGTTCCGAGATCGATGGACGGCATCTCAGCCTCATGGCTAAGATGGTAATGTATACTGTTCCGAGATAGATGGATGGCATCTCGTTCTCATGGCTAAGATGGTAATGTATACCGTTCCGAGATAGATGGACGGCATCTCGGCCTCATAGCTAAGATGGTACTTTATACCGTTCCGAGATAGATGGACGGCATCTCGTCCTCATGGTTAAGATGGTATTGTATACCGTTCCGAGATCGATTTAAAGCATCTCGGCCTATGGCTAAGATCAAAGTGTATACAGCTGCGAGATCGACGGAAAGCATCTCGGCCTATGGCTAAGATGGTAATGTATACCGTTCCGAGATAGATGGACAGCATCTCGGCCTCATGGCTAAGATGGTAATGTATACCGCTCAGAGATAAATGGAAAGCATCTCGGCCCCATGGCTAAGATGGTAATCTATACCGTTCCGAGATGGATGGAAAGCATCTCGGCCTCATGGCTAAGATGGTAATTTATACCGTTCCGAGATCGATGGACGGCATCTCGGCCTCATGGCTAAGATGGTATTGTATACCGTTCCGAGATCGATGAAAAGCATCTCGGCCTATGGCTAAGATCAAAGTGTATACAGCTGCGAGATCAATGGAAAGCATCTCGGCCTATGGCTAAGATGGTAATATATACCGTTCCGAGATAGATGGACGGCATCTCGGCCTCATGGTTAAGATGGTATTGTATACCGTTCCGAGATCGATGGAAAGCATCTCGGCCTATGGCTAAGATGGTAATGTATACCGTTCCGACATCGATGGACGGCATCTCGGCCTAATGGCTAAGATGGTATTGTATACCGTTCCGAGATCGATGGATGGCATCTCGGCCTCATGACTAAGATGAAAATGTATACAGCTGCGAGATCGATGGAAAGCATCTCGGCCTATGGCTAAGAGGGTAATGTATACCGTTCCGAGATCGATAGACGGCATCTCGGCCTCATGGCTAAGATGGTAATGTATACCACTCCGAGATAAATGGAAAGCATCTCGGCCTCATGGCTATGATGGTAATGTATACCGTTCCGAGATCGATGGAAAGCATCTCGGCCTATGGCTAAGATCAAAGTGTATACAGCTGCGAGATCAATGGAAAGCATCTCGGCCTATGGCTAAGATGGTAATATATACCGTTCCGAGATAGATGGACGGCATCTCGGCCTCATGGTTAAGATGGTATTGTATACCGTTCCGAGATCGATGGAAAGCATCTCGGCCTATGGCTAAGATGGTAATGTATACCGTTCCGAGATCGATGGACGGCATCTCGGCCTAATGGCTAAGATGGTGATCTATACCGTTCCGAGATGGATGGAAAGCATCTCGGCCTCATGGCTAAGATGGTAATTTATACCGTTCCGAGATCCATGGACGGCATCTCGGCCTCATGGCTAAGATGGTAATGTATACCATTCCGAGATAGATGGACGGCATCTCAGCCTCATTCTTAAGATGGTATTGTATACCGTTCCGAGATCGATGGAAAGTATCTCGGCCTATGGCTAAGATGGTAATGTATACCGTTCCGAGATGGATGGACGGCATCTCGGCCTCATGGTTAAGATGGTATTGTATACCGTTCCGAGATCGATGGAAAGCATCTCGGCCTCATGGCTAAGATGGTAATGTATACCGTTCCGAGATCAATGGACGGCATCTCGACCTCATGGCTAAGATGGTAATGTATACCGTTCCGAAATAGATGGAAAGCATCTCGGCCTCATGGCTAAGATGGTAAAGTATAGCGTTCCGATTTCGATGAACGGCATCTCGGCCTCATGGCTAAGATGTTAATGTATACCGCTGCGAGATCGGTGGAAGGCTTCTCGGCCTCATGGGTAAGATGGTAATGTATACCGTTCCGAGATCGATGGACGGCATCTCAGCCTCATGGCTAAGATGGTAATGTATACCGTTCCGAGATAGATGGATGGCATCTCGTTCTCATGGCTAAGATGGTAATGTATACCGTTCCGAGATAGATGGACGGCATCTCGGCCTCATAGCTAAGATGGTACTTTATACCGTTCCGAGATAGATGGACGGCATCTCGTCCTCATGGTTAAGATGGTATTGTATACCGTTCCGAGATCGATTTAAAGCATCTCGGCCTATGGCTAAGATCAAAGTGTATACAGCTGCGAGATCGACGGAAAGCATCTCGGCCTATGGCTAAGATGGTAATGTATACCGTTCCGAGATAGATGGACAGCTTCTCGGCCTCATGGCTAAGATGGTAATGTATACCGCTCAGAGATAAATGGAAAGCATCTCGGCCCCATGGCTAAGATGGTAATCTATACCGTTCCGAGATGGATGGAAAGCATCTCGGCCTCATGGCTAAGATGGTAATTTATACCGTTCCGAGATCGATGGACGGCATCTCGGCCTCATGGCTAAGATGGTATTGTATACCGTTCCGAGATCGATGAAAAGCATCTCGGCCTATGGCTAAGATCAAAGTGTATACAGCTGCGAGATCAATGGAAAGCATCTCGGCCTATGGCTAAGATGGTAATATATACCGTTCCGAGATAGATGGACGGCATCTCGGCCTCATGGTTAAGATGGTATTGTATACCGTTCCGAGATCGATGGAAAGCATCTCGGCCTATGGCTAAGATGGTAATATATACCGTTCCGAGATCGATGGACGGCATCTCGGCCTAATGGCTAAGATGGTATTGTATACCGTTCCGAGATCGATGGATGGCATCTCGGCCTCATGACTAAGATGAAAATGTATACAGCTGCGAGATCGATGGAAAGCATCTCGGCCTATGGCTAAGAGGGTAATGTATACCGTTCCGAGATCGATAGACGGCATCTCGGCCTCATGGCTAAGATGGTAATGTATACCACTCCGAGATAAATGGAAAGCATCTCGGCCTCATGGCTATGATGGTAATGTATACCGTTCCGAGATCGATGGAAAGCATCTCGGCCTATGGCTAAGATCAAAGTGTATACAGCTGCGAGATCAATGGAAAGCATCTCGGCCTATGGCTAAGATGGTAATATATACCGTTCCGAGATAGATGGACGGCATCTCGGCCTCATGGTTAAGATGGTATTGTATACCGTTCCGAGATCGATGGAAAGCATCTCGGCCTATGGCTAAGATGGTAATGTATACCGTTCCGAGATCGATGGACGGCATCTCGGCCTAATGGCTAAGATGGTGATCTATACCGTTCCGAGATGGATGGAAAGCATCTCGGCCTCATGGCTAAGATGGTAATTTATACCGTTCCGAGATCCATGGACGGCATCTCGGCCTCATGGCTAAGATGGTAATGTATACCATTCCGAGATAGATGGACGGCATCTCAGCCTCATTCTTAAGATGGTATTGTATACCGTTCCGAGATCGATGGAAAGTATCTCGGCCTATGGCTAAGATGGTAATGTATACCGTTCCGAGATGGATGGACGGCATCTCGGCCTCATGGTTAAGATGGTATTGTATACCGTTCCGAGATCGATGGAAAGCATCTCGGCCTCATGGCTAAGATGGTAATGTATACCGTTCCGAGATCAATGGACGGCATCTCGACCTCATGGCTAAGATGGTAATGTATACCGTTCCGAAATGGATGGAAAGCATCTCGGCCTCATGGCTAAGATGGTAAAGTATAGCGTTCCGATTTCGATGAACGGCATCTCGGCCTCATGGCTAAGATGTTAATGTATACCGCTGCGAGATCGGTGGAAGGCTTCTCGGCCTCATGGGTAAGATGGTAATGTATACCGTTCCGAGATCGATGGACGGCATCTCAGCCTCATGGCTAAGATGGTAATGTATACCGTTCCGAGATAGATGGATGGCATCTCGTTCTCATGGCTAAGATGGTAATGTATACCGTTCCGAGATAGATGGACGGCATCTCGGCCTCATAGCTAAGATGGTACTTTATACCGTTCCGAGATAGATGGACGGCATCTCGTCCTCATGGTTAAGATGGTATTGTATACCGTTCCGAGATCGATTTAAAGCATCTCGGCCTATGGCTAAGATCAAAGTGTATACAGCTGCGAGATCGACGGAAAGCATCTCGGCCTATGGCTAAGATGGTAATGTATACCGTTCCGAGATAGATGGACAGCATCTCGGCCTCATGGCTAAGATGGTAATGTATACCGCTCCGAGATAAATGGAAAGCATCTCGACCCCATGGCTAAGATGGTAATCTATACCGTTCCGAGATGGATGGAAAGCATCTCGGCCTCATGGCTAAGATGGTAATGTATACCGTTCCGAGATCGATGGACGGCATCTCGGCCTCATGGCTAAGATGGTATTGTATACCGTTCGGAGATCGATGGAAAGCACCTCGGCCTCATGGCTACGATGTTAAAGTATAGCGTTCCGATTTCGATGAACGGCATCTCGGCCTCATGGCCAAGATGGTAATGTATACCGTTCCGAGATAGATGGACGGCATCTCGGCCTCATGGTTAAGATGGTATTGTATACCGTTCCGAGATGGATGGACGGCATCTCGGCCTCATGGTTAAGATGGTATTGTATACCGTTCCGAGATCGATGGAAAGCATCTCGGCCTCATGGCTAAGATGGTACTGTATACCGTTCCGAGATCGATGGACGGCATCTCGGCCTCATGGTTAAGATGGTATTGTATACCGTTCCGAGATCGATGGAAAGTATCTCGGACTATGGCTAAGATGGTAATGTATACCGTTCCGAGATGGATGGACGGCATCTCGGCCTCATGGTTAAGATGGTATTGTATACCGTTCCGAGATGGATGGACGGCATCTCGGCCTCATGGTTAAGATGGTATTGTATACCGTTCCGAGATCGATGGAAAGCATCTCGGCCTCATGGCTAAGATGGTACTGTATACCGTTCCGAGATCGATGGACGGCATCTCGGCCTCATGGTTAAGATGGTATTGTATACCGTTCCGAGATCGATGGAAAGTATCTCGGACTATGGCTAAGATGGTAATGTATACCGTTCCGAGATGGATGGACGGCATCTCGGCCTCATGGTTAAGATGGTATTGTATACCGTTCCGAGATCGATGGAAAGCATCTCGGCCTCATGGCTAAATGGTAATGTATACCGTTCCGAGATGGATGGACGGCATCTCGGCCTCATGGTTAAGATGGTATTGTATACCGTTCCGAGATCGATGGAAAGCATCTCGGCCTCATGGCTAAATGGTAATGTATACCGTTCCGAGATCAATGGACGGCATCTCGGCCTCATGGCTAAGATGGTAATGTATACCGTTCCGAAATGGATGGAAAGCATCTCGGCCTCATGGCTAAGATGGTAAAGTATAGCGTTCCGATTTCGATGAACGGCATCTCGGCCTCATGGCTAAGAAGTTAATGTATACCGCTGCGAGATCGGTGGAAGGCTTCTCGGCCTCATGGGTAAGATGGTAATGTATACCGTTCCGAGATCGATGGACGGCATCTCAGCCTCATGGCTAAGATGGTAATGTATACTGTTCCGAGATAGATGGATGGCATCTCGTTCTCATGGCTAAGATGGTAATGTATACCGTTCCGAGATAGATGGACGGCATCTCGGCCTCATAGCTAAGATGGTACTTTATACCGTTCCGAGATAGATGGACGGCATCTCGTCCTCATGGTTAAGATGGTATTGTATACCGTTCCGAGATCGATTTAAAGCATCTCGGCCTATGGCTAAGATCAAAGTGTATACAGCTGCGAGATCGACGGAAAGCATCTCGGCCTATGGCTAAGATGGTAATGTATACCGTTCCGAGATAGATGGACAGCATCTCGGCCTCATGGCTAAGATGTTAATGTATACCGCTCCGAGATAAATGGAAAGCATCTCGGCCCCATGGCGAAGATGGTAATCTATACCGTTCCGAGATGGATGGAAAGCATCTCGGCCTCATGGCTAAGATGGTAATTTATACCGTTCCGAGATCGATGGACGGCATCTCGGCCTCATGGCTAAGATGGTATTGTATACCGTTCCGAGATCGATGGAAAGCATCTCGGCCTATGGCTAAGATGGTAATGTATACCGTTCCGAGATCGATGGACGGCATCTCGGCCTAATGGCTAAGATGGTATTGTATACCGTTCCGAGATCGATGGATGGCATCTCGGCCTCATGACTAAGATGAAAATGTATACAGCTGCGAGATCGATGGAAAGCATCTCGGCCTATGGCTAAGAGGGTAATGTATACCGTTCCGAGATCGATAGACGGCATCTCGGCCTCATGGCTAAGATGGTAATGTATACCGTTCCGAGATGGATGGACGGCATCTCGGCCTCATGGTTAAGATGGTATTGTATACCGTTCCGAGATCGATGGAAAGCATCTCGGCCTCATGGCTAAGATGGTATTGTATACCGTTCCGAGATCGATGGAAAGCATCTCGGCCTATGGCTAAGATGGTAATGTATACCGTTCCGAGATCGATGGACGGCATCTCGGCCTAATGGCTAAGATGGTATTGTATACCGTTCCGAGATCGATGGATGGCATCTCGGCCTCATGACTAAGATGAAAATGTATACAGCTGCGAGATCGATGGAAAGCATCTCGGCCTCATGGCTATGATGGTAATGTATACCGTTCCGAGATCGATGGAAAGCATCTCGGCCTATGGCTAAGATCAAAGTGTATACAGCTGCGAGATCAATGGAAAGCATCTCGGCCTATGGCTAAGATGGTAATATATACCGTTCCGAGATAGATGGACGGCATCTCGGCCTCATGGTTAAGATGGTATTGTATACCGTTCCGAGATCGATGGAAAGCATCTCGGCCTATGGCTAAGATGGTAATGTATACCGTTCCGAGATCGATGGACGGCATCTCGGCCTAATGGCTAAGATGGTACTTTATACCGTTCCGAGATAGATGGACGGCATCTCGTCCTCATGGTTAAGATGGTATTGTATACCGTTCCGAGATCGATTTAAAGCATCTCGGCCTATGGCTAAGATCAAAGTGTATACAGCTGCGAGATCGACGGAAAGCATCTCGGCCTATGGCTAAGATGGTAATGTATACCGTTCCGAGATAGATGGACAGCATCTCGGCCTCATGGCTAAGATGGTAATGTATACCGCTCCGAGATAAATGGAAAGCATCTCGACCCCATGGCTAAGATGGTAATCTATACCGTTCCGAGATGGATGGAAAGCATCTCGGCCTCATGGCTAAGATGGTAATGTATACCGTTCCGAGATCGATGGACGGCATCTCGGCCTCATGGCTAAGATGGTATTGTATACCGTTCGGAGATCGATGGAAAGCACCTCGGCCTCATGGCTACGATGTTAAAGTATAGCGTTCCGATTTCGATGAACGGCATCTCGGCCTCATGGCCAAGATGGTAATGTATACCGTTCCGAGATAGATGGACGGCATCTCGGCCTCATGGTTAAGATGGTATTGTATACCGTTCCGAGATGGATGGACGGCATCTCGGCCTCATGGTTAAGATGGTATTGTATACCGTTCCGAGATCGATGGAAAGCATCTCGGCCTCATGGCTAAGATGGTACTGTATACCGTTCCGAGATCGATGGACGGCATCTCGGCCTCATGGTTAAGATGGTATTGTATACCGTTCCGAGATCGATGGAAAGTATCTCGGACTATGGCTAAGATGGTAATGTATACCGTTCCGAGATGGATGGACGGCATCTCGGCCTCATGGTTAAGATGGTATTGTATACCGTTCCGAGATGGATGGACGGCATCTCGGCCTCATGGTTAAGATGGTATTGTATACCGTTCCGAGATCGATGGAAAGCATCTCGGCCTCATGGCTAAGATGGTACTGTATACCGTTCCGAGATCGATGGACGGCATCTCGGCCTCATGGTTAAGATGGTATTGTATACCGTTCCGAGATCGATGGAAAGTATCTCGGACTATGGCTAAGATGGTAATGTATACCGTTCCGAGATGGATGGACGGCATCTCGGCCTCATGGTTAAGATGGTATTGTATACCGTTCCGAGATCGATGGAAAGCATCTCGGCCTCATGGCTAAATGGTAATGTATACCGTTCCGAGATGGATGGACGGCATCTCGGCCTCATGGTTAAGATGGTATTGTATACCGTTCCGAGATCGATGGAAAGCATCTCGGCCTCATGGCTAAATGGTAATGTATACCGTTCCGAGATCAATGGACGGCATCTCGGCCTCATGGCTAAGATGGTAATGTATACCGTTCCGAAATGGATGGAAAGCATCTCGGCCTCATGGCTAAGATGGTAAAGTATAGCGTTCCGATTTCGATGAACGGCATCTCGGCCTCATGGCTAAGAAGTTAATGTATACCGCTGCGAGATCGGTGGAAGGCTTCTCGGCCTCATGGGTAAGATGGTAATGTATACCGTTCCGAGATCGATGGACGGCATCTCAGCCTCATGGCTAAGATGGTAATGTATACTGTTCCGAGATAGATGGATGGCATCTCGTTCTCATGGCTAAGATGGTAATGTATACCGTTCCGAGATAGATGGACGGCATCTCGGCCTCATAGCTAAGATGGTACTTTATACCGTTCCGAGATAGATGGACGGCATCTCGTCCTCATGGTTAAGATGGTATTGTATACCGTTCCGAGATCGATTTAAAGCATCTCGGCCTATGGCTAAGATCAAAGTGTATACAGCTGCGAGATCGACGGAAAGCATCTCGGCCTATGGCTAAGATGGTAATGTATACCGTTCCGAGATAGATGGACAGCATCTCGGCCTCATGGCTAAGATGTTAATGTATACCGCTCCGAGATAAATGGAAAGCATCTCGGCCCCATGGCGAAGATGGTAATCTATACCGTTCCGAGATGGATGGAAAGCATCTCGGCCTCATGGCTAAGATGGTAATTTATACCGTTCCGAGATCGATGGACGGCATCTCGGCCTCATGGCTAAGATGGTATTGTATACCGTTCCGAGATCGATGGAAAGCATCTCGGCCTATGGCTAAGATGGTAATGTATACCGTTCCGAGATCGATGGACGGCATCTCGGCCTAATGGCTAAGATGGTATTGTATACCGTTCCGAGATCGATGGATGGCATCTCGGCCTCATGACTAAGATGAAAATGTATACAGCTGCGAGATCGATGGAAAGCATCTCGGCCTATGGCTAAGAGGGTAATGTATACCGTTCCGAGATCGATAGACGGCATCTCGGCCTCATGGCTAAGATGGTAATGTATACCACTCCGAGATAAATGGAAAGCATCTCGGCCTCATGGCTATGATGGTAATGTATACCGTTCCGAGATCGATGGAAAGCATCTCGGCCTATGGCTAAGATCAAAGTGTATACAGCTGCGAGATCAATGGAAAGCATCTCGGCCTATGGCTAAGATGGTAATATATACCGTTCCGAGATAGATGGACGGCATCTCGGCCTCATGGTTAAGATGGTATTGTATACCGTTCCGAGATCGATGGAAAGCATCTCGGCCTATGGCTAAGATGGTAATGTATACCGTTCCGAGATCGATGGACGGCATCTCGGCCTAATGGCTAAGATGGTAATCTATACCGTTCCGAGATGGATGGAAAGCATCTCGGCCTCATGGCTAAGATGGTAATTTATACCGTTCCGAGATCAATGGACGGCATCTCGGCCTCATGGCTAAGATGGTAATGTATACCGTTCCGAAATGGATGGAAAGCATCTCGGCCTCATGGCTAAGATGGTAAAGTATAGCGTTCCGATTTCGATGAACGGCATCTCGGCCTCATGGCTAAGATGTTAATGTATACCGCTGCGAGATCGGTGGAAGGCTTCTCGGCCTCATGGGTAAGATGGTAATGTATACCGTTCCGAGATCGATGGACGGCATCTCAGCCTCATGGCTAAGATGTTAATGTATACCGCTGCGAGATCGGTGGAAGGCTTCTCGGCCTCATGGGTAAGATGGTAATGTATACCGTTCCGAGATCGATGGACGGCATCTCAGCCTCATGGCTAAGATGGTAATGTATACCGTTCCGAGATAGATGGATGGCATCTCGTTCTCATGGCTAAGATGGTAATGTATACCGTTCCGAGATAGATGGACGGCATCTCGGCCTCATTCTTAAGATGGTATTGTATACCGTTCCGAGATCGATGGAAAGTATCTCGGCCTATGGCTAAGATGGTAATGTATACCGTTCCGAGATGGATGGACGGCATCTCGGCCTCATGGTTAAGATGGTATTGTATACCGTTCCGAGATCGATGGAAAGCATCTCGGCCTCATGGCTAAGATGGTAATGTATACCGCTCCGAGATAAATGGAAAGCATCTCGACCCCATGGCTAAGATGGTAATCTATACCGTTCCGAGATGGATGGAAAGCATCTCGGCCTCATGGCTAAGATGGTAATTTATACCGTTCCGAGATCGATGGACGGCATCTCGGCCTCATGGCTAAGATGGTATTGTATACCGTTCCGAGATCGATGAAAAGCATCTCGGCCCCATGGCTAAGATGGTAATCTATACCGTTCCGAGATGGATGGAAAACATCTCGGCCTCATGGCTAAGATGGTAATTTATACCGTTCCGAGATCGATGGACGGCATCTGTTCCTCATGGCTAAGATGGTATTGTATACCGTTCCGAGATCGATGAAAAGCATCTCGGCCTCATGGCTAAGATGGTAATCTATACCGTTCCGAGATGGATGGAAAGCATCTCGGCCTCATGGCTAAGATGGTAATGTATACCGTTCCGAGATCGATAGACGGCATCTCGGCCTCATGGCTAAGATGGTAGGCCTCATGGTTAAGATGGTATTGTATACCGTTCCGAGATGGATGGACGGTATCTCCTCCTATGGCTAAGATGGTAATGTATACCGTTCCGAGATAGATGGACGGCATCTCGGCCTCATGGTTAAGATGGTATTGTATACCGTTCCGAGATCGATGGAAAGCATCTCGGCCTATGGCTAAGATGGTAATGTATACCGTTCCGAGATCGATGGGAAACATCTCGGCCTCATGGCTAAGATGGTAATGTATACCGTTCCGAGATCGATAGACGGCATCTCGGCCTCATGGCTAAGATGGTAATGTATACCGTTCCGAGATCGATGGACGGCATCTCGGCCTCATGGCTAAGATGGTAATGTATACCGTTCCGAGATAGATGGACGGCATCTCGGCCTCATAGCTAAGATGGTACTTTATACCGTTCCGAGATAGATGGACGGCATCTCGTCCTCATGGTTAAGATGGTATTGTATACCGTTCCGAGATCGATTTAAAGCATCTCGGCCTATGGCTAAGATCAAAGTGTATACAGCTGCGAGATCGACGGAAAGCATCTCGGCCTATGGCTAAGGTGGTAATGTATACCGTTCCGAGATAGATGGACAGCATCTCGGCCTCATGGCTAAGATGGTAATGTATACCGCTCCGAGATAAATGGAAAGCATCTCGACCCCATGGCTAAGATGGTAATCTATACCGTTCCGAGATGGTTGGAAAGCATCTCGGCCTCATGGCTAAGATGGTAATTTATACCGTTCCGAGATCGATGGACGGCATCTCGGCCTCATGGCTAAGATGGTATTGTATACCGTTCCGAGATCGATGAAAAGCATCTCGGCCCCATGGCTAAGATGGTAATCTATACCGTTCCGAGATGGATGGAAAACATCTCGGCCTCATGGCTAAGATGGTAATTTATACCGTTCCGAGATCGATGGACGGCATCTCTTCCTCATGGCTAAGATGGTATTGTATACCGTTCCGAGATCGATGAAAAGCATCTCGGCCTCATGGCTAAGATGGTAATCTATACCGTTCCGAGATGGATGGAAAGCATCTCGGCCTCATGGCTAAGATGGTAATGTATACCGTTCCGAGATAGATGGATGGCATCTCGGCCTCATGGTTAAGATGGTATTGTATACCGTTCCGAGATGGATGGACGGTATCTCCTCCTATGGCTAAGATGGTAATGTATACCGTTCCGAGATAGATGGACGGCATCTCGGCCTCATGGTTAAGATGGTATTGTATACCGTTCCGAGATCGATGGAAAGCATCTCGGCCTATGGCTAAGATGGTAATGTATACCGTTCCTAGATCGATGGGAAACATCTCGGCCTCATGGCTAAGATGGTAATGTATACCGTTCCGAGATCGATAGACGGCATCTCGGCCTCATGGCTAAGATGGTAATGTATACCGTTCCGAGATCGATGGACGGCATCTCGGCCTCATGGCTAAGATGGTAATGTATACCGTTCCGAGATAGATGGACGGCATCTCGGCCTCATAGCTAAGATGGTACTTTATACCGTTCCGAGATAGATGGACGGCATCTCGTCCTCATGGTTAAGATGGTATTGTATACCGTTCCGAGATCGATTTAAAGCATCTCGGCCTATGGCTAAGATCAAAGTGTATACAGCTGCGAGATCGACGGAAAGCATCTCGGCCTATGGCTAAGGTGGTAATGTATACCGTTCCGAGATAGATGGACAGCATCTCGGCCTCATGGCTAAGATGGTAATGTATACCGCTCCGAGATAAATGGAAAGCATCTCGACCCCATGGCTAAGATGGTAATCTATACCGTTCCGAGATGGATGGAAAGCATCTCGGCCTCATGGCTAAGATGGTAATTTATACCGTTCCGAGATCGATGGACGGCATCTCGGCCTCATGGCTAAGATGGTATTGTATACCGTTCCGAGATCGATGAAAAGCATCTCGGCCCCATGGCTAAGATGGTAATCTATACCGTTCCGAGATGGATGGAAAACATCTCGGCCTCATGGCTAAGATGGTAATTTATACCGTTCCGAGATCGATGGACGGCATCTGTTCCTCATGGCTAAGATGGTATTGTATACCGTTCCGAGATCGATGAAAAGCATCTCGGCCTCATGGCTAAGATGGTAATGTATACCGTTCCGAGATGGATGGAAAGCATCTCGGCCTCATGGCTAAGATGGTAATGTATACCGTTCCGAGATAGATGGATGGCATCTCGGCCTCATGGTTAAGATGGTATTGTATACCGTTCCGAGATGGATGGACGGTATCTCCTCCTATGGCTAAGATGGTAATGTATACCGTTCCGAGATAGATGGACGGCATCTCGGCCTCATGGTTAAGATGGTATTGTATACCGTTCCGAGATCGATGGAAAGCATCTCGGCCTATGGCTAAGATGGTAATGTATACCGTTCCGAGATCGATGGGAAACATCTCGGCCTCATGGCTAAGATGGTAATGTATACCGTTCCGAGATCGATAGACGGCATCTCGGCCTCATGGCTAAGATGGTAATGTATACCGTTCCGAGATCGATGGACGGCATCTCGGCCTCATGGCTAAGATGGTAATGTATACCGTTCCGAGATAGATGGACGGCATCTCGGCCTCATTCTTAAGATGGTATTGTATACCGTTCCGAGATCGATGGAAAGTATCTCGGCCTATGGCTAAGATGGTAATGTATACCGTTCCGAGATAGATGGATGGCATCTCGGCCTCATGGTTAAGATGGTATTGTATACCGTTCGGAGATCGATGGAAAGCACCTCGGCCTCATGGATACGATGTTAAAGTATAGCGTTCCGATTTCGATGAACGGCATCTCGGCCTCATAGCTAAGATGGTAATGTATACCGTTCCGAGATAGATGGACGGCATCTCGGCCTCATGGTTAAGATGGTATTGTATACCGTTCCGAGATCGATGGAAAGCATCTCGGCCTCATGGCTAAGATGGTACTGTATACCGTTCCGAGATCGATGGACGGCATCTCGGCCTCATGGTTAAGATGGTATTGTATACCGTTCCGAGATCGATGGAAAGTATCTCGGACTATGGCTAAGATGGTAATGTATACCGTTCCGAGATGGATGGACGGCATCTCGGCCTCATGGTTAAGATGGTATTGTATACCGTTCCGAGATGGATGGACGGCATCTCGGCCTCATGGTTAAGATGGTATTGTATACCGTTCCGAGATCGATGGAAAGCATCTCGGCCTCATGGCTAAGATGGTACTGTATACCGTTCCGAGATCGATGGACGGCATCTCGGCCTCATGGTTAAGATGGTATTGTATACCGTTCCGAGATCGATGGAAAGCATCTCGGCCTCATGGCTAAGATGGTACTGTATACCGTTCCGAGATCGATGGACGGCATCTCGGCCTCATGGTTAAGATGGTATTGTATACCGTTCCGAGATCGATGGAAAGTATCTCGGACTATGGCTAAGATGGTAATGTATACCGTTCCGAGATGGATGGACGGCATCTCGGCCTCATGGTTAAGATGGTATTGTATACCGTTCCGAGATGGATGGACGGCATCTCGGCCTCATGGTTAAGATGGTATTGTATACCGTTCCGAGATCGATGGAAAGCATCTCGGCCTCATGGCTAAGATGGTACTGTATACCGTTCCGAGATCGATGGACGGCATCTCGGCCTCATGGTTAAGATGGTATTGTATACCGTTCCGAGATCGATGGAAAGTATCTCGGACTATGGCTAAGATGGTAATGTATACCGTTCCGAGATGGATGGACGGCATCTCGGCCTCATGGTTAAGATGGTATTGTATACCGTTCCGAGATCGATGGAAAGCATCTCGGCCTCATGGCTAAATGGTAATGTATACCGTTCCGAGATGGATGGACGGCATCTCGGCCTCATGGTTAAGATGGTATTGTATACCGTTCCGAGATCGATGGAAAGCATCTCGGCCTCATGGCTAAATGGTAATGTATACCGTTCCGAGATCAATGGACGGCATCTCGGCCTCATGGCTAAGATGGTAATGTATACCGTTCCGAAATGGATGGAAAGCATCTCGGCCTCATGGCTAAGATGGTAAAGTATAGCGTTCCGATTTCGATGAACGGCATCTCGGCCTCATGGCTAAGAAGTTAATGTATACCGCTGCGAGATCGGTGGAAGGCTTCTCGGCCTCATGGGTAAGATGGTAATGTATACCGTTCCGAGATCGATGGACGGCATCTCGGCCTCATGGCTAAGATGGTAATGTATACTGTTCCGAGATAGATGGATGGCATCTCGTTCTCATGGCTAAGATGGTAATGTATACCGTTCCGAGATAGATGGACGGCATCTCGGCCTCATAGCTAAGATGGTACTTTATACCGTTCCGAGATAGATGGACGGCATCTCGTCCTCATGGTTAAGATGGTATTGTATACCGTTCCGAGATCGATTTAAAGCATCTCGGCCTATGGCTAAGATCAAAGTGTATACAGCTGCGAGATCGACGGAAAGCATCTCGGCCTATGGCTAAGATGGTAATGTATACCGTTCCGAGATAGATGGACAGCATCTCGGCCTCATGGCTAAGATGTTAATGTATACCGCTCCGAGATAAATGGAAAGCATCTCGGCCCCATGGCGAAGATGGTAATCTATACCGTTCCGAGATGGATGGAAAGCATCTCGGCCTCATGGCTAAGATGGTAATTTATACCGTTCCGAGATCGATGGACGGCATCTCGGCCTCATGGCTAAGATGGTATTGTATACCGTTCCGAGATCGATGGAAAGCATCTCGGCCTATGGCTAAGATGGTAATGTATACCGTTCCGAGATCGATGGACGGCATCTCGGCCTAATGGCTAAGATGGTATTGTATACCGTTCCGAGATCGATGGATGGCATCTCGGCCTCATGACTAAGATGAAAATGTATACAGCTGCGAGATCGATGGAAAGCATCTCGGCCTATGGCTAAGAGGGTAATGTATACCGTTCCGAGATCGATAGACGGCATCTCGGCCTCATGGCTAAGATGGTAATGTATACCACTCCGAGATAAATGGAAAGCATCTCGGCCTCATGGCTATGATGGTAATGTATACCGTTCCGAGATCGATGGAAAGCATCTCGGCCTATGGCTAAGATCAAAGTGTATACAGCTGCGAGATCAATGGAAAGCATCTCGGCCTATGGCTAAGATGGTAATATATACCGTTCCGAGATAGATGGACGGCATCTCGGCCTCATGGTTAAGATGGTATTGTATACCGTTCCGAGATCGATGGAAAGCATCTCGGCCTATGGCTAAGATGGTAATGTATACCGTTCCGAGATCGATGGACGGCATCTCGGCCTAATGGCTAAGATGGTAATCTATACCGTTCCGAGATGGATGGAAAGCATCTCGGCCTCATGGCTAAGATGGTAATTTATACCGTTCCGAGATCAATGGACGGCATCTCGGCCTCATGGCTAAGATGGTAATGTATACCGTTCCGAAATGGATGGAAAGCATCTCGGCCTCATGGCTAAGATGGTAAAGTATAGCGTTCCGATTTCGATGAACGGCATCTCGGCCTCATGGCTAAGATGTTAATGTATACCGCTGCGAGATCGGTGGAAGGCTTCTCGGCCTCATGGGTAAGATGGTAATGTATACCGTTCCGAGATCGATGGACGGCATCTCAGCCTCATGGCTAAGATGTTAATGTATACCGCTGCGAGATCGGTGGAAGGCTTCTCGGCCTCATGGGTAAGATGGTAATGTATACCGTTCCGAGATCGATGGACGGCATCTCAGCCTCATGGCTAAGATGGTAATGTATACCGTTCCGAGATAGATGGATGGCATCTCGTTCTCATGGCTAAGATGGTAATGTATACCGTTCCGAGATAGATGGACGGCATCTCGGCCTCATTCTTAAGATGGTATTGTATACCGTTCCGAGATCGATGGAAAGTATCTCGGCCTATGGCTAAGATGGTAATGTATACCGTTCCGAGATGGATGGACGGCATCTCGGCCTCATGGTTAAGATGGTATTGTATACCGTTCCGAGATCGATGGAAAGCATCTCGGCCTCATGGCTAAGATGGTAATGTATACCGCTCCGAGATAAATGGAAAGCATCTCGACCCCATGGCTAAGATGGTAATCTATACCGTTCCGAGATGGATGGAAAGCATCTCGGCCTCATGGCTAAGATGGTAATTTATACCGTTCCGAGATCGATGGACGGCATCTCGGCCTCATGGCTAAGATGGTATTGTATACCGTTCCGAGATCGATGAAAAGCATCTCGGCCCCATGGCTAAGATGGTAATCTATACCGTTCCGAGATGGATGGAAAACATCTCGGCCTCATGGCTAAGATGGTAATGTATACCGTTCCGAGATCGATGGACGGCATCTCGTCCTCATGGCTAAGATGGTATTGTATACCGTTCCGAGATCGATGAAAAGCATCTCGGCCTCATGGCTAAGATGGTAATCTATACCGTTCCGAGATGGATGGAAAGCATCTCGGCCTCATGGCTAAGATGGTAATGTATACCGTTCCGAGATAGATGGATGGCATCTCGGCCTCATGGTTAAGATGGTATTGTATACCGTTCCGAGATGGATGGACGGTATCTCCTCCTATGGCTAAGATGGTAATGTATACCGTTCCGAGATAGATGGACGGCATCTCGGCCTCATGGTTAAGATGGTATTGTATACCGTTCCGAGATCGATGGAAAGCATCTCGGCCTATGGCTAAGATGGTAATGTATACCGTTCCGAGATCGATGGGAAACATCTCGGCCTCATGGCTAAGATGGTAATGTATACCGTTCCGAGATCGATAGACGGCATCTCGGCCTCATGGCTAAGATGGTAATGTATACCGTTCCGAGATCGATGGACGGCATCTCGGCCTCATGGCTAAGATGGTAATGTATACCGTTCCGAGATAGATGGACGGCATCTCGGCCTCATAGCTAAGATGGTACTTTATACCGTTCCGAGATAGATGGACGGCATCTCGTCCTCATGGTTAAGATGGTATTGTATACCGTTCCGAGATCGATTTAAAGCATCTCGGCCTATGGCTAAGATCAAAGTGTATACAGCTGCGAGATCGACGGAAAGCATCTCGGCCTATGGCTAAGGTGGTAATGTATACCGTTCCGAGATAGATGGACAGCATCTCGGCCTCATGGCTAAGATGGTAATGTATACCGCTCCGAGATAAATGGAAAGCATCTCGACCCCATGGCTAAGATGGTAATCTATACCGTTCCGAGATGGTTGGAAAGCATCTCGGCCTCATGGCTAAGATGGTAATTTATACCGTTCCGAGATCGATGGACGGCATCTCGGCCTCATGGCTAAGATGGTATTGTATACCGTTCCGAGATCGATGAAAAGCATCTCGGCCCCATGGCTAAGATGGTAATCTATACCGTTCCGAGATGGATGGAAAACATCTCGGCCTCATGGCTAAGATGGTAATTTATACCGTTCCGAGATCGATGGACGGCATCTGTTCCTCATGGCTAAGATGGTATTGTATACCGTTCCGAGATCGATGAAAAGCATCTCGGCCTCATGGCTAAGATGGTAATCTATACCGTTCCGAGATGGATGGAAAGCATCTCGGCCTCATGGCTAAGATGGTAATGTATACCGTTCCGAGATAGATGGATGGCATCTCGGCCTCATGGTTAAGATGGTATTGTATACCGTTCCGAGATGGATGGACGGTATCTCCTCCTATGGCTAAGATGGTAATGTATACCGTTCCGAGATAGATGGACGGCATCTCGGCCTCATGGTTAAGATGGTATTGTATACCGTTCCGAGATCGATGGAAAGCATCTCGGCCTATGGCTAAGATGGTAATGTATACCGTTCCTAGATCGATGGGAAACATCTCGGCCTCATGGCTAAGATGGTAATGTATACCGTTCCGAGATCGATAGACGGCATCTCGGCCTCATGGCTAAGATGGTAATGTATACCGTTCCGAGATCGATGGACGGCATCTCGGCCTCATGGCTAAGATGGTAATGTATACCGTTCCGAGATAGATGGACGGCATCTCGGCCTCATAGCTAAGATGGTACTTTATACCGTTCCGAGATAGATGGACGGCATCTCGTCCTCATGGTTAAGATGGTATTGTATACCGTTCCGAGATCGATTTAAAGCATCTCGGCCTATGGCTAAGATCAAAGTGTATACAGCTGCGAGATCGACGGAAAGCATCTCGGCCTATGGCTAAGGTGGTAATGTATACCGTTCCGAGATAGATGGACAGCATCTCGGCCTCATGGCTAAGATGGTAATGTATACCGCTCCGAGATAAATGGAAAGCATCTCGACCCCATGGCTAAGATGGTAATCTATACCGTTCCGAGATGGATGGAAAGCATCTCGGCCTCATGGCTAAGATGGTAATTTATACCGTTCCGAGATCGATGGACGGCATCTCGGCCTCATGGCTAAGATGGTATTGTATACCGTTCCGAGATCGATTTAAAGCATCTCGGCCTCTCGGCCCCATGGCTAAGATGGTAATCTATACCGTTCCGAGATGGATGGAAAGCATCTCGGCCTCATGGCTAAGATGGTAATTTATACCGTTCCGAGATCGATGGACGGCATCTCGTCCTCATGGCTAAGATGGTATTGTATACCGTTCCGAGATCGATGTAAAGCATCTCGGCCTCATGGCTAAGATGGTAATCTATACCGTTCCGAGATGGATGGAAAGCATCTCGGCCTCATGGCTAAGATGGTAATAGATGGATGGCATCTCGGCCTCATGGTTAAGATGGTATTGTATACCGTTCCGAGATGGATGGACGGTATCTCCTCCTATGGCTAAGATGGTAATGTATACCGTTCCGAGATAGATGGACGGCATCTCGGCCTCATGGTTAAGATGGTATTGTATACCGTTCCGAGATCGATGGAAAGCATCTCGGCCTATGGCTAAGATGGTAATGTATACCGTTCCGAGATCGATGGGAAACATCTCGGCCTCATGGCTAAGATGGTAATGTATACCGTTCCGAGATCGATAGACGGCATCTCGGCCTCATGGCTAAGATGGTAATGTATACCGTTCCGAGATCGATGGACGGCATCTCGGCCTCATGGCTAAGATGGTAATGTATACCGTTCCGAGATAGATGGACGGCATCTCGGCCTCATTCTTAAGATGGTATTGTATACCGTTCCGAGATCGATGGAAAGTATCTCGGCCTATGGCTAAGATGGTAATGTATACCGTTCCGAGATAGATGGATGGCATCTCGGCCTCATGGTTAAGATGGTATTGTATACCGTTCGGAGATCGATGGAAAGCACCTCGGCCTCATGGATACGATGTTAAAGTATAGCGTTCCGATTTCGATGAACGGCATCTCGGCCTCATAGCTAAGATGGTAATGTATACCGTTCCGAGATAGATGGACGGCATCTCGGCCTCATGGTTAAGATGGTATTGTATACCGTTCCGAGATAGATGGATGGCATCTCGGCCCCATGGCTAAGATGGTAATCTATACCGTTCCGAGATGGATGGACGGCATCTCGGCCTCATAGCTAAGATGGTAATGTATATCGCTCCGAGATAGATGGACGGCATCTCGGCCTCATGGCTAAGATGGTAATGTATACCGTTCCGAGGTAGATGGACGGCATCTCGGCCTCTTGGCTAAGATGGTAATGTATACCGCTGCGATATCGGTGGAAGGCTTCTCGGCCTAATGGCTAACATGGTATTGTATACCGTTCCGAGATGGATGGAAAGCATCTCGGCCTCATGGCTAAGATGGTAATGTATACCGTTCCGAGATAGATGGACGGCATCTCGGCCTCATGGCTAAGATGGTAATGTATACCGTTCCGAGATGCATGGAAAGCATCTCGGCCTCATGGCTAAGATGGTAATGTATACCGTTCCGAGATCAATGCACGGCATCTCGGCCTCCTGGCTAAGATGGTAATGTATACCGTTCCGAGATCAATGCACGGAATCTCGGCCTCCTGGCTAAGATGGTAATGTATACCGTTCCGAGATGGATGGAAAGCATCTCGGCCTCATGGCTAAGATGGTAATGTATACCGTTCCGAGATAGATGGCCGGCATCTCGGCCTCATGGCTAAGATGGTAATGTATACCTCTGCGAGATCGGTGGAAGGCTTCTCGGCCTCATGGGTAAGATGGTAATGTATACCGTTCCGAGATTCATGGACGGCATCTCGGCCTCATGGCTAAGATGGTAATGTATACCATTCCGAGATAGATGGATGGCATCTCGTCCTCATGGCTAAGATGGTAATGTATACCGTTCCGAGATAGATGGACGGCATCTCGGCCTCATAGCTAAGATGGTATTGTATACCGTTCCGAGATCGATGGAAAGCATCTCGGCCTCGTGGCTAAGACGGTAATGTATACCGCTGCGAGATCGGTGGAAGGCTTCTCGGCCTCATGGCTAAGATGGTAATGTATACCGTTCCGAGATAGATGGACGGCATCTCGGCCTCATAGCTAAGAAGGTACTGTATACCGGTCCGAGATCGATGGATGGCATCTCGGCCTATGGCTAAGATGGTAATGTATACCGCTGCGAGATCGATGGAAAGCATCTCGGCCTCATGGCTAAGATGGTATTGTATACCGTTCCGAGATCGATGGATGGAATCTCGGCCTCATGACTAAGATGAAAATGTATACAGCTGCGAGATCGATGGAAAGCATCTCGGCCTATGGCTAAGATGGTAATGTATACCGTTCCGAGATCAATAGACGGCATCTCGGCCTCATGGCTAAGATGGTAATGTATATCGCTCCGAGATAGATGGACGGCATCTCGGCCTCATGGCTAAGATGGTAATGTATACCGTTCCGAGGTAGATGGACGGCATCTCGGCCTCTTGGCTAAGATGGTAATGTATACCGCTGCGATATCGGTGGAAGGCTTCTCGGCCTCATGGCTAACATGGTATTGTATACCGTTCCGAGATGGATGGAAAGCATCTCGGCCTCATGGCTAAGATGGTAATGTATACCGTTCCGAGATAGATGGACGGCATCTCGGCCTCATGGCTAAGATGGTATTGTATACCGTTCCGAGATCGATGGAAAGCACCTCGGCCTCATGGCTACGATGTTAAAGTATAGCGTTCCGATTTCGATGAACGGCATCTCGGCATCATGGCTAAGATGGTAATGTATACCGATCCGAGATAGATGGACGGCAACTCGGCCTCATGGCTAAGATGGTAATGTATACCGTTCCGAGATAGATGGACGGCATCTCGGCCTCATGGCTAAGATGGTAATGTATACCGCTGCGAGATCGGTGGAAGGCTTCTCGGCCTCATGGGTAAGATGGTAATGTATACCGTTCCGAGATTGATGGACGGCATCTCGGCCTCATGGCTAAGATGGTAATGTATACCGTTCCGAGATAGATGGATGGCATCTCGTCCTCATGGCTAAGATGGTAATGTATACCGTTCCGAGATAGATGGACGGCATCTCGGCCTCATAGCTAAGATGGTATTGTATACCGTTCCGAGATCGATGGAAAGCATCTCGGCCTCGTGGCTAAGATGGTAATGTATACCGCTGCGAGATCGGTGGAAGGCTTATCGGCCTCATGGCTAAGATGGTAATGTATATCGCTCCGAGATAGATGGACGGCATCTCGGCCTCATGGCTAGGATGGTAATGTATACCGTTCCGAGGTAGATGGACGGCATCTCGGCCTCATGGCTAAGATGGTAATGTATACCGTTCCGAGATGGTTGGAAAGCATCTCGGCCTCATGGCTAAGATGGTAATGTATACCGTTCCGAGATAGATGGCCGGCATCTCGGCCTCATGGCTAAGATGGTAATGTGTACCGCTGCGAGATCGATGGAAAGCATCTCGGCCTATGGCTAAGATCAAAGTGTATGCAGCTGCGAGATCGATAGAAAGCACCTCGGCCTATGGCTAAGATGGTAATATATACCGTTCCGAGATAGATGGACGGCATCTCGGCCTCATGGTTAAGATGGTATTGTATACCGTTCCGAGATCGATGGATGGCATCTCGGCCTCATGGCTAAGATGGTAATGTATACCGTTCCGAGATGCATGGAAAGCATCTCGGCCTCATGGCTAAGATGGTAATGTATACCGTTCCGAGATCAATGCACGGCATCTCGGCCTCCTGGCTAAGATGGTAATGTATACCGTTCCGAGATGGATGGAAAGCATCTCGGCCTCATGGCTAAGATGGTAATGTATACCGTTCCGAGATAGATGGCCGGCATCTCGGCCTCATGGCTAAGATGGTAATGTATACCGCTGTGAGATCGGTGAAAGGCTTCTCGGCCTCATGGCTAAGATGGTAATGTATACCGTTCCGAGATAAATGGACGGCATCTCGGCCTCAAAGCTAAGATGGTAATGTATACCGCTGCGGGATCGGTGGAAGGCTTCTCGGCCTCATGGCTAAGATGGTAATGTATACCGTTCCGAGATCAATGGACGGCATTTCGGCCTCATGGCTAAGACGGTAATGTATACCGTTCCGAGATCAATGGACGGCATCTCGGCCTCATGGATAAGATGGTAATGTATACCGTTCCGAGATGGATGGAAAGCATCTCGGCCTCATGGCTAAGATGGTAATGTATACCGTTCCGAGATGCATGGAAAGCATCTCGGCCTCATGGCTAAGATGGTAATGTATACCGTTCCGAGATCAATGCACGGCATCTCGGCCTCCTGGCTAAGATGGTAATGTATACCGTTCCGAGATGGATGGAAAGCATCTCGGCCTCATGGCTAAGATGGTAATGTATACCGTTCCGAGATAGATGGCCGGCATCTCGGCCTCATGGCTAAGATGGTAATGTATACCGCTGTGAGATCGGTGGAAGGCTTCTCGGCCTCATGGCTAAGATGGTAATGTATACCGTTCCGAGATAAATGGACGGCATCTCGGCCTCAAAGCTAAGATGGTAATGTATACCGCTGCGGGATCGGTGGAAGGCTTCTCGGCCTCATGGCTAAGATGGTAATGTATACCGTTCCGAGATCAATGGACGGCATCTCGGCCTCATGGCTAAGACGGTAATGTATACCGTTCCGAGATCAATGGACGGCATCTCGGCCTCATGGATAAGATGGTAATGTATACCGTTCCGAGATGGATGGAAAGCATCTCGGCCTCATGGCTAAGATGGTAATGTATACCGTTCCGAGATAGATGGACGGCATCTCGGCCTCATGGCTAAGATGGTAATGTATACCGTTCCGAGATGCATGGAAAGCATCTCGGCCTCATGGCTAAGATGGTAATGTATACCGTTCCGAGATCAATGGACGGCATCTCGGCCTCATGACTAAGATGGTAATGTATACCGTTCCGAGATGGATGGAAAGCATCTCGGCCTCATGGATAAGATGGTAATGTATACCGTTCCGAGATCAATGGACGGCATCTCGGCCTCATGGATAAGATGGTAATGTATACCGTTCCGAGATGGATGGAAAGCATCTCGGCCTCATGGCTAATATGGTAATGTATACCGTTCCGAGATCAATGGACGGCATCTCGGCCTCATGGCTAAGATGGTAATGTATACCGTTCCGAGATGCATGGAAAGCATCTCGGCCTCATGGCTAAGATGGTAATGTATACCGTTCCGAGATCAATGGACGGCATCTCGGCCTCATGGCTAAGATGGTAATGTATACTGTTCCGAGATCGATGGAAAGCATCTCGGCCTATGGCTAAGATCAAAGTGTATACAGCTGCGAGATCGATGGAAAGCATGTCGGCCTATGGCTAAGATCAAAGTGTATACAGCTGCGAGATCGATGGAAAGCACCTCGGCCTCATGGCTAAGATGGTAATGTATACCGTTCCGAGATCAATGGACGGCATCTCGGCCTCAAGGCTAAGATGGTAATGTATACCGCTGCGAGATCGGTGGAAGGCTTCTCGGCCTCATGGCTAATATGGTAATGTATACCGTTCCGAGATCAATGGACGGCATCTCGGCCTCATGGCTAAGATGGTAATGTATACCGTTCCGAGATGCATGGAAAGCATCTCGGCCTCATGGCTAAGATGGTAATGTATACCGTTCCGAGATCAATGGACGGCATCTCGGCCTCATGGCTAAGATGGTAATGTATACCGTTCCGAGATGGATGGAAAGCATCTCGGCCTCATGGCTAAGATGGTAATGTATACCGTTCCGAGATAAATGGACGGCATCTCGGCCTCAAAGCTAAGATGGTAATGTATACCGCTGCGGGATCGGTGGAAGGCTTCTCGGCCTCATGGCTAAGATGGTAATGTATACCGTTCCGAGATCAATGGACGGCATCTCGGCCTCATGGCTAAGATGGTAATGTATACCGTTCCGAGATGGATGGAAAGCATCTCGGCCTCATGGCTAAGATGGTAATGTATACCGTTCCGAGATAAATGGACGGCATCTCGGCCTCAAAGCTAAGATGGTAATGTATACCGCTGCGGGATCGGTGGAAGGCTTCTCGGCCTCATGGCTAAGATGGTAATGTATACCGTTCCGAGATCAATGGACGGCATCTCGGCCTCATGGCTAAGACGGTAATGTATACCGTTCCGAGATCAATGGACGGCATCTCGGCCTCATGGATAAGATGGTAATGTATACCGTTCCGAGATGGATGGAAAGCATCTCGGCCTCATGGCTAAGATGGTAATGTATACCGTTCCGAGATAGATGGACGGCATCTCGGCCTCATGGCTAAGATGGTAATGTATACCGTTCCGAGATGCATGGAAAGCATCTCGGCCTCATGGCTAAGATGGTAATGTATACCGTTCCGAGATCAATGGACGGCATCTCGGCCTCATGGCTAAGATGGTAATGTATACTGTTCCGAGATCGATGGAAAGCATCTCGGCCTATGGCTAAGATCAAAGTGTATACAGCTGCGAGATCGATGGAAAGCATGTCGGCCTATGGCTAAGATCAAAGTGTATACAGCTGCGAGATCAATGGAAAGCATCTCGGCCTATGGCTAAGATGGTAATATATACCGTTCCTAGATAGATGGACGGCATCTCGGCCTCATGGTTAAGATGGTATTGTATACCGTTCCGAGATCGATGGAAAGCACCTCGGCCTCATGGCTACGATGTTAAAGTATAGCGTTCCGATTTCGATGAACGGCATCTCGGCATCATGGCTAAGATGGTAATGTATACCGTTCCGAGATAGATGGACGGCATCTCGGCCTCATGGCTAAGATGGTAATGTATACCGTTCCGAGATAGATGGACGGCATCTCGGCCTCATGGCTAAGATGGTAATGTATACCGCTGCGAGATCGGTGGAAGGCTTCTCGGCCTCATGGCTAAGATGGTAATGTATGCCGTTCCGAGATCAATGGACGGCATCTCGGCCTCATGGCTAAGACGGTAATGTATACCGTTCCGAGATCAATGGACGGCATCTCGGCCTCATGGCTAAGATGGTAATGTATACCGTTCCGAGATGGATGGAAAGCATCTCGGCCTCATGGCTAAGATGGTAATGTATACCGTTCCGAGATAGATGGACGAAATCTCGGCCTCATGGTTAAGATGGTATTGTATACCGTTCCGAGATCGATGGAAAGCACCTCGGCCTCATGGCTAAGATGGTAATGTATACCGTTCCGAGATCAATGGACGGCATCTCGGCCTCAAGGCTAAGATGGTAATGTATACCGCTGCGAGATCGGTGGAAGGCTTCTCGGCCTCATGGCTAAGATGGTAATGTATACCGTTCCGAGATCAATGGACGGCATCTCGGCCTCATGGCTAAGATGGTAATGTATACCGTTCCGAGATAGATGGACGGCATCTCGGCATCATAGCTAAGATGGTATTGTATACCGTTCCGAGATCGATGGAAAGCATCTCGGCCTCGTGGCTAAGACGGTAATATATACCGTTCCGAGATAGATGGACGGCATCTCGGCCTCATGGTTAAGATGGTATTGTATACCGTTCCGAGATCGATGGAAAGCATCTCGGCCTATGGCTAAGATGGTAATGTATACCGTTCCGAGATCAATAGACGGCATCTCGGCCTCATGGCTAAGATGGTAATGTATATCGCTCCGAGATAGATGGACGGCATCTCGGCCTCATGGCTAAGATGGTAATGTATACCGTTCCGAGGTAGATGGACGGCATCTCGGCCTCTTGGCTAAGATGGTAATGTATACCGCTGCGATATCGGTGGAAGGCTTCTCGGCCTAATGGCTAACATGGTATTGTATACCGTTCCGAGATGGATGGAAAGCATCTCGGCCTCATGGCTAAGATGGTAATGTATACCGTTCCGAGATAGATGGACGGCATCTCGGCCTCATGGCTAAGATGGTATTGTA
The DNA here is from genome assembly GCA_916610235.2 of Lasioglossum morio. Classification (NCBI taxonomy): domain Eukaryota; kingdom Metazoa; phylum Arthropoda; class Insecta; order Hymenoptera; family Halictidae; genus Lasioglossum; species Lasioglossum morio. The sequence goes on along the minus strand of CAKAJA020001057.1, from coordinate 158,296 downwards.
TACCGTTCCGAGATCGATGGAAAGCACCTCGGCCTCATGGCTACGATGTTAAAGTATAGCGTTCCGATTTCGATGAACGGCATCTCGGCATCATGGCTAAGATGGTAATGTATACCGTTCCGAGATAGATGGACGGCATCTCGGCCTCATGGCTAAGATGGTAATGTATACCGTTCCGAGATAGATGGACGGCATCTCGGCCTCATGGCTAAGATGGTAATGTATACCGCTGCGAGATCGGTGGAAGGCTTCTCGGCCTCATGGGTAAGATAGTAATGTATACCGTTCCGAGATTGATGGACGGCATCTCGGCCTCATGGCTAAGATGGTAATGTATACCGTTCCGAGATAGATGGATGGCATCTCGTCCTCATGGCTAAGATGGTAATGTATACCGTTCCGAGATAGATGGACGGCATCTCGGCCTCATAGCTAAGATGGTATTGTATACCGTTCCGAGATCGATGGAAAGCATCTCGGCCTCGTGGCTAAGATGGTAATGTATACCACTGCGAGATCGGTGGAAGGCTTCTCGGCCTCATGGCTAAGATGGTAATGTATACCGTTCCGAGATAGATGGACGGCATCTCGGCCTCATAGCTAAGAAGGTACTGTATACCGGTCCGAGATCGATGGATGGCATCTCGGCCTATGGCTAAGATGGTAATGTATACCGCTGCGAGATCGATGGAAAGCATCTCGGTCTCATGGCTAAGATGGTATTGTATACCGTTCCGAGATCGATGGATGGAATCTCGGCCTCATGACTAAGATGAAAATGTATACAGCTGCGAGATCGATGGAAAGCATCTCGGCCTATGGCTAAGATGGTAATGTATACCGTTCCGAGATCAATAGACGGCATCTCGGCCTCATGGCTAAGATGGTAATGTATATCGCTCCGAGATAGATGGACGGCATCTCGGCCTCATGGCTAGGATGGTAATGTATACCGTTCCGAGGTAGATGGACGGCATCTCGGCCTCATGGCTAAGATGGTAATCTATACCGTTCCGAGATGGATGGAAAGCATCTCGGCCTCATGGCTAAGATGGTAATGTATACCGTTCCGAGATAGATGGACGGCATCTCGGCCTCATAGCTAAGATGGTATTGTATACCGTTCCGAGATCGATGGAAAGCATCTCGGCCTCGTGGCTAAGACGGTAATGTATACCGCTGCGAGATCGGTGGAAGGCTTCTCGGCCTCATGGCTAAGATGGTAATGTATACCGTTCCGAGATAGATGGACGGCATCTCGGCCTCATAGCTAAGAAGGTACTGTATACCGGTCCGAGATCGATGGATGGCATCTCGGCCTATGGCTAAGATGGTAATGTATACCGCTGCGAGATCGATGGAAAGCATCTCGGCCTCATGGCTAAGATGGTATTGTATACCGTTCCGAGATCGATGGATGGAATCTCGGCCTCATGACTAAGATGAAAATGTATACAGCTGCGAGATCGATGGAAAGCATCTCGGCCTATGGCTAAGATGGTAATGTATACCGTTCCGAGATCAATAGACGGCATCTCGGACTCATGGCTAAGATGGTAATGTATATCGCTCCGAGATAGATGGACGGCATCTCGGCCTCTTGGCTAAGATGGTAATGTATACCGCTGCGATATCGGTGGAAGGCTTCTCGGCCTAATGGCTAACATGGTATTGTATACCGTTCCGAGATGGATGGAAAGCATCTCGGCCTCATGGCTAAGATGGTAATGTATACCGTTCCGAGATAGATGGACGGCATCTCGGCCTCATGGCTAAGATGGTATTGTATACCGTTCCGAGATGGATGGAAAGCATCTCGGCCTCATGGCTAAGATGGTAATGTATACCGTTCCGAGATAGATGGCCGGCATCTCGGACTCATGGCTGAGATGGTAATGTATACCGCTGCGAGATCGATGGAAAGCATCTCGGCCTATGGCTAAGATCAAAGTGTATGCAGCTGCGAGATTGATAGAAAGCACCTCGGCCTATGGCTAAGATGGTAATATATACCGTTCCGAGATAGATGGACGGCATCTCGGCCTCATGGTTAAGATGGTATTGTATACCGTTCCGAGATCGATGGATGGCATCTCGGCCTCATGGCTAAGATGGTAATGTATACCGTTCCGAGATGCATGGAAAGCATCTCGGCCTCATGGCTAAGATGGTAATGTATACCGTTCCGAAATCAATGCACGGCATCTCGGCCTCCTGGCTAAGATGGTAATGTATACCGTTCCGAGATGGATGGAAAGCATCTCGGCCTCATGGCTAAGATGGTAATGTATACCGTTCCGAGATAGATGGCCGGCATCTCGGCCTCATGGCTAAGATGGTAATGTATACCGCTGCGAGATCGGTGGAAGGCTTCTCGGCCTCATGGGTAAGATGGTAATGTATACCGTTCCGAGATTCATGGACGGCATCTCGGCCTCATGGCTAAGATGGTAATGTATACCATTCCGAGATAGATGGATGGCATCTCGTCCTCATGGCTAAGATGGTAATGTATACCGTTCCGAGATAGATGGACGGCATCTCGGCCTCATAGCTAAGATGGTATTGTATACCGTTCCGAGATCGATGGAAAGCATCTCGGCCTCGTGGCTAAGACGGTAATGTATACCGCTGCGAGATCGGTGGAAGGCTTCTCGGCCTCATGGCTAAGATGGTAATGTATACCGTTCCGAGATAGATGGACGGCATCTCGGCCTCATAGCTAAGAAGGTAATGTATACCGGTCCGAGATCGATGGATGGCATCTCGGCCTATGGCTAAGATGGTAATGTATACCGCTGCGAGATCGATGGAAAGCATCTCGGCCTCATGGCTAAGATGGTATTGTATACCGTTCCGAGATCGATGGATGGAATCTCGGCCTCATGACTAAGATGAAAATGTATACAGCTGCGAGATCGATGGAAAGCATCTCGGCCTATGGCTAAGATGGTAATGTATACCGTTCCGAGATCAATAGACGGCATCTCGGCCTCATGGCTAAGATGGTAATGTATATCGCTCCGAGATAGATGGACGGCATCTCGGCCTCATGGCTAAGATGGTAATGTATACCGTTCCGAGGTAGATGGACGGCATCTCGGCCTCTTGGCTAAGATGGTAATGTATACCGCTGCGATATCGGTGGAAGGCTTCTCGGCCTAATGGCTAACATGGTATTGTATACCGTTCCGAGATGGATGGAAAGCATCTCGGCCTCATGGCTAAGATGGTAATGTATACCGTTCCGAGATAGATGGACGGCATCTCGGCCTCATGGCTAAGATGGTATTGTATACCGTTCCGAGATCGATGGAAAGCACCTCGGCCTCATGGCTACGATGTTAAAGTATAGCGTTCCGATTTCGATGAACGGCATCTCGGCATCATGGCTAAGATGGTAATGTATACCGATCCGAGATAGATGGACGGCATCTCGGCCTCATGGCTAAGATGGTAATGTATACCGTTCCGAGATAGATGGACGGCATCTCGGCCTCATGGCTAAGATGGTAATGTATACCGCTGCGAGATCGGTGGAAGGCTTCTCGGCCTCATGGGTAAGATGGTGATGTATACCGTTCCGAGATTGATGGACGGCATCTCGGCCTCATGGCTAAGATGGTAATGTATACCGTTCCGAGATAGATGGATGGCATCTCGTCCTCATGGCTAAGATGGTAATGTATACCGTTCCGAGATAGATGGACGGCATCTCGGCCTCATAGCTAAGATGGTATTGTATACCGTTCCGAGATCGATGGAAAGCATCTCGGCCTCGTGGCTAAGATGGTAATGTATACCGCTGCGAGATCGGTGGAAGGCTTCTCGGCCTCATGGCTAAGATGGTAATGTATACCGTTCCGAGATAGATGGGCCGCATCTCGGCCTCATAGCTAAGAAGGTACTGTATACCGGTCCGAGATCGATGGATGGCATCTCGGCCTATGGCTAAGATGGTAATGTATACCGCTGCGAGATCGATGGAAAGCATCTCGGTCTCATGGCTAAGATGGTATTGTATACCGTTCCGAGATCGATGGATGGAATCTCGGCCTCATGACTAAGATGAAAATGTATACAGCTGCGAGATCGATGGAAAGCATCTCGGCCTATGGCTAAGATGGTAATGTATACCGTTCCGAGATCAATAGACGGCATCTCGGCCTCATGGCTAAGATGGTAATGTATATCGCTCCGAGATAGATGGACGGCATCTCGGCCTCATGGCTAGGATGGTAATGTATACCGTTCCGAGGTAGATGGACGGCATCTCGGCCTCATGGCTAAGATGGTAATCTATACCGTTCCGAGATGGATGGAAAGCATCTCGGCCTCATGGCTAAGATGGTAATGTATACCGTTCCGAGGTAGATGGACGGCATCTCGGCCTCTTGGCTAAGATGGTAATGTATACCGCTGCGATATCGGTGGAAGGCTTCTCGGCCTCACGGCTAAGATGGTATTGTATACCGTTCCGAGATCGATGGATGGAATCTCGGCCTCATGACTAAGATGAAAATGTATACAGCTGCGAGATCGATGGAAAGCATCTCGGCCTCATGGCTAAGATGGTAATGTATACCGTTCCGAGATCGATAGACGGCATCTCGGTCACATGGCTAAGATGGTAATGTATACCGCTCCGAGATCGATGGACGGCATCTCGGCCTCATAGCTAAGATGGTAATGTATACCGTTCCGAGATAGATGGACGGCATCTCGGCCTCATGGTTAAGATGGTATTGTATACCGTTCCGAGATCGATGGAAAGCATCTCGGCCTCATGGCTAAGATGGTAATGTATACCGTTCCGAGATAGATGGACGGCATCTCGGCCTCATGGTTAACATGGTATTGTAGAACGTTCCGAGATCGATGGAAAGCATCTCGGCCTCATGGCAAAGATGGTAATCTATACCGTTCCGAGATGGATGGAAAGCATCTCGGCCTCATGGCTAAGATGGTAAAGTATAGCGTTCCGATTCCGATGAACGGCATCTCGGCCTATGGCTAAGATGGTAATGTATACCGTTCCGAGGTAGATGGACGGCATCTCGGCCTCATGGTTAACATGGTATTGTACACCGTTCCGAGATCGATGGAAAGCATCTCGGCCTCATGGCTAAGATGGAAATGTATACCGTTCCGTGATCGATGGACGGCATCTCGGCCTCATGGCTAAGATGGTAATGTATACCGTTCCGAGGTAGATGGACGGCATCTCGGCCTCATGGTTAACATGGTATTGTACACCGCTCCGAGATAAATGGAAAGCATCTCGGCCTCATTGCTAAGATGGTAATGTATACCGTTCCGAGATCGATGGACGGCATCTCGGCCTCATGGCTAAGATGGTATTGTATACCGTTCCGAGATCGATGGATGGCATCTCGGCCTCATGGCTAAGATGGTAATGTATACCGTTGCGAGATCGGTGGAAGGCTTCTCGGCCTCATGGCTAAGATGGTAATGTATACCGTTCCGAGATCGATGGACGGCATCTCGGCCTCATGGCTACGTTGGTAATGTATACCGTTCCGAGATAGATGGATGGCATCTCGGCCTCATGGCTAAGATGGTAATCTATACCGTTCCGAGATGGATGGAAAGCATCTCGGCCTCATGGCTAAGATGGTAAAGTATAGCGTTCCGATTCCGATGAACGGTATCTCGGCCTCATGGCTAAGATGGTAATGTATACCGCTGCGAGATCGGTGGAAGGCTTCTCGGCCTCATGGCTAAGATGGTAATGAATACCGTTCCGAGATCGATGGACGACATCTCGGCCTCATGGCTAAGATGGTATTGTATACCGTTCCGAGATCGATGGATGGCATCTCGGCCTCTTGGCTAAGATGGTAATGTATACCGCTGCGATATCGGTGGAAGGCTTCTCGGCCTAATGGCTAACATGGTATTGTATACCGTTCCGAGATGGATGGAAAGCATCTCGGCCTCATGGCTAAGATGGTAATGTATACCGTTCCGAGATAGATGGACGGCATCTCGGCCTCATGGCTAAGATGGTATTGTATACCGTTCCGAGATGGATGGAAAGCATCTCGGCCTCATGGCTAAGATGGTAATGTATACCGTTCCGAGATAGATGGCCGGCATCTCGGACTCATGGCTGAGATGGTAATGTATACCGCTGCGAGATCGATGGAAAGCATCTCGGCCTATGGCTAAGATCAAAGTGTATGCAGCTGCGAGATTGATAGAAAGCACCTCGGCCTATGGCTAAGATGGTAATATATACCGTTCCGAGATAGATGGACGGCATCTCGGCCTCATGGTTAAGATGGTATTGTATACCGTTCCGAGATCGATGGATGGCATCTCGGCCTCATGGCTAAGATGGTAATGTATACCGTTCCGAGATGCATGGAAAGCATCTCGGCCTCATGGCTAAGATGGTAATGTATACCGTTCCGAAATCAATGCACGGCATCTCGGCCTCCTGGCTAAGATGGTAATGTATACCGTTCCGAGATGGATGGAAAGCATCTCGGCCTCATGGCTAAGATGGTAATGTATACCGTTCCGAGATAGATGGCCGGCATCTCGGCCTCATGGCTAAGATGGTAATGTATACCGCTGCGAGATCGGTGGAAGGCTTCTCGGCCTCATGGGTAAGATGGTAATGTATACCGTTCCGAGATTCATGGACGGCATCTCGGCCTCATGGCTAAGATGGTAATGTATACCATTCCGAGATAGATGGATGGCATCTCGTCCTCATGGCTAAGATGGTAATGTATACCGTTCCGAGATAGATGGACGGCATCTCGGCCTCATAGCTAAGATGGTATTGTATACCGTTCCGAGATCGATGGAAAGCATCTCGGCCTCGTGGCTAAGACGGTAATGTATACCGCTGCGAGATCGGTGGAAGGCTTCTCGGCCTCATGGCTAAGATGGTAATGTATACCGTTCCGAGATAGATGGACGGCATCTCGGCCTCATAGCTAAGAAGGTACTGTATACCGGTCCGAGATCGATGGATGGCATCTCGGCCTATGGCTAAGATGGTAATGTATACCGCTGCGAGATCGATGGAAAGCATCTCGGCCTCATGGCTAAGATGGTATTGTATACCGTTCCGAGATCGATGGATGGAATCTCGGCCTCATGACTAAGATGAAAATGTATACAGCTGCGAGATCGATGGAAAGCATCTCGGCCTATGGCTAAGATGGTAATGTATACCGTTCCGAGATCAATAGACGGCATCTCGGCCTCATGGCTAAGATGGTAATGTATATCGCTCCGAGATAGATGGACGGCATCTCGGCCTCATGGCTAAGATGGTAATGTATACCGTTCCGAGGTAGATGGACGGCATCTCGGCCTCTTGGCTAAGATGGTAATGTATACCGCTGCGATATCGGTGGAAGGCTTCTCGGCCTAATGGCTAACATGGTATTGTATACCGTTCCGAGATGGATGGAAAGCATCTCGGCCTCATGGCTAAGATGGTAATGTATACCGTTCCGAGATAGATGGACGGCATCTCGGCCTCATGGCTAAGATGGTATTGTATACCGTTCCGAGATCGATGGAAAGCACCTCGGCCTCATGGCTACGATGTTAAAGTATAGCGTTCCGATTTCGATGAACGGCATCTCGGCATCATGGCTAAGATGGTAATGTATACCGATCCGAGATAGATGGACGGCATCTCGGCCTCATGGCTAAGATGGTAATGTATACCGTTCCGAGATAGATGGACGGCATCTCGGCCTCATGGCTAAGATGGTAATGTATACCGCTGCGAGATCGGTGGAAGGCTTCTCGGCCTCATGGGTAAGATGGTGATGTATACCGTTCCGAGATTGATGGACGGCATCTCGGCCTCATGGCTAAGATGGTAATGTATACCGTTCCGAGATAGATGGATGGCATCTCGTCCTCATGGCTAAGATGGTAATGTATACCGTTCCGAGATAGATGGACGGCATCTCGGCCTCATAGCTAAGATGGTATTGTATACCGTTCCGAGATCGATGGAAAGCATCTCGGCCTCGTGGCTAAGATGGTAATGTATACCGCTGCGAGATCGGTGGAAGGCTTCTCGGCCTCATGGCTAAGATGGTAATGTATACCGTTCCGAGATAGATGGGCCGCATCTCGGCCTCATAGCTAAGAAGGTACTGTATACCGGTCCGAGATCGATGGATGGCATCTCGGCCTATGGCTAAGATGGTAATGTATACCGCTGCGAGATCGATGGAAAGCATCTCGGTCTCATGGCTAAGATGGTATTGTATACCGTTCCGAGATCGATGGATGGAATCTCGGCCTCATGACTAAGATGAAAATGTATACAGCTGCGAGATCGATGGAAAGCATCTCGGCCTATGGCTAAGATGGTAATGTATACCGTTCCGAGATCAATAGACGGCATCTCGGCCTCATGGCTAAGATGGTAATGTATATCGCTCCGAGATTGATGGACGGCATCTCGGCCTCATGGCTAGGATGGTAATGTATACCGTTCCGAGGTAGATGGACGGCATCTCGGCCTCATGGCTAAGATGGTAATCTATACCGTTCCGAGATGGATGGAAAGCATCTCGGCCTCATGGCTAAGATGGTAATGTATACCGTTCCGAGGTAGATGGACGGCATCTCGGCCTCTTGGCTAAGATGGTAATGTATACCGCTGCGATATCGGTGGAAGGCTTCTCGGCCTCACGGCTAAGATGGTATTGTATACCGTTCCGAGATCGATGGATGGAATCTCGGCCTCATGACTAAGATGAAAATGTATACAGCTGCGAGATCGATGGAAAGCATCTCGGCCTCATGGCTAAGATGGTAATGTATACCGTTCCGAGATCGATAGACGGCATCTCGGTCACATGGCTAAGATGGTAATGTATACCGCTCCGAGATCGATGGACGGCATCTCGGCCTCATAGCTAAGATGGTAATGTATACCGTTCCGAGATAGATGGACGGCATCTCGGCCTCATGGTTAAGATGGTATTGTATACCGTTCCGAGATCGATGGAAAGCATCTCGGCCTCATGGCTAAGATGGTAATGTATACCGTTCCGAGATAGATGGACGGCATCTCGGCCTCATGGTTAACATGGTATTGTAGAACGTTCCGAGATCGATGGAAAGCATCTCGGCCTCATGGCAAAGATGGTAATCTATACCGTTCCGAGATGGATGGAAAGCATCTCGGCCTCATGGCTAAGATGGTAAAGTATAGCGTTCCGATTCCGATGAACGGCATCTCGGCCTATGGCTAAGATGGTAATGTATACCGTTCCGAGGTAGATGGACGGCATCTCGGCCTCATGGTTAACATGGTATTGTACACCGTTCCGAGATCGATGGAAAGCATCTCGGCCTCATGGCTAAGATGGAAATGTATACCGTTCCGTGATCGATGGACGGCATCTCGGCCTCATGGCTAAGATGGTAATGTATACCGTTCCGAGGTAGATGGACGGCATCTCGGCCTCATGGTTAACATGGTATTGTACACCGCTCCGAGATAAATGGAAAGCATCTCGGCCTCATTGCTAAGATGGTAATGTATACCGTTCCGAGATCGATGGACGGCATCTCGGCCTCATGGCTAAGATGGTATTGTATACCGTTCCGAGATCGATGGATGGCATCTCGGCCTCATGGCTAAGATGGTAATGTATACCGTTGCGAGATCGGTGGAAGGCTTCTCGGCCTCATGGCTAAGATGGTAATGTATACCGTTCCGAGATCGATGGACGGCATCTCGGCCTCATGGCTACGTTGGTAATGTATACCGTTCCGAGATAGATGGATGGCATCTCGGCCTCATGGCTAAGATGGTAATCTATACCGTTCCGAGATGGATGGAAAGCATCTCGGCCTCATGGCTAAGATGGTAAAGTATAGCGTTCCGATTCCGATGAACGGTATCTCGGCCTCATGGCTAAGATGGTAATGTATACCGCTGCGAGATCGGTGGAAGGCTTCTCGGCCTCATGGCTAAGATGGTAATGAATACCGTTCCGAGATCGATGGACGACATCTCGGCCTCATGGCTAAGATGGTATTGTATACCGTTCCGAGATCGATGGATGGCATCTCGGCCTCATGGCTAAGATGGTAATGTATACCGTTGCGAGATCGGTGGAAGGCTTCTCGGCCTCATGGCTAAGATGGTAATGTATACCGTTCCGAGATCGATGGACGGCATCTCGGCCTCATGGCTACGTTGGTAATGTATACCGTTCCGAGATCAATGCACGGCATCTCGGCCTCCTGGCTAAGATGGTAATGTATACCGTTCCGAGATGGATGGAAAGCATCTCGGCCTCATGGCTAAGATGGTAATGTATACCGTTCCGAGATAGATGGCCGGCATCTCGGCCTCATGGCTAAGATGGTAATGTATACCGCTGTGAGATCGGTGGAAGGCTTCTCGGCCTCATGGCTAAGATGGTAATGTATACCGTTCCGAGATAAATGGACGGCATCTCGGCCTCAAAGCTAAGATGGTAATGTATACCGCTGCGGGATCGGTGGAAGGCTTCTCGGCCTCATGGCTAAGATGGTAATGTATACCGTTCCGAGATCAATGGACGGCATCTCGGCCTCATGGCTAAGACGGTAATGTATACCGTTCCGAGATCAATGGACGGCATCTCGGCCTCATGGATAAGATGGTAATGTATACCGTTCCGAGATGGATGGAAAGCATCTCGGCCTCATGGCTAAGATGGTAATGTATACCGTTCCGAGATAGATGGACGGCATCTCGGCCTCATGGCTAAGATGGTAATGTATACCGTTCCGAGATGCATGGAAAGCATCTCGGCCTCATGGCTAAGATGGTAATGTATACCGTTCCGAGATCAATGGACGGCATCTCGGCCTCATGGCTAAGATGGTAATGTATACCGTTCCGAGATGGATGGAAAGCATCTCGGCCTCATGGATAAGATGGTAATGTATACCGTTCCGAGATAAATGGACGGCATCTCGGCCTCAAAGCTAAGATGGTAATGTATACCGCTGCGGGATCGGTGGAAGGCTTCTCGGCCTCATGGCTAAGATGGTAATGTATGCCGTTCCGAGATCAATGGACGGCATCTCGGCCTCATGGCTAAGACGGTAATGTATACCGTTCCGAGATCAATGGACGGCATCTCGGCCTCATGGCTAAGATGGTAATGTATACCGTTCCGAGATGGATGGAAAGCATCTCGGCCTCATGGCTAAGATGGTAATGTATACCGTTCCGAGATAGATGGACGAAATCTCGGCCTCATGGTTAAGATGGTATTGTATACCGTTCCGAGATCGATGGAAAGCACCTCGGCCTCATGGCTAAGATGGTAATGTATACCGTTCCGAGATCAATGGACGGCATCTCGGCCTCAAGGCTAAGATGGTAATGTATACCGCTGCGAGATCGGTGGAAGGCTTCTCGGCCTCATGGCTAAGATGGTAATGTATACCGTTCCGAGATCAATGGACGGCATCTCGGCCTCATGGCTAAGATGGTAATGTATACCGTTCCGAGATAGATGGACGGCATCTCGGCCTCATAGCTAAGATGGTATTGTATACCGTTCCGAGATCGATGGAAAGCATCTCGGCCTCGTGGCTAAGACGGTAATATATACCGTTCCGAGATAGATGGACGGCATCTCGGCCTCATGGTTAAGATGGTATTGTATACCGTTCCGAGATCGATGGAAAGCATCTCGGCCTATGGCTAAGATGGTAATGTATACCGTTCCGAGATCAATAGACGGCATCTCGGCCTCATGGCTAAGATGGTAATGTATATCGCTCCGAGATTGATGGACGGCATCTCGGCCTCATGGCTAAGATGGTAATGTATACCGTTCCGAGGTAGATGGACGGCATCTCGGCCTCATGGCTAAGATGGTAATGTATACCGTTCCGAGATAGATGGACGGCATCTCGGCCTCATGGCTAAGATGGTAATGTATACCGTTCCGAGATAGATGGACGGCATCTCGGCCTCATGGCTAAGATGGTAATGTATACCGCTGCGAGATCGGTGGAAGGCTTCTCGGCCTCATGGGTAAGATGGTAATGTATACCGTTCCGAGATTGATGGACGGCATCTCGGCCTCATGGCTAAGATGGTAATGTATACCGTTCCGAGGTAGATGGACGGCATCTCGGCCTCTTGGCTAAGATGGTAATGTATACCGCTGCGATATCGGTGGAAGGCTTCTCGGCCTAATGGCTAACATGGTATTGTATACCGTTCCGAGATGGATGGAAAGCATCTCGGCCTCATGGCTAAGATGGTAATGTATACCGTTCCGAGATAGATGGACGGCATCTCGGCCTCATGGCTAAGATGGTAATGTATACCGTTCCGAGATAGATGGACGGCATCTCGGCCTCATAGCTAAGATGGTATTGTATACCGTTCCGAGATCGATGGAAAGCATCTCGGCCTCGTGGCTAAGATGGTAATGTATACCGCTGCGAGATCGGTGGAAGGCTTCTCGGCCTCATGGCTAAGATGGTAATGTATACCGTTCCGAGATAGATGGACGGCATCTCGGCCTCATAGCTAAGAAGGTACTGTATACCGGTCCGAGATCGATGGATGGCATCTCGGCCTATGGCTAAGATGGTAATGTATACCGCTGCGAGATCGATGGAAAGCATCTCGGTCTCATGGCTAAGATGGTATTGTATACCGTTCCGAGATCGATGGATGGAATCTCGGCCTCATGACTAAGATGAAAATGTATACAGCTGCGAGATCGATGGAAAGCATCTCGGCCTATGGCTAAGATGGTAATGTATACCGTTCCGAGATCAATAGACGGCATCTCGGCCTCATGGCTAAGATGGTAATGTATATCGCTCCGAGATAGATGGACGGCATCTCGGCCTCATGGCTAGGATGGTAATGTATACCGTTCCGAGGTAGATGGACGGCATCTCGGCCTCATGGCTAAGATGGTAATCTATACCGTTCCGAGATGGATGGAAAGCATCTCGGCCTCATGGCTAAGATGGTAATGTATACCGTTCCGAGGTAGATGGACGGCATCTCGGCCTCTTGGCTAAGTTGGTAATGTATACCGCTGCGATATCGGTGGAAGGCTTCTCGGCCTCATGGCTAAGATGGTATTGTATACCGTTCCGAGATCGATGGATGGAATCTCGGCCTCATGACTAAGATGAAAATGTATACAGCTGCGAGATCGATGGAAAGCATCTCGGCCTCATGGGTAAGATGGTAATGTATACCGTTCCGAGATCGATAGACGGCATCTCGGCCACATGGCTAAGATGGTAATGTATACCGTTCCGAGATAGATGGCCGGCATCTCGGCCTCATGGTTAAGATGGTATTGTATACCGTTCCGAGATCGATGAAAAGCATCTCGGCCTATGGCTAAGATCAAAGTGTATACAGCTGCGAGATCGATGGAAAGCATCTCGGCCTATGGCTAAGATCAAAGTGTATGCAGCTGCGAGATCGATAGAAAGCACCTCGGCCTATGGCTAAGATGGTAATATATACCGTTCCGAGATAGATGGACGGCATCTCGGCCTCATGGTTAAGATGGTATTGTATACCGTTCCTAGATCGATGGATGGCATCTCGGCCTCATGGCTAAGATGGTAATGTATACCGTTCCGAGATGCATGGAAAGCATCTCGGCCTCATGGCTAAGATGGTAATGTATACCGTTCCGAGATCAATGCACGGCATCTCGGCCTCCTGGCTAAGATGGTAATGTATACCGTTCCGAGATGGATGGAAAGCATCTCGGCCTCATGGCTAAGATGGTAATGTATACCGTTCCGAGATAGATGGCCGGCATCTCGGCCTCATGGCTAAGATGGTAATGTATACCGCTGCGAGATCGGTGGAAGGCTTCTCGGCCTCATGGGTAAGATGGTAATGTATACCGTTCCGAGATTCATGGACGGCATCTCGGCCTCATGGCTAAGATGGTAATGTATACCATTCCGAGATAGATGGATGGCATCTCGTCCTCATGGCTAAGATGGTAATGTATACCGTTCCGAGATAGATGGACGGCATCTCGGCCTCATAGCTAAGATGGTATTGTATACCGTTCCGAGATCGATGGAAAGCATCTCGGCCTCGTGGCTAAGACGGTAATGTATACCGCTGCGAGATCGGTGGAAGGCTTCTCGGCCTCATGGCTAAGATGGTAATGTATACCGTTCCGAGATAGATGGACGGCATCTCGGCCTCATAGCTAAGAAGGTAATGTATACCGGTCCGAGATCGATGGATGGCATCTCGGCCTATGGCTAAGATGGTAATGTATACCGCTGCGAGATCGATGGAAAGCATCTCGGCCTATGGCTAAGATGGTAATGTATACCGTTCCGAGATCCATAGACGGCATCTCGGCCTCATGGCTAAGATGGTAATGTATATCGCTCCGAGATAGATGGACGGCATCTCGGCCTCATGGCTAAGATGGTAATGTATACCGTTCCGAGGTAGATGGACGGCATCTCGGCCTCTTGGCTAAGATGGTAATGTATACCGCTGCGATATCGGTGGAAGGCTTCTCGGCCTAATGGCTAACATGGTATTGTATACCGTTCCGAGATGGATGGAAAGCATCTCGGCCTCATGGCTAAGATGGTAATGTATACCGTTCCGAGATAGATGGACGGCATCTCGGCCTCATGGCTAAGATGGTATTGTATACCGTTCCGAGATCGATGGAAAGCACCTCGGCCTCATGGCTACGATGTTAAAGTATAGCGTTCCGATTTCGATGAACGGCATCTCGGCATCATGGCTAAGATGGTAATGTATACCGATCCGAGATAGATGGACGGCAACTCGGCCTCATGGCTAAGATGGTAATGTATACCGTTCCGAGATAGATGGACGGCATCTCGGCCTCATGGCTAAGATGGTAATGTATACCGCTGCGAGATCGGTGGAAGGCTTCTCGGCCTCATGGGTAAGATGGTAATGTATACCGTTCCGAGATGGATGGACGGCATCTCGGCCCCATGGCTAAGATGGTAATGTATACCGTTCCGAGATAGATGGATGGCATCTCGTCCTCATGGCTAAGATGGTAATGTATACCGTTCCGAGATAGATGGACGGCATCTCGGCCTCATAGCTAAGATGGTATTGTATACCGTTCCGAGATCGATGGAAAGCATCTCGGCCTCGTGGCTAAGATGGTAATGTATACCGCTGCGAGATCGGTGGAAGGCTTCTCGGCCTCATGGCTAAGATGGTAATGTATACCGT
This sequence comes from Lasioglossum morio, assembly GCA_916610235.2. Lineage (NCBI taxonomy): Eukaryota > Metazoa > Arthropoda > Insecta > Hymenoptera > Halictidae > Lasioglossum > Lasioglossum morio. The sequence continues at coordinate 143,028 of CAKAJA020001057.1, read as the reverse complement.
TCCGAGATAGATGGACGGCATCTCGGCCTCATAGCTAAGAAGGTACTGTATACCGGTCCGAGATCGATGGATGGCATCTCGGCCTATGGCTAAGATGGTAATGTATACCGCTGCGAGATCGATGGAAAGCATCTCGGTCTCATGGCTAAGATGGTATTGTATACCGTTCCGAGATCGATGGATGGAATCTCGGCCTCATGACTAAGATGAAAATGTATACAGCTGCGAGATCGATGGAAAGCATCTCGGCCTCATGGCTAAGATGGTAATGTATATCGCTCCGAGATAGATGGACGGCATCTCGGCCTCATGGCTAGGATGGTAATGTATACCGTTCCGAGGTAGATGGACGGCATCTCGGCCTCATGGCTAAGATGGTAATGTATACCGTTCCGAGATGGATGGAAAGCATCTCGGCCTCATGGCTAAGATGGTAATGTATACCGTTCCGAGATAGATGGCCGGCATCTCGGCCTCATGGCTAAGATGGTAATGTATACCGCTGCGAGATCGATGGAAAGCATCTCGGCCTATGGCTAAGATCAAAGTGTATGCAGCTGCGAGATCGATAGAAAGCACCTCGGCCTATGGCTAAGATGGTAATATATACCGTTCCGAGATAGATGGACGGCATCTCGGCCTCATGGTTAAGATGGTATTGTATACCGTTCCGAGATCGATGGATGGCATCTCGGCCTCATGGCTAAGATGGTAATGTATACCGCTGCGAGATCGGTGGAAGGCTTCTCGGCCTCATGGGTAAGATGGTAATGTATACCGTTCCGAGATTCATGGACGGCATCTCGGCCTCATGGCTAAGATGGTAATGTATACCATTCCGAGATAGATGGATGGCATCTCGTCCTCATGGCTAAGATGGTAATGTATACCGTTCCGAGATAGATGGACGGCATCTCGGCCTCATAGCTAAGATGGTATTGTATACCGTTCCGAGATCGATGGAAAGCATCTCGGCCTCGTGGCTAAGACGGTAATGTATACCGCTGCGAGATCGGTGGAAGGCTTCTCGGCCTCATGGCTAAGATGGTAATGTATACCGTTCCGAGATAGATGGACGGCATCTCGGCCTCATAGCTAAGAAGGTACTGTATACCGGTCCGAGATCGATGGATGGCATCTCGGCCTATGGCTAAGATGGTAATGTATACCGCTGCGAGATCGATGGAAAGCATCTCGGCCTCATGGCTAAGATGGTATTGTATACCGTTCCGAGATCGATGGATGGAATCTCGGCCTCATGACTAAGATGAAAATGTATACAGCTGCGAGATCGATGGAAAGCATCTCGGCCTATGGCTAAGATGGTAATGTATACCGTTCCGAGATCAATAGACGGCATCTCGGCCTCATGGCTAAGATGGTAATGTATATCGCTCCGAGATAGATGGACGGCATCTCGGCCTCATGGCTAAGATGGTAATGTATACCGTTCCGAGGTAGATGGACGGCATCTCGGCCTCTTGGCTAAGATGGTAATGTATACCGCTGCGATATCGGTGGAAGGCTTCTCGGCCTAATGGCTAACATGGTATTGTATACCGTTCCGAGATGGATGGAAAGCATCTCGGCCTCATGGCTAAGATGGTAATGTATACCGTTCCGAGATAGATGGTCGGCATCTCGGCCTCATGGCTAAGATGGTATTGTATACCGTTCCGAGATGGATGGAAAGCATCTCGGCCTCATGGCTAAGATGGTAATGTATACCGTTCCGAGATAGATGGCCGGCATCTCGGCCTCATGGCTAAGATGGTAATGTATACCGCTGCGAGATCGATGGAAAGCATCTCGGCCTATGGCTAAGATCAAAGTGTATGCAGCTGCGAGATCGATAGAAAGCACCTCGGCCTATGGCTAAGATGGTAATATATACCGTTCCGAGATAGATGGACGGCATCTCGGCCTCATGGTTAAGATGGTATTGTATACCGTTCCGAGATCGATGGATGGCATCTCGGCCTCATGGCTAAGATGGTAATGTATACCGTTCCGAGATGCATGGAAAGCATCTCGGCCTCATGGCTAAGATGGTAATGTATACCGTTCCGAGATCAATGCACGGCATCTCGGCCTCCTGGCTAAGATGGTAATGTATACCGTTCCGAGATGGATGGAAAGCATCTCGGCCTCATGGCTAAGATGGTAATGTATACCGTTCCGAGATAGATGGCCGGCATCTCGGCCTCATGGCTAAGATGGTAATGTATACCGCTGCGAGATCGGTGGAAGGCTTCTCGGCCTCATGGGTAAGATGGTAATGTATACCGTTCCGAGATTCATGGACGGCATCTCGGCCTCATGGCTAAGATGGTAATGTATACCATTCCGAGATAGATGGATGGCATCTCGTCCTCATGGCTAAGATGGTAATGTATACCGTTCCGAGATAGATGGACGGCATCTCGGCCTCATAGCTAAGATGGTATTGTATACCGTTCCGAGATCGATGGAAAGCATCTCGGCCTCGTGGCTAAGACGGTAATGTATACCGCTGCGAGATCGGTGGAAGGCTTCTCGGCCTCATGGCTAAGATGGTAATGTATACCGTTCCGAGATAGATGGACGGCATCTCGGCCTCATAGCTAAGAAGGTACTGTATACCGGTCCGAGATCGATGGATGGCATCTCGGCCTATGGCTAAGATGGTAATGTATACCGCTGCGAGATCGATGGAAAGCATCTCGGCCTCATGGCTATGATGGTATTGTATACCGTTCCGAGATCGATGGATGGAATCTCGGCCTCATGACTAAGATGAAAATGTATACAGCTGCGAGATCGATGGAAAGCATCTCGGCCTATGGCTAAGATGGTAATGTATACCGTTCCGAGATCAATAGACGGCATCTCGGCCTCATGGCTAAGATGGTAATGTATATCGCTCCGAGATAGATGGACGGCATCTCGGCCTCATGGCTAAGATTGTAATGTATACCGTTCCGAGGTAGATGGACGGCATCTCGGCCTCTTGGCTAAGATGGTAATGTATACCGCTGCGATATCGGTGGAAGGCTTCTCGGCCTAATGGCTAACATGGTATTGTATACCGTTCCGAGATGGATGGAAAGCATCTCGGCCTCATGGCTAAGATGGTAATGTATACCGTTCCGAGATAGATGGACGGCATCTCGGCCTCATGGCTAAGATGGTATTGTATACCGTTCCGAGATCGATGGAAAGCACCTCGGCCTCATGGCTACGATGTTAAAGTATAGCGTTCCGATTTCGATGAACGGCATCTCGGCATCATGGCTAAGATGGTAATGTATACCGATCCGAGATAGATGGACGGCATCTCGGCCTCATGGCTAAGATGGTAATGTATACCGTTCCGAGATAGATGGACGGCATCTCGGCCTCATGGCTAAGATGGTAATGTATACCGCTGCGAGATCGGTGGAAGGCTTCTCGGCCTCATGGGTAAGATGGTGATGTATACCGTTCCGAGATTGATGGACGGCATCTCGGCCTCATGGCTAAGATGGTAATGTATACCGTTCCGAGATCAATGCACGGCATCTCGGCCTCCTGGCTAAGATGGTAATGTATACCGTTCCGAGATGGATGGAAAGCATCTCGGCCTCATGGCTAAGATGGTAATGTATACCGTTCCGAGATAGATGGCCGGCATCTCGGCCTCATGGCTAAGATGGTAATGTATACCGCTGCGAGATCGGTGGAAGGCTTCTCGGCCTCATGGGTAAGATGGTAATGTATACCGTTCCGAGATTCATGGACGGCATCTCGGCCTCATGGCTAAGATGGTAATGTATACCATTCCGAGATAGATGGATGGCATCTCGTCCTCATGGCTAAGATGGTAATGTATACCGTTCCGAGATAGATGGACGGCATCTCGGCCTCATAGCTAAGATGGTATTGTATACCGTTCCGAGATCGATGGAAAGCATCTCGGCCTCGTGGCTAAGACGGTAATGTATACCGCTGCGAGATCGGTGGAAGGCTTCTCGGCCTCATGGCTAAGATGGTAATGTATACCGTTCCGAGATAGATGGACGGCATCTCGGCCTCATAGCTAAGAAGGTACTGTATACCGGTCCGAGATCGATGGATGGCATCTCGGCCTATGGCTAAGATGGTAATGTATACCGCTGCGAGATCGATGGAAAGCATCTCGGCCTCATGGCTAAGATGGTATTGTATACCGTTCCGAGATCGATGGATGGAATCTCGGCCTCATGACTAAGATGAAAATGTATACAGCTGCGAGATCGATGGAAAGCATCTCGGCCTCATGGTTAAGATGGTATTGTATACCGTTCCGAGATCGATGGATGGCATCTCGGCCTCATGGCTAAGATGGTAATGTATACCGCTGCGAGATCGGTGGAAGGCTTCTCGGCCTCATGGGTAAGATGGTAATGTATACCGTTCCGAGATTCATGGACGGCATCTCGGCCTCATGGCTAAGATGGTAATGTATACCATTCCGAGATAGATGGATGGCATCTCGTCCTCATGGCTAAGATGGTAATGTATACCGTTCCGAGATAGATGGACGGCATCTCGGCCTCATAGCTAAGATGGTATTGTATACCGTTCCGAGATCGATGGAAAGCATCTCGGCCTCGTGGCTAAGACGGTAATGTATACCGCTGCGAGATCGGTGGAAGGCTTCTCGGCCTCATGGCTAAGATGGTAATGTATACCGTTCCGAGATAGATGGACGGCATCTCGGCCTCATAGCTAAGAAGGTACTGTATACCGGTCCGAGATCGATGGATGGCATCTCGGCCTATGGCTAAGATGGTAATGTATACCGCTGCGAGATCGATGGAAAGCATCTCGGCCTCATGGCTAAGATGGTATTGTATACCGTTCCGAGATCGATGGATGGAATCTCGGCCTCATGACTAAGATGAAAATGTATACAGCTGCGAGATCGATGGAAAGCATCTCGGCCTATGGCTAAGATGGTAATGTATACCGTTCCGAGATCAATAGACGGCATCTCGGCCTCATGGCTAAGATGGTAATGTATATCGCTCCGAGATAGATGGACGGCATCTCGGCCTCATGGCTAAGATGGTAATGTATACCGTTCCGAGGTAGATGGACGGCATCTCGGCCTCTTGGCTAAGATGGTAATGTATACCGCTGCGATATCGGTGGAAGGCTTCTCGGCCTAATGGCTAACATGGTATTGTATACCGTTCCGAGATGGATGGAAAGCATCTCGGCCTCATGGCTAAGATGGTAATGTATACCGTTCCGAGATAGATGGTCGGCATCTCGGCCTCATGGCTAAGATGGTATTGTATACCGTTCCGAGATGGATGGAAAGCATCTCGGCCTCATGGCTAAGATGGTAATGTATACCGTTCCGAGATAGATGGCCGGCATCTCGGCCTCATGGCTAAGATGGTAATGTATACCGCTGCGAGATCGATGGAAAGCATCTCGGCCTATGGCTAAGATCAAAGTGTATGCAGCTGCGAGATCGATAGAAAGCACCTCGGCCTATGGCTAAGATGGTAATATATACCGTTCCGAGATAGATGGACGGCATCTCGGCCTCATGGTTAAGATGGTATTGTATACCGTTCCGAGATCGATGGATGGCATCTCGGCCTCATGGCTAAGATGGTAATGTATACCGTTCCGAGATGCATGGAAAGCATCTCGGCCTCATGGCTAAGATGGTAATGTATACCGTTCCGAGATCAATGCACGGCATCTCGGCCTCCTGGCTAAGATGGTAATGTATACCGTTCCGAGATGGATGGAAAGCATCTCGGCCTCATGGCTAAGATGGTAATGTATACCGTTCCGAGATAGATGGCCGGCATCTCGGCCTCATGGCTAAGATGGTAATGTATACCGCTGCGAGATCGGTGGAAGGCTTCTCGGCCTCATGGGTAAGATGGTAATGTATACCGTTCCGAGATTCATGGACGGCATCTCGGCCTCATGGCTAAGATGGTAATGTATACCATTCCGAGATAGATGGATGGCATCTCGTCCTCATGGCTAAGATGGTAATGTATACCGTTCCGAGATAGATGGACGGCATCTCGGCCTCATAGCTAAGATGGTATTGTATACCGTTCCGAGATCGATGGAAAGCATCTCGGCCTCGTGGCTAAGACGGTAATGTATACCGCTGCGAGATCGGTGGAAGGCTTCTCGGCCTCATGGCTAAGATGGTAATGTATACCGTTCCGAGATAGATGGACGGCATCTCGGCCTCATAGCTAAGAAGGTACTGTATACCGGTCCGAGATCGATGGATGGCATCTCGGCCTATGGCTAAGATGGTAATGTATACCGCTGCGAGATCGATGGAAAGCATCTCGGCCTCATGGCTAAGATGGTATTGTATACCGTTCCGAGATCGATGGATGGAATCTCGGCCTCATGACTAAGATGAAAATGTATACAGCTGCGAGATCGATGGAAAGCATCTCGGCCTATGGCTAAGATGGTAATGTATACCGTTCCGAGATCAATAGACGGCATCTCGGCCTCATGGCTAAGATGGTAATGTATATCGCTCCGAGATAGATGGACGGCATCTCGGCCTCATGGCTAAGATTGTAATGTATACCGTTCCGAGGTAGATGGACGGCATCTCGGCCTCTTGGCTAAGATGGTAATGTATACCGCTGCGATATCGGTGGAAGGCTTCTCGGCCTAATGGCTAACATGGTATTGTATACCGTTCCGAGATGGATGGAAAGCATCTCGGCCTCATGGCTAAGATGGTAATGTATACCGTTCCGAGATAGATGGACGGCATCTCGGCCTCATGGCTAAGATGGTATTGTATACCGTTCCGAGATCGATGGAAAGCACCTCGGCCTCATGGCTACGATGGTAAAGTATAGCGTTCCGATTTCGATGAACGGCATCTCGGCATCATGGCTAAGATGGTAATGTATACCGATCCGAGATAGATGGACGGCATCTCGGCCTCATGGCTAAGATGGTAATGTATACCGTTCCGAGATAGATGGACGGCATCTCGGCCTCATGGCTAAGATGGTAATGTATACCGCTGCGAGATCGGTGGAAGGCTTCTCGGCCTCATGGGTAAGATGGTGATGTATACCGTTCCGAGATTGATGGACGGCATCTCGGCCTCATGGCTAAGATGGTAATGTATACCGTTCCGAGATCAATGCACGGCATCTCGGCCTCCTGGCTAAGATGGTAATGTATACCGTTCCGAGATGGATGGAAAGCATCTCGGCCTCATGGCTAAGATGGTAATGTATACCGTTCCGAGATAGATGGCCGGCATCTCGGCCTCATGGCTAAGATGGTAATGTATACCGCTGCGAGATCGGTGGAAGGCTTCTCGGCCTCATGGGTAAGATGGTAATGTATACCGTTCCGAGATTCATGGACGGCATCTCGGCCTCATGGCTAAGATGGTAATGTATACCATTCCGAGATAGATGGATGGCATCTCGTCCTCATGGCTAAGATGGTAATGTATACCGTTCCGAGATAGATGGACGGCATCTCGGCCTCATAGCTAAGATGGTATTGTATACCGTTCCGAGATCGATGGAAAGCATCTCGGCCTCGTGGCTAAGACGGTAATGTATACCGCTGCGAGATCGGTGGAAGGCTTCTCGGCCTCATGGCTAAGATGGTAATGTATACCGTTCCGAGATAGATGGACGGCATCTCGGCCTCATAGCTAAGAAGGTACTGTATACCGGTCCGAGATCGATGGATGGCATCTCGGCCTATGGCTAAGATGGTAATGTATACCGCTGCGAGATCGATGGAAAGCATCTCGGCCTCATGGCTAAGATGGTATTGTATACCGTTCCGAGATCGATGGATGGAATCTCGGCCTCATGACTAAGATGAAAATGTATACAGCTGCGAGATCGATGGAAAGCATCTCGGCCTATGGCTAAGATGGTAATGTATACCGTTCCGAGATCAATAGACGGCATCTCGGCCTCATGGCTAAGATGGTAATGTATATCGCTCCGAGATAGATGGACGGCATCTCGGCCTCATGGCTAAGATGGTAATGTATACCGTTCCGAGGTAGATGGACGGCATCTCGGCCTCTTGGCTAAGATGGTAATGTATACCGCTGCGATATCGGTGGAAGGCTTCTCGGCCTAATGGCTAACATGGTATTGTATACCGTTCCGAGATGGATGGAAAGCATCTCGGCCTCATGGCTAAGATGGTAATGTATACCGTTCCGAGATAGATGGACGGCATCTCGGCCTCATGGCTAAGATGGTATTGTATACCGTTCCGAGATCGATGGAAAGCACCTCGGCCTCATGGCTACGATGTTAAAGTATAGCGTTCCGATTTCGATGAACGGCATCTCGGCATCATGGCTAAGATGGTAATGTATACCGATCCGAGATAGATGGACGGCATCTCGGCCTCATGGCTAAGATGGTAATGTATACCGTTCCGAGATAGATGGACGGCATCTCGGCCTCATGGCTAAGATGGTAATGTATACCGCTGCGAGATCGGTGGAAGGCTTCTCGGCCTCATGGGTAAGATGGTGATGTATACCGTTCCGAGATTGATGGACGGCATCTCGGCCTCATGGCTAAGATGGTAATGTATACCGTTCCGAGATAGATGGATGGCATCTCGTCCTCATGGCTAAGATGGTAATGTATACCGTTCCGAGATAGATGGACGGCATCTCGGCCTCATAGCTAAGATGGTATTGTATACCGTTCCGAGATCGATGGAAAGCATCTCGGCCTCGTGGCTAAGATGGTAATGTATACCGCTGCGAGATCGGTGGAAGGCTTCTCGGCCTCATGGCTAAGATGGTAATGTATACCGTTCCGAGATAGATGGACGGCATCTCGGCCTCATAGCTAAGAAGGTACTGTATACCGGTCCGAGATCGATGGATGGCATCTCGGCCTATGGCTAAGATGGTAATGTATACCGCTGCGAGATCGATGGAAAGCATCTCGGTCTCATGGCTAAGATGGTATTGTATACCGTTCCGAGATCGATGGATGGAATCTCGGCCTCATGGCTAAGATGAAAATGTATACAGCTGCGAGATCGATGGAAAGCATCTCGGCCTATGGCTAAGATGGTAATGTATACCGTTCCGAGATCAATAGACGGCATCTCGGCCTCATGGCTAAGATGGTAATGTATATCGCTCCGAGATAGATGGACGGCATCTCGGCCTCATGGCTAGGATGGTAATGTATACCGTTCCGAGGTAGATGGACGGCATCTCGGCCTCATGGCTAAGATGGTAATCTATACCGTTCCGAGATGGATGGAAAGCATCTCGGCCTCATGGCTAAGATGGTAATGTATACCGTTCCGAGGTAGATGGACGGCATCTCGGCCTCTTGGCTAAGATGGTAATGTATACCGCTGCGATATCGGTGGAAGGCTTCTCGGCCTCACGGCTAAGATGGTATTGTATACCGTTCCGAGATCGATGGATGGAATCTCGGCCTCATGACTAAGATGAAAATGTATACAGCTGCGAGATCGATGGAAAGCATCTGGGCCTCATGGCTAAGATGGTAATGTATACCGTTCCGAGATCGATAGACGGCATCTCGGTCACATGGCTAAGATGGTAATGTATACCGCTCCGAGATCGATGGACGGCATCTCGGCCTCATAGCTAAGATGGTAATGTATACCGTTCCGAGATAGATGGACGGCATCTCGGCCTCATGGTTAAGATGGTATTGTATACCGTTCCGAGATCGATGGAAAGCATCTCGGCCTCATGGCTAAGATGGTAATGTATACCGTTCCGAGATAGATGGACGGCATCTCGGCCTCATGGTTAACATGGTATTGTAGAACGTTCCGAGATCGATGGAAAGCATCTCGGCCTCATGGCAAAGATGGTAATCTATACCGTTCCGAGATGGATGGAAAGCATCTCGGCCTCATGGCTAAGATGGTAAAGTATAGCGTTCCGATTCCGATGAACGGCATCTCGGCCTATGGCTAAGATGGTAATGTATACCGTTCCGAGGTAGATGGACGGCATCTCGGCCTCATGGTTAACATGGTATTGTACACCGTTCCGAGATCGATGGAAAGCATCTCGGCCTCACGGCTAAGATGGAAATGTATACCGTTCCGTGATCGATGGACGGCATCTCGGCCTCATGGCTAAGATGGTAATGTATACCGTTCCGAGATAGATGGACGGCATCTCGGCCACATGGCTAAGATGGTAATGTATACCGCTCCGAGATAAATGGAAAGCATCTCGGCCTCATTGCTAAGATGGTAATGTATACCGTTCCGAGATCGATGGACGGCATCTCGGCCTCATGGCTAAGATGGTATTGTATACCGTTCCGAGATCGATGGATGGCATCTCGGCCTCATGGCTAAGATGGTAATGTATACCGTTGCGAGATCGGTGGAAGGCTTCTCGGCCTCATGGCTAAGATGGTAATGTATACCGTTCCGAGATCGATGGACGGCATCTCGGCCTCATGGCTACGTTGGTAATGTATACCGTTCCGAGATAGATGGATGGCATCTCGGCCTCATGGCTAAGATGGTAATCTATACCGTTCCGAGATGGATGGAAAGCATCTCGGCCTCATGGCTAAGATGGTAAAGTATAGCGCTCCGATTCCGATGAACGGTATCTCGGCCTCATGGCTAAGATGGTAATGTATACCGCTGCGAGATCGGTGGAAGGCTTCTCGGCCTCATGGCTAAGATGGTAATGAATACCGTTCCGAGATCGATGGACGACATCTCGGCCTCATGGCTAAGATGGTATTGTATACCGTTCCGAGATCGATGGATGGCATCTCGGCCTCATGGCTAAGATGGTAATGTATACCGTTGCGAGATCGGTGGAAGGCTTCTCGGCCTCATGGCTAAGATGGTAATGTATACCGTTCCGAGATCGATGGACGGCATCTCGGCCTCATGGCTACGTTGGTAATGTATACCGTTCCGAGATAGATGGATGGCATCTCGGCCTCATGGCTAAGATGGTAATCTATACCGTTCCGAGATGGATGGAAAGCATCTCGGCCTCATGGCTAAGATGGTAAAGTATAGCGTTCCGATTCCGATGAACGGTATCTCGGCCTCATGGCTAAGATGGTAATGTATACCGCTGCGAGATCGGTGGAAGGCTTCTCGGCCTCATGGCTAAGATGGTAATGTATACCGTTCCGAGATCGATGGACGGCATCTCGGCCTCATGGCTACGTTGGTAATGTATACCGTTCCGAGATAGATGGATGGCATCTCGGCCTCATGGCTAAGATGGTAATGTATACCGTTCCGAGGTAGATGGACGGCATCTCGGCCTCTTGGCTAAGATGGTAATGTATACCGCTGCGATATCGGTGGAAGGCTTCTCGGCCTAATGGCTAACATGGTATTGTATACCGTTCCGAGATGGATGGAAAGCATCTCGGCCTCATGGCTAAGATGGTAATGTATACCGTTCCGAGATAGATGGTCGGCATCTCGGCCTCATGGCTAAGATGGTATTGTATACCGTTCCGAGATGGATGGAAAGCATCTCGGCCTCATGGCTAAGATGGTAATGTATACCGTTCCGAGATAGATGGCCGGCATCTCGGCCTCATGGCTAAGATGGTAATGTATACCGCTGCGAGATCGATGGAAAGCATCTCGGCCTATGGCTAAGATCAAAGTGTATGCAGCTGCGAGAGCGATAGAAAGCACCTCGGCCTATGGCTAAGATGGTAATATATACCGTTCCGAGATAGATGGACGGCATCTCGGCCTCATGGTTAAGATGGTATTGTATACCGTTCCGAGATCGATGGATGGCATCTCGGCCTCATGGCTAAGATGGTAATGTATACCGTTCCGAGATGCATGGAAAGCATCTCGGCCTCATGGCTAAGATGGTAATGTATACCGTTCCGAGATCAATGCACGGCATCTCGGCCTCCTGGCTAAGATGGTAATGTATACCGTTCCGAGATGGATGGAAAGCATCTCGGCCTCATGGCTAAGATGGTAATGTATACCGTTCCGAGATAGATGGCCGGCATCTCGGCCTCATGGCTAAGATGGTAATGTATACCGCTGCGAGATCGGTGGAAGGCTTCTCGGCCTCATGGGTAAGATGGTAATGTATACCGTTCCGAGATTCATGGACGGCATCTCGGCCTCATGGCTAAGATGGTAATGTATACCATTCCGAGATCGATGGATGGCATCTCGTCCTCATGGCTAAGATGGTAATGTATACCGTTCCGAGATAGATGGACGGCATCTCGGCCTCATAGCTAAGATGGTATTGTATACCGTTCCGAGATCGATGGAAAGCATCTCGGCCTCGTGGCTAAGACGGTAATGTATACCGCTGCGAGATCGGTGGAAGGCTTCTCGGCCTCATGGCTAAGATGGTAATGTATACCGTTCCGAGATAGATGGACGGCATCTCGGCCTCATAGCTAAGAAGGTACTGTATACCGGTCCGAGATCGATGGATGGCATCTCGGCCTATGGCTAAGATGGTAATGTATACCGCTGCGAGATCGATGGAAAGCATCTCGGCCTCATGGCTAAGATGGTATTGTATACCGTTCCGAGATCGATGGATGGAATCTCGGCCTCATGACTAAGATGAAAATGTATACAGCAGCGAGATCGATGGAAAGCATCTCGGCCTATGGCTAAGATGGTAATGTATACCGTTCCGAGATCAATAGACGGCATCTCGGCCTCATGGCTAAGATGGTAATGTATATCGCTCCGAGATAGATGGACGGCATCTCGGCCTCATGGCTAAGATGGTAATGTATACCGTTCCGAGGTAGATGGACGGCATCTCGGCCTCTTGGCTAAGATGGTAATGTATACCGCTGCGATATCGGTGGAAGGCTTCTCGGCCTAATGGCTAACATGGTATTGTATACCGTTCCGAGATGGATGGAAAGCATCTCGGCCTCATGGCTAAGATGGTAATGTATACCGTTCCGAGATAGATGGACGGCATCTCGGCCTCATGGCTAAGATGGTAATGTATACCGCTGCGAGATCGATGGAAAGCATCTCGGCCTATGGCTAAGATGGTAATGTATACCGTTCCGAGATCAATAGACGGCATCTCGGCCTCATGGCTAAGATGGTAATGTATATCGCTCCGAGATAGATGGACGGCATCTCGGCCTCATGGCTAAGATGGTAATGTATACCGTTCCGAGGTAGATGGACGGCATCTCGGCCTCTTGGCTAAGATGGTAATGTATACCGCTGCGATATCGGTGGAAGGCTTCTCGGCCTAATGGCTAACATGGTATTGTATACCGTTCCGAGATGGATGGAAAGCATCTCGGCCTCATGGCTAAGATGGTAATGTATACCGTTCCGAGATAGATGGACGGCATCTCGGCCTCATGGCTAAGATGGTATTGTATACCGTTCCGAGATCGATGGAAAGCACCTCGGCCTCATGGCTACGATGTTAAAGTATAGCGTTCCGATTTCGATGAACGGCATCTCGGCATCATGGCTAAGATGGTAATGTATACCGATCCGAGATAGATGGACGGCATCTCGGCCTCATGGCTAAGATGGTAATGTATACCGTTCCGAGATAGATGGACGGCATCTCGGCCTCATGGCTAAGATGGTAATGTATACCGCTGCGAGATCGGTGGAAGGCTTCTCGGCCTCATGGGTAAGATGGTGATGTATACCGTTCCGAGATTGATGGACGGCATCTCGGCCTCATGGCTAAGATGGTAATGTATACCGTTCCGAGATCAATGCACGGCATCTCGGCCTCCTGGCTAAGATGGTAATGTATACCGTTCCGAGATGGATGGAAAGCATCTCGGCCTCATGGCTAAGATGGTAATGTATACCGTTCCGAGATAGATGGCCGGCATCTCAGCCTCATGGCTAAGATGGTAATGTATACCGCTGCGAGATCGGTGGAAGGCTTCTCGGCCTCATGGGTAAGATGGTAATGTATACCGTTCCGAGATTCATGGACGGCATCTCGGCCTCATGGCTAAGATGGTAATGTATACCATTCCGAGATAGATGGATGGCATCTCGTCCTCATGGCTAAGATGGTAATGTATACCGTTCCGAGATAGATGGACGGCATCTCGGCCTCATAGCTAAGATGGTATTGTATACCGTTCCGAGATCGATGGAAAGCATCTCGGCCTCGTGGCTAAGACGGTAATGTATACCGCTGCGAGATCGGTGGAAGGCTTCTCGGCCTCATGGCTAAGATGGTAATGTATACCGTTCCGAGATAGATGGACGGCATCTCGGCCTCATAGCTAAGAAGGTACTGTATACCGGTCCGAGATCGATGGATGGCATCTCGGCCTATGGCTAAGATGGTAATGTATACCGCTGCGAGATCGATGGAAAGCATCTCGGCCTCATGGCTAAGATGGTATTGTATACCGTTCCGAGATCGATGGATGGAATCTCGGCCTCATGACTAAGATGAAAATGTATACAGCTGCGAGATCGATGGAAAGCATCTCGGCCTATGGCTAAGATGGTAATGTATACCGTTCCGAGATCAATAGACGGCATCTCGGCCTCATGGCTAAGATGGTAATGTATATCGCTCCGAGATAGATGGACGGCATCTCGGCCTCATGGCTAAGATGGTAATGTATACCGTTCCGAGGTAGATGGACGGCATCTCGGCCTCTTGGCTAAGATGGTAATGTATACCGCTGCGATATCGGTGGAAGGCTTCTCGGCCTAATGGCTAACATGGTATTGTATACCGTTCCGAGATGGATGGACGGCATCTCGGCCTCATGGCTAAGATGGTAATGTATACCGTTCCGAGATAGATGGACGGCATCTCGGCCTCATGGCTAAGATGGTATTGTATACCGTTCCGAGATCGATGGAAAGCACCTCGGCCTCATGGCTACGATGTTAAAGTATAGCGTTCCGATTTCGATGAACGGCATCTCGGCCTCATGGCTAAGATGGTAATGTATACCGATCCGAGATAGATGGACGGCATCTCGGCCTCATGGCTAAGATGGTAATGTATACCGTTCCGAGATAGATGGACGGCATCTCGGCCTCATGGCTAAGATGGTAATGTATACCGCTGCGAGATCGGTGGAAGGCTTCTCGGCCTCATGGGTAAGATGGTGATGTATACCGTTCCGAGATTGATGGACGGCATCTCGGCCTCATGGCTAAGATGGTAATGTATACCGTTCCGAGATAGATGGACGGCATCTCGGCCTCATGGCTAAGATGGTAATGTATACCGTTCCGAGATAGATGGACGGCATCTCGGCCTCATAGCTAAGATGGTATTGTATACCGTTCCGAGATCGATGGAAAGCATCTCGGCCTCGTGGCTAAGATGGTAATGTATACCGCTGCGAGATCGGTGGAAGGCTTCTCGGCCTCATGGCTAAGATGGTA
This sequence comes from Lasioglossum morio, assembly GCA_916610235.2. Classification (NCBI taxonomy): domain Eukaryota; kingdom Metazoa; phylum Arthropoda; class Insecta; order Hymenoptera; family Halictidae; genus Lasioglossum; species Lasioglossum morio. Next base: position 127,611 of record CAKAJA020001057.1, on the reverse strand, counting down.
ATGTATACCGTTCCGAGATAGATGGACGGCATCTCGGCCTCATAGCTAAGAAGGTACTGTATACCGGTCCGAGATCGATGGATGGCATCTCGGCCTATGGCTAAGATGGTAATGTATACCGCTGCGAGATCGATGGAAAGCATCTCGGCCTCATGGCTAAGATGGTATTGTATACCGTTCCGAGATCGATGGATGGAATCTCGGCCTCATGACTAAGATGAAAATGTATACAGCTGCGAGATCGATGGAAAGCATCTCGGCCTATGGCTAAGATGGTAATGTATACCGTTCCGAGATCAATAGACGGCATCTCGGCCTCATGGCTAAGATGGTAATGTATACCGTTCCGAGATGGATGGACGGCATCTCGGCCTCATGGCTAAGATGGTAATGTATACCGTTCCGAGGTAGATGGACGGCATCTCGGCCTCATGGCTAAGATGGTAATCTATACCGTTCCGAGATGGATGGAAAGCATCTCGGCCTCATGGCTAAGATGGTAATGTATACCGTTCCGAGGTAGATGGACGGCATCTCGGCCTCTTGGCTAAGATGGTAATGTATACCGCTGCGATATCGGTGGAAGGCTTCTCGGCCTCACGGCTAAGATGGTATTGTATACCGTTCCGAGATCGATGGATGGAATCTCGGCCTCATGACTAAGATGAAAATGTATACAGCTGCGAGATCGATGGAAAGCATCTCGGCCTCATGGCTAAGATGGTAATGTATACCGTTCCGAGATCGATAGACGGCATCTCGGTCACATGGCTAAGATGGTAATGTATACCGCTCCGAGATCGATGGACGGCATCTCGGCCTCATAGCTAAGATGGTAATGTATACCGTTCCGAGATAGATGGACGGCATCTCGGCCTCATGGTTAAGATGGTATTGTATACCGTTCCGAGATCGATGGAAAGCATCTCGGCCTCATGGCAAAGATGGTAATCTATACCGTTCCGAGATGGATGGAAAGCATCTCGGCCTCATGGCTAAGATGGTAAAGTATAGCGTTCCGATTCCGATGAACGGCATCTCGGCCTATGGCTAAGATGGTAATGTATACCGTTCCGAGGTAGATGGACGGCATCTCGGCCTCATGGTTAACATGGTATTGTACACCGTTCCGAGATCGATGGAAAGCATCTCGGCCTCACGGCTAAGATGGAAATGTATACCGTTCCGTGATCGATGGACGGCATCTCGGCCTCATGGCTAAGATGGTAATGTATACCGTTCCGAGATAGATGGACGGCATCTCGGCCACATGGCTAAGATGGTAATGTATACCGCTCCGAGATAAATGGAAAGCATCTCGGCCTCATTGCTAAGATGGTAATGTATACCGTTCCGAGATCGATGGACGGCATCTCGGCCTCATGGCTAAGATGGTATTGTATACCGTTCCGAGATCGATGGATGGCATCTCGGCCTCATGGCTAAGATGGTAATGTATACCGTTCCGAGATCGGTGGAAGGCTTCTCGGCCTCATGGCTAAGATGGTAATGTATACCGTTCCGAGATCGATGGACGGCATCTCGGCCTCATGGCTACGTTGGTAATGTATACCGTTCCGAGATAGATGGATGGCATCTCGGCCTCATGGCTAAGATGGTAATCTATACCGTTCCGAGATGGATGGAAAGCATCTCGGCCTCATGGCTAAGATGGTAAAGTATAGCGCTCCGATTCCGATGAACGGTATCTCGGCCTCATGGCTAAGATGGTAATGTATACCGCTGCGAGATCGGTGGAAGGCTTCTCGGCCTCATGGCTAAGATGGTAATGAATACCGTTCCGAGATCGATGGACGACATCTCGGCCTCATGGCTAAGATGGTATTGTATACCGTTCCGAGATCGATGGATGGCATCTCGGCCTCATGGCTAAGATGGTAATGTATACCGTTGCGAGATCGGTGGAAGGCTTCTCGGCCTCATGGCTAAGATGGTAATGTATACCGTTCCGAGATCGATGGACGGCATCTCGGCCTCATGGCTACGTTGGTAATGTATACCGTTCCGAGATAGATGGATGGCATCTCGGCCTCATGGCTAAGATGGTAATCTATACCGTTCCGAGATGGATGGAAAGCATCTCGGCCTCATGGCTAAGATGGTAAAGTATAGCGTTCCGATTCCGATGAACGGTATCTCGGCCTCATGGCTAAGATGGTAATGTATACCGCTGCGAGATCGGTGGAAGGCTTCTCGGCCTCATAGCTAAGATGGTAATGTATACCGTTCCGAGACAGATTGACGGCATCTCGGCCTCATGGTTAAGATGGTATTGTACACCGTTCAAAGATCGATGGAAAGCATCTCGGCCTGATGGCAAAGATGGTAATGTATACCGTTCCGAGATAGATGAACGGCATCTCGGCCTCATGGTTAACATGGTATTGTACAACGTTCCGAGATCGGTGGAAGGCTTCTCGGCCTCATGGCTAAGATGGTAATGAATACCGTTCCGAGATCGATGGACGACATCTCGGCCTCATGGCTAATATGGTAATGTATACCGTTCCGGGATAGATGGACGGCATCTCGGCCTCATGGTTACGATGGTATTGTATACCCTTCCGAGATCGATGGACGGCATCTCGGCCTCATGGCTAAGATGGCATTGTTTACCGTTCCGAGATAATGGATGGCATCTCGGCCTCGTGACTAAGATGAAAATGTATACAGAAGCGAGATCGATGGAAAGCATCTCGGCCTATGGCTAAGATGGTAATGTATACCGTTCCGAGATCGATAGACGGCATCTCGTCCACATGGCTAAGATGGAAATGTATACCGCTCCGAGATCGATGGACGGCATCTCGGCCTCATAGCTAAGATGGTAATGTATACCGTTCCGAGACAGATTGACGGCATCTCGGCCTCATGGTTAAGATGGTATTGTACACCGTTCAAAGATCGATGGAAAGCATCTCGGCCTCATGGCAAAGATGGTAATCTATACCGTTCCGAGATAGATAGAAAGCATCTCGGCCTCATGGCTAAGATGGTAATGTATACCGTTCCGAGATAGATGGACGGCACCTCGGCCTCATGGTTAAGATGGTATTGTATAACGTTCCGAAATCGATGGAAAGCATCTCGGCCTCATGGCTAAGATGGTAATGTATACCGTTCCGAGATCGATGGAACGCATCTCGGCCTCGTGGCTAAGATGGTAAAGTATAGCGTTCCGATTCCGATGTACGGCATCTCGGCCTCATGGCTAAGATGGTAATGTATACCGCTGTGAGATAGGTGGAAAGCATCTCGGCCTCATGGCTAAGATGGTAATGTATACCGCTACGAGATAAATGGAAAGCATGTCGGCCTCATGGCTAAGATGGTAATCTCTACCGTTCCGAGATGGATGGAAAGCATCTCGGCCTCATGGTTAAGATGGTAATCTATACCGTTCCGACATGGATGGACGGCATCTCGGCCACATGGCTAAGATGGTATTGTATACCGTTCCGAGATCGATGGATGGCATGTCGGCCTCATGGCTAAGATGGTAATGTATACCGCTCCGAGATAAATGGAAAGCATCTCGGCCTCATGGCTAAGATGGTAATCTATACCGTTCCGAGATGGATGGAAAGCAACTCGGCCTCATGGCTAAGATGGTAATGTATACCGTTCCGAGATAAATGGAAAGCATCTCGGCCTCATGGCTAATATGGTAATGTATACCGTTCAGAGATAGATGGACGGCATCTCGGCCTCATGGTTAAGATGGTATTGTATACCGTTCCGAGATCGATGGAAAGCATCTCGGCCTCATGGCTAAGATGGTAATGTATACCGTTCCGAGGTAGATGGACGGCATCTCGGCCTCTTGGCTAAGATGGTAATGTATACCGCTGCGATATCGGTGGAAGGCTTCTCGGCCTCACGGCTAAGATGGTATTGTATACCGTTCCGAGATCGATGGATGGAATCTCGGCCTCATGACTAAGATGAAAATGTATACAGCTGCGAGATCGATGGAAAGCATCTCGGCCTCATGGCTAAGATGGTAATGTATACCGTTCCGAGATCGATAGACGGCATCTCGGTCACATGGCTAAGATGGTAATGTATACCGCTCCGAGATCGATGGACGGCATCTCGGCCTCATAGCTAAGATGGTAATGTATACCGTTCCGAGATAGATGGACGGCATCTCGGCCTCATGGTTAAGATGGTATTGTATACCGTTCCGAGATCGATGGAAAGCATCTCCGCCTCATGGCTAAGATGGTAATGTATACCGTTCCGAGATAGATGGACGGCATCTCGGCCTCATGGTTAACATGGTATTGTACACCGTTCCGAGATCGATGGAAAGCATCTCGGCCTCATGGCTAAGATGGAAATGTATACCGTTCCGTGATCGATGGACGGCATCTCGGCCTCATGGCTAAGATGGTAATGTATACCGTTCCGAGATAGATGGACGGCATCTCGGCCTCATGGCTAAGATGGTAATGTATACCGCTGCGAGATCGGTGGAAGGCTTCTCGGCCTCATGGCTAAGATGGTAATGAATACCGTTCCGAGATCGATGGACGACATCTCGGCCTCATGGCTAAGATGGTATTGTATACCGTTCCGAGATCGATGGATGGCATCTCGGCCTCATGGCTAAGATGGTAATGTATACCGTTGCGAGATCGGTGGAAGGCTTCTCGGCCTCATGGCTAAGATGGTAATGTATACCGTTCCGAGATCGATGGACGGCATCTCGGCCTCATGGCTACGTTGGTAATGTATACCGTTCCGAGATAGATGGATGGCATCTCGGCCTCATGGCTAAGATGGTAATCTATACCGTTCCGAGATGGATGGAAAGCATCTCGGCCTCATGGCTAAGATGGTAAAGTATAGCGTTCCGATTCCGATGAACGGTATCTCGGCCTCATGGCTAAGATGGTAATGTATACCGCTGCGAGATCGGTGGAAGGCTTCTCGGCCTCATAGCTAAGATGGTAATGTATACCGTTCCGAGACAGATTGACGGCATCTCGGCCTCATGGTTAAGATGGTATTGTACACCGTTCAAAGATCGATGGAAAGCATCTCGGCCTGATGGCAAAGATGGTAATGTATACCGTTCCGAGATAGATGAACGGCATCTCGGCCTCATGGTTAACATGGTATTGTACAACGTTCCGAGATCGGTGGAAGGCTTCTCGGCCTCATGGCTAAGATGGTAATGAATACCGTTCCGAGATCGATGGACGACATCTCGGCCTCATGGCTAATATGGTAATGTATACCGTTCCGGGATAGATGGACGGCATCTCGGCCTCATGGTTACGATGGTATTGTATACCCTTCCGAGATCGATGGACGGCATCTCGGCCTCATGGCTAAGATGGCATTGTTTACCGTTCCGAGATAATGGATGGCATCTCGGCCTCGTGACTAAGATGAAAATGTATACAGAAGCGAGATCGATGGAAAGCATCTCGGCCTATGGCTAAGATGGTAATGTATACCGTTCCGAGATCGATAGACGGCATCTCGTCCACATGGCTAAGATGGAAATGTATACCGCTCCGAGATCGATGGACGGCATCTCGGCCTCATAGCTAAGATGGTAATGTATACCGTTCCGAGACAGATTGACGGCATCTCGGCCTCATGGTTAAGATGGTATTGTACACCGTTCAAAGATCGATGGAAAGCATCTCGGCCTCATGGCAAAGATGGTAATCTATACCGTTCCGAGATAGATAGAAAGCATCTCGGCCTCATGGCTAAGATGGTAATGTATACCGTTCCGAGATAGATGGACGGCACCTCGGCCTCATGGTTAAGATGGTATTGTATAACGTTCCGAAATCGATGGAAAGCATCTCGGCCTCATGGCTAAGATGGTAATGTATACCGTTCCGAGATCGATGGAACGCATCTCGGCCTCGTGGCTAAGATGGTAAAGTATAGCGTTCCGATTCCGATGTACGGCATCTCGGCCTCATGGCTAAGATGGTAATGTATACCGCTGTGAGATAGGTGGAAAGCATCTCGGCCTCATGGCTAAGATGGTAATGTATACCGCTCCGAGATAAATGGAAAGCATGTCGGCCTCATGGCTAAGATGGTAATCTCTACCGTTCCGAGATGGATGGAAAGCATCTCGGCCTCATGGTTAAGATGGTAATCTATACCGTTCCGACATGGATGGACGGCATCTCGGCCACATGGCTAAGATGGTATTGTATACCGTTCCGAGATCGATGGATGGCATGTCGGCCTCATGGCTAAGATGGTAATGTATACCGCTCCGAGATAAATGGAAAGCATCTCGGCCTCATGGCTAAGATGGTAATCTATACCGTTCCGAGATGGATGGAAAGCAACTCGGCCTCATGGCTAAGATGGTAATGTATACCGTTCCGAGATAAATGGAAAGCATCTCGGCCTCATGGCTAATATGGTAATGTATACCGTTCAGAGATAGATGGACGGCATCTCGGCCTCATGGTTAAGATGGTATTGTATACCGTTCCGAGATCGATGGAAAGCATCTCGGCCTCATGGCTAAGATGGTAATGTATACCGTTCCGAGGTAGATGGACGGCATCTCGGCCTCTTGGCTAAGATGGTAATGTATACCGCTGCGATATCGGTGGAAGGCTTCTCGGCCTCACGGCTAAGATGGTATTGTATACCGTTCCGAGATCGATGGATGGAATCTCGGCCTCATGACTAAGATGAAAATGTATACAGCTGCGAGATCGATGGAAAGCATCTCGGCCTCATGGCTAAGATGGTAATGTATACCGTTCCGAGATCGATAGACGGCATCTCGGTCACATGGCTAAGATGGTAATGTATACCGCTCCGAGATCGATGGACGGCATCTCGGCCTCATAGCTAAGATGGTAATGTATACCGTTCCGAGATAGATGGACGGCATCTCGGCCTCATGGTTAAGATGGTATTGTATACCGTTCCGAGATCGATGGAAAGCATCTCCGCCTCATGGCTAAGATGGTAATGTATACCGTTCCGAGATAGATGGACGGCATCTCGGCCTCATGGTTAACATGGTATTGTACACCGTTCCGAGATCGATGGAAAGCATCTCGGCCTCATGGCTAAGATGGAAATGTATACCGTTCCGTGATCGATGGACGGCATCTCGGCCTCATGGCTAAGATGGTAATGTATACCGTTCCGAGATAGATGGACGGCATCTCGGCCACATGGCTAAGATGGTAATGTATACCGCTCCGAGATAAATGGAAAGCATCTCGGCCTCATTGCTAAGATGGTAATGTATACCGTTCCGAGATCGATGGACGGCATCTCGGCCTCATGGCTAAGATGGTATTGTATACCGTTCCGAGATCGATGGATGGCATCTCGGCCTCATGGCTAAGATGGTAATGTATACCGTTGCGAGATCGGTGGAAGGCTTCTCGGCCTCATGGCTAAGATGGTAATGTATACCGTTCCGAGATCGATGGACGGCATCTCGGCCTCATGGCTAAGATGGTAATGTATACCGTTCCGAGATAGATGGATGGCATCTCGGCCTCATGGCTAAGATGGTAATCTATACCGTTCCGAGATGGATGGAAAGCATCTCGGCCTCATGGCTAAGATGGTAAAGTATAGCGTTCCGATTCCGATGAACGGTATCTCGGCCTCATGGCTAAGATGGTAATGTATACCGCTGCGAGATCGGTGGAAGGCTTCTCGGCCTCATGGCTAAGATGGTAATGAATACCGTTCCGAGATCGATGGACGACATCTCGGCCTCATGGCTAAGATGGTATTGTATACCGTTCCGAGATCGATGGATGGCATCTCGGCCTCATGGCTAAGATGGTAATGTATACCGTTGCGAGATCGGTGGAAGGCTTCTCGGCCTCATGGCTAAGATGGTAATGTATACCGTTCCGAGATCGATGGACGGCATCTCGGCCTCATGGCTAAGATGGTAATCTATACCGTTCCGAGATGGATGGAAAGCATCTCGGCCTCATGGCTAAGATGGTAAAGTATAGCGTTCCGATTCCGATGAACGGTATCTCGGCCTCATGGCTAAGATGGTAATGTATACCGCTGCGAGATCGGTGGAAGGCTTCTCGGCCTCATGGCTAAGATGGTAATGAATACCGTTCCGAGATCGATGGACGACATCTCGGCCTCATGGCTAATATGGTAATGTATACCGTTCCGGGATAGATGGACGGCATCTCGGCCTCATGGTTACGATGGTATTGTATACCGTTCCGAGATCGATGGACGGCATCTCGGCCTCATGGCTAAGATGGCATTGTTTACCGTTCCGAGATAATGGATGGCATCTCGGCCTCGTGACTAAGATGAAAATGTATACAGAAGCGAGATCGATGGAAAGCATCTCGGCCTATGGCTAAGATGGTAATGTATACCGTTCCGAGATCGATAGACGGCATCTCGTCCACATGGCTAAGATGGAAATGTATACCGCTCCGAGATCGATGGACGGCATCTCGGCCTCATAGCTAAGATGGTAATGTATACCGTTCCGAGATCGATGGACGGCATCTCGGCCTCATGGTTAAGATGGTAATCTATACCGTTCCGAGATAGATAGAAAGCATCTCGGCCTCATGGCTAAGATGGTAATGTATACCGTTCCGAGATAGATGGACGGCATCTCGGCCTCATGGTTAACATGGTATTGTACAACGTCCCGAGATCGAGGGAAAGCATCTCGGCCTCATGGCAAAGATGGTAATCTATACCGTTCCGAGATAGATAGAAAGCATCTCGGCCTCATGGCTAAGATGGTAATGTATACCGTTCCGAGATAGATGGACGGCACCTCGGCCTCATGGTTAAGATGGTATTGTATAACGTTCCGAAATCGATGGAAAGCATCTCGGCCTCATGGCTAAGATGGTAATGTATACCGTTCCGAGATCGATGGAAAGCATCTCGGCCTCGTGGCTAAGATGGTAAAGTATAGCGTTCCGATTCCGATGTACGGCATCTCGGCCTCATGGCTAAGATGGTAATGTATACCGCTGTGAGATAGGTGGAAAGCATCTCGGTCTCATGGCTTAGATGGAAATGTATACTGTTCCGTGATCGATGGACGGCATCTCGGCCTCATGGCTAAGATGGTAATGTATACCGTTCCGAGATAGATGGACGGCATCTCGGCCTCGTGACTAAGATGAAAATGTATACAGCTGCGAGATCAATGGAAAGCATCTCGGCCCATGGCTAAGATGGTAATGTATACCGTTCCGAGGTAGATGGACGGCATCTCGGCCTCATGGTTAAGATGGTATTGTATAACGTTCCGAGATCGATGGAAAGCATTTCGGCCTCACGGCTAAGATGGTAATGTATACAGTTCCCAGATCGATGGAAAGCATCTCGGCCTCATGGCTAAGATGGTAATTTATACCGTTCCGAGATAGATGGACGGCATCTCGGCCTCATGGTTAACATGGTAATGTATACCGCTCCGAGATAAATGGAAAGCATCTCGGCCCATGGCTAAGATGGTAATGTATACCGTTCCGAGATCGATGGACGGCATCTCGGCCTCATGGCTAAGATGGTATTGTATACCGTTCCGAGATCGATGGATGGCATGTCGGCCTCGTGGCTAAGATGGTAATGTATACCGCTCCGAGATAAATGGAAAGCATCTCGGCCTCATGGCTCAGATGGTAATCTATACCGTTCCGAGATGGATGGAAAGCAACTCGGCCTCATGGCTAAGATGGTAATGTATACCGTTCCGAGATCGATGGACGGCATCTCGGCCTCATGGCTAAGATGGTAATGTATACCGTTCAGAGATAGTTGGAAAGCATCTCGGCCTCATGGTTAAGATGGTATTGTATACCGTTCCGACATCGATGGAAAGCATCTCGGCCTTATGGCTAAGATGGCAATGTATACCGTTCCGAGATAGATGGACAGCATCTCGGCCTCATGGTTAACATGGTATTTTACACCGTTCCGAGATCGATGGAAAGCATCTCGGTCTCATGGCTAAGATGGAAATGTATACTGTTCCGTGATCGATGGACGGCATCTCGGCCTCATGGCTAAGATGGTAATGTATACCGTTCCGAGATAGATGGACGGCATCTCGGCCTCATGGCTAAGATGGTAATGTATACCGCTGCGAGATAGGTGGAAGGCTTCTCGGCCTATGGCTAAGATGGTAATGTATACCGTTCCGAGACAGATTGACGGCATCTCGGCCTCATGGTTAAGATGGTATTGTACACCGTTCAAAGATCGATGGAAAGCATCTCGGCCTGATGGCAAAGATGGTAATGTATACCGTTCCCAGATAGATGAACGGCATCTCGGCCTCATGGTTAACATGGTATTGTACAACGTTCCGAGATCGATGGAAAGCATATCGGCCTATGGCTAAGATGGTAATGTATACCGTTCCGAGATCAATGGACGACATCTCGGCCTCATGGCTAAGATGGTAATGTATACCGTTCCGAGATAGATGGACGGCATCTCGGCCTCATGGTTAAGATGGTATTGTATACCGTTCCGAGATCGATGGAAAGCATCTCGGCCTCATGGCTAAGATGGTAATGTATACCGTTCCGAGATAGATGGACGGCATCTCGGCCTCATGGTTAACATGGTATTGTACACCGTTCAAAGATCGATGGAAAGCATCTCGGCCTGATGGCAAAGATGGTAATCTATACCGTTCCGAGATGGATGGAAAGCATCTCGGCCTCATGGCTAAGATGGTAATGTATACCGCTCCGAGATAAATGGAAAGCATCTCGGCCTCATGGCTAATATGGTAATGTATACCGTTCAGAGATAGATGGACGGCATCTCGGCCTCATGGTTAAGATGGTATTGTATACCGTTCCGAGATCGATGGAAAGCATCTCGGCCTCATGGCTAAGATGGTAATGTATACCGTTCCGAGATTGATGGACGGCATCTCGGCCTCATGGTTAACATGGTATTGTACACCGTTCAAAGATCGATGGAAAGCATCTCGGCCTGATGGCAAAGATGGTAATCTATACCGTTCCGAGATGGATGGAAAGCATCTCGGCCTCATGGCTAAGATGGTAATGTATACCGCTCCGAGATAAATGGAAAGCATGTCGGCCTCATGGCTAAGATGGTAATCTATACCGTTCCGAGATGGATGGAAAGCATCTCGGCCTCATGGTTAAGATGGTAATCTATACCGTTCCGACATCGATGGACGGCATCTCGGCCACATGGCTAAGATGGTATTGTATACCGTTCCGAGATCGATGGACGGCATCTCGGCCTCATGGTTAAGATGGTATTGTATACCGTTCCGAGATCGATGGAAAGCATCTCGGCCTCATGGCTAAGATGGTAATGTATACCGTTCCGAGATTGATGGACGGCATCTCGGCCTCATGGTTAACATGGTATTGTACACCGTTCAAAGATCGATGGAAAGCATCTCGGTCTCATGGCTTAGATGGAAATGTATACTGTTCCGTGATCGATGGACGGCATCTCGGCCTCATGGCTAAGATGGTAATGTATACCGTTCCGAGATAGATGGACGGCATCTCGGCCACATGGCTAAGATGGTAATGTATACCGCTCCGAGATAAATGGAAAGCATCTCGGCCTCATTGCTAAGATGGTAATGTATACCGTTCCGAGATCGATGGACGGCATCTCGGCCTCATGGCTAAGATGGTATTGTATATCGTTCCGAGATCGATGGAAAGCATCTCGGCCTCATGGCTAAGATGGTAATGTATACCGTTCCGAGATTGATGGACGGCATCTCGGCCTCATGGTTAACATGGTATTGTACACCGTTCAAAGATCGATGGAAAGCATCTCGGCCTGATGGCAAAGATGGTAATCTATACCGTTCCGAGATGGATGGAAAGCATCTCGGCCTCATGGCTAAGATGGTAATGTATACCGCTCCGAGATAAATGGAAAGCATGTCGGCCTCATGGCTAAGATGGTAATCTATACCGTTCCGAGATGGATGGAAAGCATCTCGGCCTCATGGTTAAGATGGTAATCTATACCGTTCCGACATCGATGGACGGCATCTCGGCCACATGGCTAAGATGGTATTGTATACCGTTCCGAGATCGATGGATGGCATGTCGGCCTCATGGCTAAGATGGTAATGTATACCGCTCCGAGATAAATGGAAAGCATCTCGGCCTCATGGCTAAGATGGTAATCTATACCGTTCCGAGATGGATGGAAAGCAACTCGGCCTCATGGCTAAGATGGTAATGTATACCGTTCCGAGATAAATGGAAAGCATCTCGGCCTCATGGCTAATATGGTAATGTATACCGTTCAGAGATAGATGGACAGCATCTCGGCCTCATGGTTAAGATGGTATTGTATACCGTTCCGAGATCGATGGAAAGCATCTCGGCCTCATGGCTAAGATGGTAATGTATACCGTTCCGAGATTGATGGACGGCATCTCGGCCTCATGGTTAACGTGGTATTGTACACCGTTCAAAGATCGATGGAAAGCATCTCGGTCTCATGGCTTAGATGGAAATGTATACTGTTCCGTGATCGATGGACGGCATCTCGGCCTCATGGCTAAGATGGTAATGTATACCGTTCCGAGATAGATGAACGGCATCTCGGCCACATGGCTAAGATGGTAATGTATACTGCTCCGAGATAAATGGAAAGCATCTCGGCCTCATTGCTAAGATGGTAATGTATACCGTTCCGAGATCGATGGACGGCATCTCGGCCTCATGGCTAAGATGGTATTGTATATCGTTCCGAGATCGATGGATGGCATGTCGGCCTCATGGCTAAGATGGTAATGTATACCGCTCCGAGATAAATGGAAAGCATCTCGGCCTCATGGCTAAGATGGTAATCTATACCGTTCCGAGATGGATGGAAAGCAACTCGGCCTCATGGCTAAGATGGTAATGTATACCGTTCCGAGATAGGTGGAAGGCTTCTCGGCCTATGGCTAAGATGGTAATGTATACCGTTCCGAGACAGATTGACGGCATCTCGGCCTCATGGTTAAGATGGTATTGTACACCGTTCAAAGATCGATGGAAAGCATCTCGGCCTGATGGCAAAGATGGTAATGTATACCGTTCCGAGATAGATGTACGGCATCTCGGCCTCATGGTTAACATGGTATTGTACAACGTTCCGAGATCGATGGAAAGCATATCGGCCTATGGCTAAGATCAAAGTGTATACAGCTGCGAGATCGATGGTAAGCATCTCGCCCTATGGCTAAGATGGTAATGTATACCGTTCCGAGATAGATTGACGGCATCTCGGCCTCATGGTTAAGATGGTATTGTATCCCGTTCCGAGATCGATGGAAAGCATCTCGGCCTCATGGCTAAGATGGTAATGTATACCGTTCCGAGATCAATGGACGACATCTCGGCCTCATGGCTAAGATGGTAATGTATACCGTTCCGAGATAGATGGACGGCATCGCGGCCTCATGGTTAAGATGGTATTGTATACCGTTCCGAGATCGATGGAAAGCATCTCGGCATCATGGCTAAGATGGTAATGTATACCGTTCCGAGATAGATGGACGGCATCTCGGCCTCATGGTTAACATGGTATTGTACACCGTTCAAAGATCGATGGAAAGCATCTCGGCCTGATGGCAAAGATGGTAATCTATACCGTTCCGAGATGGATGGAAAGCATCTCGGCCTCATGGCTAAGATGGTAATGTATACCGCTCCGAGATAAATGGAAAGCATCTCGGCCTCATGACTAATATGGTAATGTATACCGTTCAGAGATAGATGGACGGCATCTCGGCCTCATGGTTAAGATGGTATTGTATACCGTTCCGAGATCGATGGAAAGCATCTCGGCCTCATGGCTAAGATGGTAATGTATACCGTTCCGAGATTGATGGACGGCATCTCGGCCTCATGGTTAACATGGTATTGTACACCGTTCAAAGATCGATGGAAAGCATCTCGGCCTGATGGCAAAGATGGTAATCTATACCGTTCCGAGATGGATGGAAAGCAACTCGGCCTCATGGCTAAGATGGTAATGTATACCGTTCCGAGATAAATGGAAAGCATCTCGGCCTCATGGCTAATATGGTAATGTATACCGTTCAGAGATAGATGGACGGCATCTCGGCCTCATGGTTAAGATGGTATTGTATACCGTTCCGAGATCGATGGAAAGCATCTCGGCCTCATGGCTAAGATGGTAATGTATACCGTTCCGAGATTGATGGACGGCATCTCGGCCTCATGGTTAACATGGTATTGTACACCGTTCAAAGATCGATGGAAAGCATCTCGGTCTCATGGCTTAGATGGAAATGTATACTGTTCCGTGATCGATGGACGGCATCTCGGCCTCATGGCTAAGATGGTAATGTATACCGTTCCGAGATAGATGGACGGCATCTCGGCCACATGGCTAAGATGGTAATGTATGCCGCTCCGAGATAAATGGAAAGCATCTCGGCCTCATTGCTAAGATGGTAATGTATACCGTTCCGAGATCGATGGACGGCATCTCGGCCTCATGGCTAAGATGGTATTGTATATCGTTCCGAGATCGATGGAAAGCATCTCGGCCTCATGGCTAAGATGGTAATGTATACCGTTCCGAGATTGATGGACGGCATCTCGGCCTCATGGTTAACATGGTATTGTACACCGTTCAAAGATCGATGGAAAGCATCTCGGCCTGATGGCAAAGATGGTAATCTATACCGTTCCGAGATGGATGGAAAGCATCTCGGCCTCATGGCTAAGATGGTAATGTATACCGCTCCGAGATAAATGGAAAGCATGTCGGCCTCATGGCTAAGATGGTAATCTATACCGTTCCGAGATGGATGGAAAGCATCTCGGCCTCATGGTTAAGATGGTAATCTATACCGTTCCGACATGGATGGACGGCATCTCGGCCACATGGCTAAGATGGTATTGTATACCGTTCCGAGATCGATGGATGGCATGTCGGCCTCATGGCTAAGATGGTAATGTATACCGCTCCGAGATAAATGGAAAGCATCTCGGCCTCATGGCTAAGATGGTAATCTATACCGTTCCGAGATGGATGGAAAGCAACTCGGCCTCATGGCTAAGATGGTAATGTATACCGTTCCGAGATAAATGGAAAGCATCTCGGCCTCATGGCTAATATGGTAATGTATACCGTTCAGAGATAGATGGACGGCATCTCGGCCTCATGGTTAAGATGGTATTGTATACCGTTCCGAGATCGATGGAAAGCATCTCGGCCTCATGGCTAAGATGGTAATGTATACCGTTCCGAGATAGATGGACGGCATCTCGGCCTCATGGTTAAGATGGTATTGTATACCGTCCCGAGATCGATGGAAAGCATCTCGGCATCATGGCTAAGATGGTAATGTATACCGTTCCGAGATAGATGGACGGCATCTCGGCCTCATGGTTAAGATGGTATTGTATACCGTTCCGAGATCGATGGAAAGCATCTCGGCCTGATGGCAAAGATGGTAATCTATACCGTTCCGAGATGGATGGAAAGCATCTCGGCCTCATGGCTAAGATGGTAATGTATACCGCTCCGAGATAAATGGAAAGCATCTCGGCCTCATGGCTAATATGGTAATGTATACCGTTCAGAGATAGATGGACGGCATCTCGGCCTCATGGTTAAGATGGTATTGTATACCGTTCCGAGATCGATGGAAAGCATCTCGGCCTCATGGCTAAGATGGTAATGTATACCGTTCCGAGATTGATGGACGGCATCTCGGCCTCATGGTTAACATGGTATTGTACACCGTTCAAAGATCGATGGAAAGCATCTCGGCCTGATGGCAAAGATGGTAATCTATACCGTTCCGAGATGGATGGAAAGCAACTCGGCCTCATGGCTAAGATGGTAATGTATACCGTTCCGAGATAAATGGAAAGCATCTCGGCCTCATGGCTAATATGGTAATGTATACCGTTCAGAGATAGATGGACGGCATCTCGGCCTCATGGTTAAGATGGTATTGTATACCGTTCCGAGATCGATGGAAAGCATCTCGGCCTCATGGCTAAGATGGTAATGTATACCGTTCCGAGATTGATGGACGGCATCTCGGCCTCATGGTTAACATGGTATTGTACACCGTTCAAAGATCGATGGAAAGCATCTCGGTCTCATGGCTTAGATGGAAATGTATACTGTTCCGTGATCGATGGACGGCATCTCGGCCTCATGGCTAAGATGGTAATGTATACCGTTCCGAGATAGATGGACGGCATCTCGGCCACATGGTTAAGATGGTATTGTATACCGTTCCGAGATCGATGGAAAGCATCTCGGCCTCATGGCTAAGATGGTAATGTATACCGTTCCGAGATAGATGGACGGCATCTCGGCCTCATGGTTAAGATGGTATTGTATACCGTCCCGAGATCGATGGAAAGCATCTCGGCATCATGGCTAAGATGGTAATGTATACCGTTCCGAGATAGATGGACGGCATCTCGGCCTCATGGTTAAGATGGTATTGTATACCGTTCCGAGATCGATGGAAAGCATCTCGGCCTGATGGCAAAGATGGTAATCTATACCGTTCCGAGATGGATGGAAAGCATCTCGGCCTCATGGCTAAGATGGTAATGTATACCGCTCCGAGATAAATGGAAAGCATCTCGGCCTCATGGCTAATATGGTAATGTATACCGTTCAGAGATAGATGGACGGCATCTCGGCCTCATGGTTAAGATGGTATTGTATACCGTTCCGAGATCGATGGAAAGCATCTCGGCCTCATGGCTAAGATGGTAATGTATACCGTTCCGAGATTGATGGACGGCATCTCGGCCTCATGGTTAACATGGTATTGTACACCGTTCAAAGATCGATGGAAAGCATCTCTGCCTGATGGCAAAGATGGTAATCTATACCGTTCCGAGATGGATGGAAAGCAACTCGGCCTCATGGCTAAGATGGTAATGTATACCGTTCCGAGATAAATGGAAAGCATCTCGGCCTCATGGCTAATATGGTAATGTATACCGTTCAGAGATAGATGGACGGCATCTCGGCCTCATGGTTAAGATGGTATTGTATACCGTTCCGAGATCGATGGAAAGCATCTCGGCCTCATGGCTAAGATGGTAATGTATACCGTTCCGAGATTGATGGACGGCATCTCGGCCTCATGGTTAACATGGTATTGTACACCGTTCAAAGATCGATGGAAAGCATCTCGGTCTCATGGCTTAGATGGAAATGTATACTGTTCCGTGATCGATGGACGGCATCTCGGCCTCATGGCTAAGATGGTAATGTATACCGTTCCGAGATAGATGGACGGCATCTCGGCCACATGGCTAAGATGGTAATGTATACCGCTCCGAGATAAATGGAAAGCATCTCGGCCTCATTGCTAAGATGGTAATGTATACCGTTCCGAGATCGATGGACGGCATCTCGGCCTCATGGCTAAGATGGTATTGTATATCGTTCCGAGATCGATGGAAAGCATCTCGGCCTCATGGCTAAGATGGTAATGTATACCGTTCCGAGATTGATGGACGGCATCTCGGCCTCATGGTTAACATGGTATTGTACACCGTTCAAAGATCGATGGAAAGCATCTCTGCCTGATGGCAAAGATGGTAATCTATACCGTTCCGAGATGGATGGAAAGCATCTCGGCCTCATGGCTAAGATGGTAATGTATACCGCTCCGAGATAAATGGAAAGCATGTCGGCCTCATGGCTAAGATGGTAATCTATGCCGTTCCGAGATGGATGGAAAGCATCTCGGCCTCATGGTTAAGATGGTAATCTATACCGTTCCGACATGGATGGACGGCATCTCGGCCACATGGCTAAGATGGTATTGTATACCGTTCCGAGATCGATGGATGGCATGTCGGCCTCATGGCTAAGATGGTAATGTATACCGCTCCGAGATAAATGGAAAGCATCTCGGCCTCATGGCTAAGATGGTAATCTATACCGTTCCGAGATGGATGGAAAGCAACTCGGCCTCATGGCTAAGATGGTAATGTATACCGTTCCGAGATAAATGGAAAGCATCTCGGCCTCATGGCTAATATGGTAATGTATACCGTTCAGAGATAGATGGACGGCATCTCGGCCTCATGGTTAAGATGGTATTATATACCGTTCCGAGATCGATGGAAAGCATCTCGGCCTCATGGCTAAGATGGTAATGTATACCGTTCCGAGATTGATGGACGGCATCTCGGCCTCATGGTTAACATGGTATTGTACACCGTTCAAAGATCGATGGAAAGCATCTCGGTCTCATGGCTTAGATGGAAATGTATACTGTTCCGTGATCGATGGACGGCATCTCGGCCTCATGGCTAAGATGGTAATGTATACCGTTCCGAGATAGATGGACGGCATCTCGGCCACATGGCTAAGATGGTAATGTATACCGCTCCGAGATAAATGGAAAGCATCTCGGCCTCATTGCTAAGATGGTAATGTATACCGTTCCGAGATCGATGGACGGCATCTCGGCCTCATGGCTAAGATGGTATTGTATATCGTTCCGAGATCGATGGATGGCATGTCGGCCTCATGGCTAAGATGGTAATGTATACCGCTCCGAGATAAATGGAAAGCATCTCGGCCTCATGGCTAAGATGGTAATCTATACCGTTCCGAGATGGATGGAAAGCAACTCGGCCTCATGGCTAAGATGGTAATGTATACCGTTCCGAGATCGATGGACGGCATCTCGGCCTCATGGCTAAGATGGTAATGTATACCGTTCAGAGATAGTTGGAAAGCATCTCGGCCTCATGGTTAAGATGGTATTGTATACCGTTCCGAGATCGATGGAAAGCATCTCGGCCTTATGGCTAAGATGGTAATGTATACCGTTCCGAGATAGATGGACGGCATCTCGGCCTCATGGTTAACATGGTATTTTACACCGTTCCGAGATCGATGGAAAGCATCTCGGCCTCATGGCTAAGATGGAAATGTATACTGTTCCGTGATCGATGGACGGCATCTCGGCCTCATGGCTAAGATGGTAATGTATACCGTTCCGAGATAGATGGACGGCATCTCGGCCTCATGGTTAAGATGGTATTGTATACCGTTCCGAGATCGATGGAAAGCATCTCGGCCTCATGGCTAAGATGGTAATGTATACCGTTCCGAGATTGATGGACGGCATCTCGGCCTCATGGTTAACATGGTATTGTACACCGTTCAAAGATCGATGGAAAGCATCTCGGCCTGATGGCAAAGATGGTAATCTATACCGTTCCGAGATGGATGGAAAGCAACTCGGCCTCATGGCTAAGATGGTAATGTATACCGTTCCGAGATAGATGGACGGCATCTCGGCCTCATGGTTAAGATGGTATTGTACACCGTTCAAAGATCGATGGAAAGCATCTCGGCCTGATGGCAAAGATGGTAATCTATACCGTTCCGAGATGGATGGAAAGCATCTCGGCCTCATGGCTAAGATGGTAATGTATACCGCTCCGAGATAAATGGAAAGCATCTCGGCCTCATGGCTAATATGGTAATGTATACCGTTCAGAGATAGATGGACGGCATCTCGGCCTCATGGTTAAGATGGTATTGTATACCGTTCCGAGATCGATGGAAAGCATCTCGGCCTCATGGCTAAGATGGTAATGTATACCGTTCCGAGATTGATGGACGGCATCTCGGCCTCATGGTTAACATGGTATTGTACACCGTTCAAAGATCGATGGAAAGCATCTCGGCCTGATGGCAAAGATGGTAATCTATACCGTTCCGAGATGGATGGAAAGCAACTCGGCCTCATGGCTAAGATGGTAATGTATACCGTTCCGAGATAAATGGAAAGCATCTCGGCCTCATGGCTAATATGGTAATGTATACCGTTCAGAGATAGATGGACGGCATCTCGGCCTCATGCTTAAGATGGTATTGTATACCGTTCCGAGATCGATGGAAAGCATCTCGGCCTCGTGGCTAAGATGGTAATCTATACCGTTCCGAGATGGATGGAAAGCCACTCGGCCTCATGGCTAAGATGGTAATGTATACCGCTCCGAGATAAATGGAAAGCATCTCGGCCTCATGGCTAATATGGTAATGTATACCGTTCAGAGATAGATGGACGGCATCTCGGCCTCATGGTTAAGATGGTATTGTATACCGTTCCGAGATCGATGGAAAGCATCTCGGCCTCATGGCTAAGATGGTAATGTATACCGTTCCGAGATTGATGGACGGCATCTCGGCCTCATGGTTAACATGGTATTGTACACCGTTCAAAGATCGATGGAAAGCATCTCGGCCTGATGGCAAAGATGGTAATCTATACCGTTCCGAGATGGATGGAAAGCAACTCGGCCTCATGGCTAAGATGGTAATGTATACCGTTCCGAGATAAATGGAAAGCATCTCGGCCTCATGGCTAATATGGTAATGTATACCGTTCAGAGATAGATGGACGGCATCTCGGCCTCATGGTTAAGATGGTATTGTATACCGTTCCGAGATCGATGGAAAGCATCTCGGCCTCGTGGCTAAGATGGTAATGTATACCGTTCCGAGATTGATGGACGGCATCTCGGCCTCATGGTTAACATGGTATTGTACACCGTTCAAAGATCGATGGAAAGCATCTCGGTCTCATGGCTTAGATGGAAATGTATACTGTTCCGTGATCGATGGACGGCATCTCGGCCTCATGGCTAAGATGGTAATGTATACCGTTCCGAGATAGATGGACGGCATCTCGGCCACATGGCTAAGATGGTAATGTATACCGCTCCGAGATAAATGGAAAGCATCTCGGCCTCATTGCTAAGATGGTAATGTATACCGTTCCGAGATCGATGGACGGCATCTCGGCCTCATGGCTAAGATGGTATTGTATATCGTTCCGAGATCGATGGAAAGCATCTCGGCCTCATGGCTAAGATGGTAATGTATACCGTTCCGAGATTGATGGACGGCATCTCGGCCTCATGGTTAACATGGTATTGTACACCGTTCAAAGATCGATGGAAAGCATCTCGGCCTGATGGCAAAGATGGTAATGTATACCGTTCCGAGATGGATGGAAAGCATCTCGGCCTCATGGCTAAGATGGTAATGTATACCGCTCCGAGATAAATGGAAAGCATGTCGGCCTCATGGCTAAGATGGTAATCTATACCGTTCCGAGATGGATGGAAAGCATCTCGGCCTCATGGTTAAGATGGTAATCTATACCGTTCCGACATGGATGGACGGCATCTCGGCCACATGGCTAAGATGGTATTGTATACCGTTCCGAGATCGATGGATGGCATGTCGGCCTCATGGCTAAGATGGTAATGTATACCGCTCCGAGATAAATGGAAAGCATCTCGGCCTCATGGCTAAGATGGTAATCTATACCGTTCCGAGATGGATGGAAAGCAACTCGGCCTCATGGCTAAGATGGTAATGTATACCGTTCCGAGATAAATGGAAAGCATCTCGGCCTCATGGCTAATATGGTAATGTATACCGTTCAGAGATAGATGGACGGCATCTCGGCCTCATGGTTAAGATGGTATTATATACCGTTCCGAGATCGATGGAAAGCATCTCGGCCTCATGGCTAAGATGGTAATGTATACCGTTCCGAGATTGATGGACGGCATCTCGGCCTCATGGTTAACATGGTATTGTACACCGTTCAAAGATCGATGGAAAGCATCTCGGTCTCATGGCTTAGATGGAAATGTATACTGTTCCGTGATCGATGGACGGCATCTCGGCCTCATGGCTAAGATGGTAATGTATACCGTTCCGAGATAGATGGACGGCATCTCGGCCACATGGCTAAGATGGTAATGTATACCGCTCCGAGATAAATGGAAAGCATCTCGGCCTCATTGCTAAGATGGTAATGTATACCGTTCCGAGATCGATGGACGGCATCTCGGCCTCATGGCTAAGATGGTATTGTATATCGTTCCGAGATCGATGGATGGCATGTCGGCCTCATGGCTAAGATGGTAATGTATACCGCTCCGAGATAAATGGAAAGCATCTCGGCCTCATGGCTAAGATGGTAATCTATACCGTTCCGAGATGGATGGAAAGCAACTCGGCCTCATGGCTAAGATGGTAATGTATACCGTTCCGAGATCGATGGACGGCATCTCGGCCTCATGGCTAAGATGGTAATGTATACCGTTCAGAGATAGTTGGAAAGCATCTCGGCCTCATGGTTAAGATGGTATTGTATACCGTTCCGAGATCGATGGAAAGCATCTCGGCCTTATGGCTAAGATGGTAATGTATACCGTTCCGAGATAGATGGACGGCATCTCGGCCTCATGGTTAACATGGTATTTTACACCGTTCCGAGATCGATGGAAAGCATCTCGGCCTCATGGCTAAGATGGAAATGTATACTGTTCCGTGATCGATGGACGGCATCTCGGCCTCATGGCTAAGATGGTAATGTATACCGTTCCGAGATAGATGGACGGCATCTCGGCCTCATGGTTAAGATGGTATTGTATACCGTTCCGAGATCGATGGAAAGCATCTCGGCCTCATGGCTAAGATGGTAATGTATACCGTTCCGAGATTGATGGACGGCATCTCGGCCTCATGGTTAACATGGTATTGTACACCGTTCAAAGATCGATGGAAAGCATCTCGGCCTGATGGCAAAGATGGTAATCTATACCGTTCCGAGATGGATGGAAAGCAACTCGGCCTCATGGCTAAGATGGTAATGTATACCGTTCCGAGATAAATGGAAAGCATCTCGGCCTCATGGCTAATATGGTATTGTATACCGTTCAGAGATAGATGGACGGCATCTCGGCCTCATGGTTAAGATGGTATTGTACACCGTTCAAAGATCGATGGAAAGCATCTCGGCCTGATGGCAAAGATGGTAATCTATACCGTTCCGAGATGGATGGAAAGCATCTCGGCCTCATGGCTAAGATGGTAATGTATACCGCTCCGAGATAAATGGAAAGCATCTCGGCCTCATGGCTAATATGGTAATGTATACCGTTCAGAGATAGATGGACGGCATCTCGGCCTCATGGTTAAGATGGTATTGTATACCGTTCCGAGATCGATGGAAAGCATCTCGGCCTCATGGCTAAGATGGTAATGTATACCGTTCCGAGATTGATGGACGGCATCTCGGCCTCATGGTTAACATGGTATTGTACACCGTTCAAAGATCGATGGAAAGCATCTCGGCCTGATGGCAAAGATGGTAATCTATACCGTTCCGAGATGGATGGAAAGCAACTCGGCCTCATGGCTAAGATGGTAATGTATACCGTTCCGAGATAAATGGAAAGCATCTCGGCCTCATGGCTAATATGGTAATGTATACCGTTCAGAGATAGATGGACGGCATCTCGGCCTCATGGTTAAGATGGAATTGTATACCGTTCCGAGATCGATGGAAAGCATCTCGGCCTCATGGCTAAGATGGTAATGTATACCGTTCCGAGATTGATGGACGGCATCTCGGCCTCATGGTTAACATGGTATTGTACACCGTTCAAAGATCGATGGAAAGCATCTCGGTCTCATGGCTTAGATGGAAATGTATACTGTTCCGTGATCGATGGACGGCATCTCGGCCTCATGGCTAAGATGGTAATGTATACCGTTCCGAGATAGATGGACGGCATCTCGGCCACATGGCTAAGATGGTAATGTATACCGCTCCGAGATAAATGGAAAGCATCTCGGCCTCATTGCTAAGATGGTAATGTATACCGTTCCGAGATCGATGGACGGCATCTCGGCCTCATGGCTAAGATGGTATTGTATATCGTTCCGAGATCGATGGAAAGCATCTCGGCCTCATGGCTAAGATGGTAATGTATACCGTTCCGAGATTGATGGACGGCATCTCGGCCTCATGGTTAACATGGTATTGTACACCGTTCAAAGATCGATGGAAAGCATCTCGGCCTGATGGCAAAGATGGTAATCTATACCGTTCCGAGATGGATGGAAAGCATCTCGGCCTCATGGCTAAGATGGTAATGTATACCGCTCCGAGATAAATGGAAAGCATGTCGGCCTCATGGCTAAGATGGTAATCTATACCGTTCCGAGATGGATGGAAAGCATCTCGGCCTCATGGTTAAGATGGTAATCTATACCGTTCCGACATGGATGGACGGCATCTCGGCCACATGGTTAAGATGGTATTGTATACCGTTCCGAGATCGATGGATGGCATCTCGGCCTCATGGCTAAGATGGTAATGTATACCGCTCCGAGATAAATGGAAAGCATCTCGGCCTCATGGCTAAGATGGTAATCTATACCGTTCCGAGATGGATGGAAAGCAACTCGGCCTCATGGCTAAGATGGTAATGTATACCGTTCCGAGATAAATGGAAAGCATCTCGGCCTCATGGCTAATATGGTAATGTATACCGTTCAGAGATAGATGGACGGCATCTCGGCCTCATGGTTAAGATGGTATTGTATACCGTTCCGAGATCGATGGAAAGCATCTCGGCCTCATGGCTAAGATGGTAATGTATACCGTTCCGAGATAGATGGACGGCATCTCGGCCTCATGGTTAAGATGGTATTGTATACCGTTCCGAGATCGATGGAAAGCATCTCGGCATCATGGCTAAGATGGTAATGTATACCGTTCCGAGATAGATGGACGGCATCTCGGCCTCATGGTTAAGATGGTATTGTATACCGTTCCGAGATCGATGGAAAGCATCTCGGCCTGATGGCAAAGATGGTAATCTATACCGTTCCGAGATGGATGGAAAGCATCTCGGCCTCATGGCTAAGATGGTAATGTATACCGCTCCGAGATAAATGGAAAGCATCTGGGCCTCATGGCTAATATGGTAATGTATACCGTTCAGAGATAGATGGACGGCATCTCGGCCTCATGGTTAAGATGGTATTGTATACCGTTCCGAGATCGATGGAAAGCATCTCGGCCTCATGGCTAAGATGGTAATGTATACCGTTCCGAGATTGATGGACGGCATCTCGGCCTCATGGTTAACATGGTATTGTACACCGTTCAAAGATCGATGGAAAGCATCTCGGCCTGATGGCAAAGATGGTAATCTATACCGTTCCGAGATGGATGGAAAGCAACTCGGCCTCATGGCTAAGATGGTAATGTATACCGTTCCGAGATAAATGGAAAGCATCTCGGCCTCATGGCTAATATGGTAATGTATACCGTTCAGAGATAGATGGACGGCATCTCGGCCTCATGGTTAAGATGGTATTGTATACCGTTCCGAGATCGATGGAAAGCATCTCGGCCTCATGGCTAAGATGGTAATGTATACCGTTCCGAGATTGATGGACGGCATCTCGGCCTCATGGTTAACATGGTATTGTACACCGTTCAAAGATCGATGTAAAGCATCTCGGTCTCATGGCTTAGATGGAAATGTATACTGTTCCGTGATCGATGGACGGCATCTCGGCCTCATGGCTAAGATGGTAATGTATACCGTTCCGAGATAGATGGACGGCATCTCGGCCACATGGCTAAGATGGTAATGTATACCGCTCCGAGATAAATGGAAAGCATCTCGGCCTCATTGCTAAGATGGTAATGTATACCGTTCCGAGATCGATGGACGGCATCTCGGCCTCATGGCTAAGATGGTATTGTATATCGTTCCGAGATCGATGGAAAGCATCTCGGCCTCATGGCTAAGATGGTAATGTATACCGTTCCGAGATTGAAGGACGGCATCTCGGCCTCATGGTTAACATGGTATTGTACACCGTTCAAAGATCGATGGAAAGCATCTCGGCCTGATGGCAAAGATGGTAATCTATACCGTTCCGAGATGGATGGAAAGCATCTCGGCCTCATGGCTAAGATGGTAATGTATACCGCTCCGAGATAAATGGAAAGCATGTCGGCCTCATGGCTAAGATGGTAATCTATACCGTTCCGAGATGGATGGAAAGCATTTCGGCCTCATGGTTAAGATGGTAATCTATACCGTTCCGACATGGATGGACGGCATCTCGGCCACATGGCTAAGATGGTATTGTATACCGTTCGGAGATCGATGGATGGCATGTCGGCCTCATGGCTAAGATGGTAATGTATACCGCTCCGAGATAAATGGAAAGCATCTCGGCCTCATGGCTAAGATGGTAATCTATACCGTTCCGAGATGGATGGAAAGCATCTCGGCCTCATGGTTAACATGGTATTGTACACCGTTCAAAGATCGATGGAAAGCATCTCGGCCTGATGGCAAAGATGGTAATCTATACCGTTCCGAGATGGATGGAAAGCAACTCGGCCTCATGGCTAAGATGGTAATGTATACCGTTCCGAGATAAATGGAAAGCATCTCGGCCTCATGGCTAATATGGTAATGTATACCGTTCAGAGATAGATGGACGGCATCTCGGCCTCATGGTTAAGATGGTATTGTATACCGTTCCGAGATCGATGGAAAGCATCTCGGCCTCATGGCTAAGATGGTAATGTATACCGTTCCGAGATTGATGGACGGCATCTCGGCCTCATGGTTAACATGGTATTGTACACCGTTCAAAGATCGATGGAAAGCATCTCGGTCTCATGGCTTAGATGGAAATGTATACTGTTCCGTGATCGATGGACGGCATCTCGGCCTCATGGCTAAGATGGTAATGTATACCGTTCCGAGATAGATGGACGGCATCTCGGCCACATGGCTAAGATGGTAATGTATACCGCTCCGAGATAAATGGAAAGCATCTCGGCCTCATTGCTAAGATGGTAATGTATACCGTTCCGAGATCGATGGACGGCATCTCGGCCTCATGGCTAAGATGGTATTGTATACCGTTCCGAGATCGATGGAAAGCATCTCGGCCTCATGGCTAAGATGGTAATGTATACCGTTCCGAGATTGATGGACGGCATCTCGGCCTCATGGTTAACATGGTATTGTACACCGTTCAAAGATCGATGGAAAGCATCTCGGCCTGATGGCAAAGATGGTAATCTATACCGTTCCGAGATGGATGGAAAGCATCTCGGCCTCATGGCTAAGATGGTAATGTATACCGCTCCGAGATAAATGGAAAGCATGTCGGCCTCATGGCTAAGATGGTAATCTATACCGTTCCGAGATGGATGGAAAGCATTTCGGCCTCATGGTTAAGATGGTAATCTATACCGTTCCGACATGGATGGACGGCATCTCGGCCACATGGCTAAGATGGTATTGTATACCGTTCCGAGATCGATTGATGGCATGTCGGCCTCATGGCTAAGATGGTAATGTATACCGCTCCGAGATAAATGGAAAGCATCTCGGCCTCATGGCTAAGATGGTAATCTATACCGTTCCGAGATGGATGGAAAGCAACTCGGCCTCATGGCTAAGATGGTAATGTATACCGTTCCGAGATAAATGGAAAGCATCTCGGCCTCATGGCTAATATGGTAATGTATACCGTTCAGAGATAGATGGACGGCATCTCGGCCTCATGGTTAAGATGGTATTGTATACCGTTCCGAGATCGATGGAAAGCATCTCGGCCTCATGGCTAAGATGGTAATTTATACCGTTCCGAGATTGATGGACGGCATCTCGGCCTCATGGTTAACATGGTATTGTACACCGTTCAAAGATCGATGGAAAGCATCTCGGTCTCATGGCTTAGATGGAAATGTATACTGTTCCGTGATCGATGGACGGCATCTCGGCCTCATGGCTAAGATGGTAATGTATACCGTTCCGAGATAGATGGACGGCATCTCGGCCACATGGCTAAGATGGTAATGTATACCGCTCCGAGATAAATGGAAAGCATCTCGGCCTCATTGCTAAGATGGTAATGTATACCGTTCCGAGATCGATGGACGGCATCTCGGCCTCATGGCTAAGATGGTTTTGTATATCGTTCCGAGATCGATGGATGGCATGTCGGCCTCATGGCTAAGATGGTAATGTATACCGCTCCGAGATAAATGGAAAGCATCTCGGCCTCATGGCTAAGATGGTAATCTATACCGTTCCGAGATGGATGGAAAGCAACTCGGCCTCATGGCTAAGATGGTAATGTATACCGTTCCGAGATCGATGGACGGCATCTCGGCCTCATGGCTAAGATGGTAATGTATACCGTTCAGAGATAGTTGGAAAGCATCTCGGCCTCATGGTTAAGATGGTATTGTATACCGTTCCGAGATCGATGGAAAGCATCTCGGCCTTATGGCTAAGATGGTAATGTATACCGTTCCGAGATAGATGGACGGCATCTCGGCCTCATGGTTAACATGGTATTTTACACCGTTCCGAGATCGATGGAAAGCATCTCGGCCTCATGGCTAAGATGGAAATGTATACTGTTCCGTGATCGATGGACGGCATCTCGGCCTCATGGCTAAGATGGTAATGTATACCGTTCCGAGATAGATGGACGGCATCTCGGCCTCATGGCTAAGATGGTAATGTATACCGCTGCGAGATAGGTGGAAGGCTTCTCGGCCTATGGCTAAGATGGTAATGTATACCGTTCCGAGACAGATTGACGGCATCTCGGCCTCATGGTTAAGATGGTATTGTACACCGTTCAAAGATCGATGGAAAGCATCTCGGCCTGATGGCAAAGATGGTAATGTATACCGTTCCGAGATAGATGAACGGCATCTCGGCCTCATGGTTAACATGGTATTGTACAACGTTCCGAGATCGATGGAAAGCATATCGGCCTATGGCTAAGATCAAAGTGTATACAGCTGCGAGATCGATGGTAAGCATCTCGCAGCTGTATACACTTTGATATTGACCATAGGCCGAGATGCTTTCCATCGATCTCGGAACGGTATACAATACCATCTTAGCCATAGGCCGAGATGCTTTCCACCGATCTCGCAGCTGTATACACTTTGATCTTAGCCATACGCCGAGATGCTTTCCATCGATCTCGGAACGGTATACATTACCATCTTAGCCATAGGCCGAGATGCTTTCCATCTATCTCGGAACGGTATACATTACCATCTTAGCCATAGGCCGAGATGCTTTCCATCTATCTCGGAACGGTATACATCACCATCTTAGCCATACGCCGAGATGCTTTCTATCGATATCGGAACGGTATACATTACCATCTAAGCCATGCGGCCGAGATGGCGTCCATCCATCTCGGAACGGTATACATTACCATCTTAGCCATAGGCCGAGATTCATTCCATCTATCTCGGAACGGTATACATCACCATCTTAGCCATACGCCGAGATGCTTTCCATCGATCTCGGAACGGTATACATTACCATCTAAGTCATGTGGCCGAGATGGCGTCCATCCATCTCGGTACGGTATACATTAACATCTTAGCCATAGGCCGAGATGCATTCCATCGATCTCGGAACGGTATACAATACCAACTTAACCATGAGGCCGAGATGCCGTCCATCTATCTCGGAACGGTATACATTACCATCTTATCCATAGGCCGAGATGCTTTCCATCGATCTTGGAACGGTATACAATACCATCTTAGCCATAGGCCGAGATGCTTTCCATCGATCTCGGAACGGTATACATTACCATCTTAGCCATAGGCCGAGATGCTTTCCATCTATCTCGGAACGGTATACATCACCATCTTAGCCATACGCCGAGATGCTTTCCATCGATATCGGAACGGTATACATTACCATCTAAGCCATGCGGCCGAGATGGCGTCCATCCATCTCGGAACGGTATACATTACCATATTAGCCATAGGCCGAGATGCTTTCCATCGATGTCGCAGCTGTATACACTTTGATATTAACCATAGGCCGAGATGCTTTCCATCGATCTCGCAGCTGTATACACTTTGATCTTAGCCATAGGCCGAGATGCTTTCCATCTATCACGGAACGGTATACATCACCATCTTAGCCATAGGCCGAGATGCTTTCCATCGATCTCGGAACGGTATACAATACCATCTTAACCATGAGGCCGAGATACCGTCCATCTATCTCGGAACGGTATACATTACCATCTTAACCATGAGGCCGAGATGCCGTCCATCTATCTCGGAACGGTATACATTACCATCTAAGCCATGCGGCCGAGATGGCGTCCATCCATCTCGGAACGGTATACATTACCATCTTAGCCATAGGCCGAGATGCTTTCCATCGAACTCGGAACGGTATACATTACCATATTAGCCATAGGCCGAGATGCTTTCCATCGATCTCGCAGCTGTATACACATGGATATTAACCAAAGGCCGAGATGCTTTCCATCGATCTCGCAGCTGTATACACTTTGATCTTAGCCATAGGCCGAGATGCTTTCCATCGATCTCGGAACGGTATACAGTACCATCTTCACCATGAGGCCGCGATGCCGTCCATCTATCTCGGAACGTTATACATTACCATCTAAGCCATTCGCCGAGATGCTTTCCATCGATCTCGGAACGGTATACAATACCATCTTAGCCATAGGCCGAGATGCTTTCCATCGATCTCGGAACGGCATATATTACCATATTAGCCATAGGCCGAGATGCTTCCCATCGATCTCGCAGATTTATACACTTTGATCTTAGCCATAGGCCGAGATGCTTTCCATCTATCTCGGAACGGTATACATCACCATCTTAGCCATACGCCGAGATGCTTTCCATCGATCTCGGAACGGTATACATTACCATCTAAGTCATGTGGCCGAGATGGCGTCCATCCATCTCGGTACGGTATACAACATCTTAGCCATAGGCCGAGATGCATTCCATCGATCTCGGAACGGTATACAATACCAACTTAACCATGAGGCCGAGATGCCGTCCATCTATCTCGGAACGGTATACATTACCATCTTATCCATAGGCCGAGATGCTTTCCATCGATCTCGGAACGGTATACAATACCATCTTAGCCATAGGCCGAGATGCTTTCCATCGATCTCGGAACGGTATATATTACCATATTAGCCATAGGCCGAGATGCTTCCCATCGATCTCGCAGCTGTATACACTTTGATCTTAGCCATAGGCCGAGATGCTTTCCATCGATCTCGGAACGGTATACATTACCATCTTAGCCATAGGCCGAGATGCTTTCCATCTATCTCGGAACGGTATACATCACCATCTTAGCCATACGCCGAGATGCTTTCCATCGATATCGGAACGGTATACATTACCATCTAAGCCATGCGGCCGAGATGGCGTCCATCCATCTCGGAACGGTATACATTACCATATTAGCCATAGGCCGAGATGCTTTCCATCGATCTCGCAGCTGTATACACTTTGATATTAACCATAGGCCGAGATGCTTTCCATCGATCTCGCAGCTGTATACACTTTGATCTTAGCCATAGGCCGAGATGCTTTCCATCTATCACGGAACGGTATACATCACCATCTTAGCCATAGGCCGAGATGCTTTCCATCGATCTCGGAACGGTATACAATACCATCTTAACCATGAGGCCGAGATACCGTCCATCTATCTCGGAACGGTATACATTACCATCTTAACCATGAGGCCGAGATGCCGTCCATCTATCTCGGAACGGTATACATTACCATCTAAGCCATGCGGCCGAGATGGCGTCCATCCATCTCGGAACGGTATACATTACCATCTTAGCCATAGGCCGAGATGCTTTCCATCGATCTCGGAACGGTATACATTACCATATTAGCCATAGGCCGAGATGCTTTCCATCGATCTCGCAGCTGTATACACATGGATATTAACCAAAGGCCGAGATGCTTTCCATCGATCTCGCAGCTGTATACACTTTGATCTTAGCCATAGGCCGAGATGCTTTCCATCGATCTCGGAACGGTATACAGTACCATCTTCACCATGAGGCCGCGATGCCGTCCATCTATCTCGGAACGTTATACATTACCATCTAAGCCATTAGCCGATATGCTTTCCATCGATCTCGGAACGGTATACAATACCATCTTAGCCATAGGCCGAGATGCTTTCCATCGATCTCGGAACGGTATATATTACCATATTAGCCATAGGCCGAGATGCTTCCCATCGATCTCGCAGCTTTATACACTTTGATCTTAGCCATAGGCCGAGATGCTTTCCATCGATCTCGGAACGGTATACATTACCATCTTAGCCATAGGCCGAGATGCTTTCCATCTATCTCGGAACGGTATACATCACCATCTTAGCCATACGCCGAGATGCTTTTCATCGATATCGGAACGGTATACATTACCATCTACGCCATGCGGCCGAGATGGCGTCCATCCATCTCGGAACGGTATACATTACCATCTTAGCCATAGGCCGAGATGCATTCCATCGATCTCGGAACGGTATACAATACCATCTTAACCATGAGGCCGAGATGCCGTCCATCTATCTCGCAACGGTATACATTACCATCTTAGCCATAGGCCGAGATGCTTTCCATCGATCTCGGAACGGTATACATTACCATATTAGCCATAGGCCGAGATGCTTTCCATCGATCTCGCAGCTGTATACACTTTGATATTAACCATAGGCCGAGATGCTTTCCATCGATCTCGGAACGGTATACAATACCATCTTAACCATGAGGCCGAGATACCGTCCATCTATCTCGGAACGGTATACATTACCATCTTAACCATGAGGCCGAGATACCGTCCATCTATCTCGGAACGGTATACATTACCATCTAAGCCATGCGGCCGAGATGGCGTCCATCCATCTCGGAACGGTATACATTACCATCTTAGCCATAGGCCGAGATGCATTCCATCGATCTCGGAACGGTATACAATACCATCTTAACCATGAGGCCGAGATGCCGTCCATCTATCTCGGAACGGTATACATTACCATCTTAGCCATAGGCCGAGATGCTTTCCATCGATCTCGGAACGGTATACATTACCATATTAGCCATAGGCCGAGATGCTTTCCATCGATCTCGCAGCTGTATACACTCGGATATTAACCATAGGCCGAGATGCTTTCCATCGATCTCGCAGCTGTATACACTTTGATCTTAGCCATAGGCCGAGATGCTTTCCATCGATCTCGGAACGGTATACAGTACCATCTTCACCATGAGGCCGAGATGCCGTCCATCTATCTCGGAACGATATACATTACTATCTAAGCCATTCGCCGAGATGCTTTCCATCGATCTCGGAACGGTATACAATACCATCTTAACCATGAGGCCGAGATACCGTCCATCTATCTCGGAACGGTATACATTACCATCTTAACCATGAGGCCGAGATGCCGTCCATCTATCTCGGAACGGTATACATTAACATCTAAGCCATGCGGCCGAGATGGCGTCCATCCATCTCGGAACGGTATACATTACCATCTTAGCCATAGGCCGAGATGCATTCCATCGATCTCGGAACGGTATACAATACCATCTTAACCATGAGGCCGAGATGCCGTCCATCTATCTCGGAACGGTATACATTACCATCTTAGCCATAGGCCGAGATGCTTTCCATCGATCTCGGAACGGTATACATTACCATATTAGCCATAGGCCGAGATGCTTTCCATCGATCTCGCAGCTGTATACACTCGGATATTAACCATAGGCCGAGATGCTTTCCATCGATCTCGCAGCTGTATACACTTTGATCTTAGCCATAGGCCGAGATGCTTTCCATCGATCTCGGAACGGTATACAGTACCATCTTCACCATGAGGCCGAGATGCCGTCCATCTATCTCGGAACGATATACATTACTATCTAAGCCATTCGCCGAGATACCGTCCATCTATCTCGGAACGGTATACATTACCATCTTAACCATGAGGCCGAGATGCCGTCCATCTATCTCGGAACGTTATACATTACCATCTAAGCCATTAGCCGATATGCTTTCCATCGATCTCGGAACGGTATACAATACCATCTTAGCCATAGGCCGAGATGCTTTCCATCGATCTCGGAACGGTATATATTACCATATTAGCCATAGGCCGAGATGCTTCCCATCGATCTCGCAGCTTTATACACTTTGATCTTAGCCATAGGCCGAGATGCTTTCCATCGATCTCGGAACGGTATACATTACCATCTTAGCCATAGGCCGAGATGCTTTCCATCTATCTCGGAACGGTATACATCACCATCTTAGCCATACGCCGAGATGCTTTTCATCGATATCGGAACGGTATACATTACCATCTAAGCCATGCGGCCGAGATGGCGTCCATCCATCTCGGAACGGTATACATTACCATCTTAGCCATAGGCCGAGATGCATTCCATCGATCTCGGAACGGTATACAATACCATCTTAACCATGAGGCCGAGATGCCGTCCATCTATCTCGCAACGGTATACATTACCATCTTAGCCATAGGCCGAGATGCTTTCCATCGATCTCGGAACGGTATACATTACCATATTAGCCATAGGCCGAGATGCTTTCCATCGATCTCGCAGCTGTATACACTTTGATATTAACCATAGGCCGAGATGCTTTCCATCGATCTCGGAACGGTATACAATACCATCTTAACCATGAGGCCGAGATACCGTCCATCTATCTCGGAACGGTATACATTACCATCTTAACCATGAGGCCGAGATGCCGTCCATCTATCTCGGAACGGTATACATTACCATCTAAGCCATGCGGCCGAGATGGCGTCCATCCATCTCGGAACGGTATACATTACCATCTTAGCCATAGGCCGAGATGCATTCCATCGATCTCGGAACGGTATACAATACCATCTTAACCATGAGGCCGAGATGCCGTCCATCTATCTCGGAACGGTATACATTACCATCTTAGCCATAGGCCGAGATGCTTTCCATCGATCTCGGAACGGTATACATTACCATATTAGCCATAGGCCGAGATGCTTTCCATCGATCTCGCAGCTGTATACACTCGGATATTAACCATAGGCCGAGATGCTTTCCATCGATCTCGCAGCTGTATACACTTTGATCTTAGCCATAGGCCGAGATGCTTTCCATCGATCTCGGAACGGTATACAGTACCATCTTCACCATGAGGCCGAGATGCCGTCCATCTATCTCGGAACGATATACATTACTATCTAAGCCATTCGCCGAGATGCTTTCCATCGATCTCGGAACGGTATACAATACCATCTTAGCCATAGGCCGAGATGCTTTCCATCGATCTCGGAACGGTATATATTACCATATTAGCCATAGGCCGAGATGCTTCCCATCGATCTCGCAGCTGTATACAATTTGATATTAACCATAGGCCGAGATGCTTTCCATCGATCTCGCAGCTGTATACCCTTTGATCTTAGCCATAGGCCGAGATGCTTTCCATCGATCTCGGAACGGTATACAACACCATCTTAACCATGAGGCCGAGATGCCGTCCATCTATCTCGGAACGGTATACATTACCATCTTAGCCATATTCCGAGATGCTTTCCATCTATCTCGGAACGGTATACATCACCATCTTAGCCATACGCCGAGATGCTTTCCATCGATCTCGGAACGGTATACATTACCATCTAAGTCATGTGGCCGAGATGGCGTCCATCCATCTCGGAACGGTATACATTAACATCTTAGCCATAGGCCGAGATGCATTCCATCGATCTCGCAGCTGTATACACTTTGATATTAACCATAGGCCGAGATGCTTTCCATCGACCTCGCAGCTGTATACACTTTGATATTAACCATAGGCCGAGATGCTTTCCATCGATCTCGCAGCTGTATACACTTTGATCTTAGCCATAGGCCGAGATGCTTTCCATCTATCACGGAACGGTATACATCACCATCTTAGCCATAGGCCGAGATGATTTCCATCGATCTCGCAGCTGTATACACTTTGATCTTAGCCATGAGGCCGAGATGCCGTCCATCGATCTCGGAACGGTATACATTACCATCTTAACCATAGGCCGAGATGCTTTCCATCGATCTCGGAACGGTATACATTACCATCTACGCCATGCGGCCGAGATGGCGTCCATCCATCTCGGAACGGTATACATTACCATCTTAGCCATAGGCCGAGATGCATTCCATCGATCTCGGAACGGTATACAATACCATCTTAAACATGAGGCCGAGATGCCGTCCATCTATCTCGGAACGGTATACATTACCATCTTAGCCATAGGCCGAGATGCTTTCCATCGAACTCGGAACGGTTTACATTACCATATTACCCATAGGCCGAGATGTTTCCATCGATCTCGCAGCTGTACACACTTTGATATTGACCATAGGCCGAGATGCTTTCCATCGATCTCGCAGCTGTATACACTTTGATCTTAGCCATAGGCCGAGATGCTTTCCATCGATCTCGGAACGGTATACAGTACCATCTTCACCATGAGGCCGAGATGCAGTCCATCTATCTCGGAAAGTTATACATTACCATCTAAGCCATTCGCCGAGATGCTTTCCATCGATCTCGGAACGGTATACAATACCATCTTAGCCATAGGCCGAGATGCTTTCCATCGATCTCGGAACGGTATATATTACCATATTAGCCATAGGCCGAGATGCTTCCCATCGATCTCGCAGCTGTATACACTTTGATATTAACCATAGGCCGAGATGCTTTCCATCGATCTCGCAGCTGTATACCCTTTGATCTTAGCCATAGGCCGAGATGCTTTCCATCGAGCTCGGAACGGTATACAACAGCATCTTAACCATGAGGCCGAGATGCCGTCCATCTATCTCGGAACGGTATACATTACCATCTTAGCCATAGGCCGAGATGCTTTCCACCGATCTCGGAACGGTATACATTACCATCTAAGCCATGCGGCCGAGATGGCGTCCATCCATCTCGGAACGGTATACATTACCATCTTAGCCATAGGCCGAGATGCATTCCATCGATCTCGGAACGGTATACATTACCATATTAGCCATAGGCAAAGATGCTTTCCATCGATCTCGCAGCTGTATACAGTTTGATATTAACCATAGGCCGAGATGCTTTCCATCGATCTCGCAGCAGTATACACTTTGATCTTAGCCGTGAGGCCGAGATGCCGTCCATCGATCTCGGAACGGTATACATTACCATCTAAGCCATGCGGCCGAGATGGCGTCCATCCATCTCGGAACGGTATACATTACCATCTTAGCCATAGGCCGAGATGCATTCCATCGATCTCGGAACGGTATACAATACCATCTTAACCATGAGGCCGAGATGCCGTCCATCTATCTCGGAACGGTATACATTACTATCTTAGCCATAGGCCGAGATGCTTTCCATCGATCTCGGAACGGTATACAGTACCATCTTCACCATGAGGCCGTGATGCCGTCCATCTATCTCGGAACGTTATACATTACCATCTAAGCCATTCGCCGAGATACTTTCCATCGATCTCGGAACGGTATACAATACCATCTTAGCCATAGGCCGAGATGCTTTCCATCGATCTCGGAACGGTATACATTACCATATTAGCCATAGGCCGAGATGCTTTCCATCGATCTCGCAGCTGTATACACTTTGATATTAACCATAGGCCGAGATGCTTTCCATCGATCTCGCAGCTGTATACCCTTTGATCTTAGCCATAGGCCGAGATGCTTTCCATCGATCTCGGAACGGTATACAATACCATCTTAACCATGAGGCCGAGATACCGTCCATCTATCTCGGAACGGTATACATTACCATCTTAACCATGAGGCCGAGATGCTTTCCATCTATCTCGGAACGGTATACATTACCATCTTAGCCATAATCCGAGATGCATTCCATCGATCTCGGAACGGTATACATTACCATCTTAGCCATAGGCCGAGATGCCGTCCATCTATCTCGGAGCGTTATACATTACCATCTAAGCCATAAACCGACATGCTTTCCATCGATCTCGGAACGGTATAAATTACCATCTTAGCCATAGGCCGAGATGCTTTCCATCTATCTCGGAACGGTATACATCACCATCTTAGCCATAGGCCGAGATGCTTTCCATCGATCTCGCAGCTGTATACCCTTTGATCTTAGCCATAGGCCGAGATGCTTTCCATCGATCTCGGAACGGTATACAACACCATCTTAACCATGAGGCCGAGATGCCGTCCATCTATCTCGGAACGGTATACATTACCATCTTAGCCATAGGCCGAGATGCTTTCCACCGATCTCGCAGCTGTATACACTTTGATCTTAGCCATAGGCCGAGATGCTTTCCATCGATCTCGGAACGGTATACAACACCATCTTAACCATGCGGCCGAGATGCCGTCCATCTATCTCGGAACGGTAGACATTACCATCTTAGCCATAGGCCGAGATGCTTTCCACCGATCTCGCAGCTGTATACACTTTGATCTTAGCCATAGGCCGAGATGCTTTCCATCGATCTCGGAACGGTATACACTACCAACTTAGCCATGGGGCCGAGATGCCGTCCATCGATCTCGGAACGGTATACATCACTATCTTAGCCATAGGCCGAGATGCTTCCCATCGATCTCGGAACGGTATACAATACCATCTTAACCATGAGGCCGAGATGCCGCCCATCTATCTCGGAACGGTATACATTACTATCTTAGCCATAGGCCGAGATGCTTTCCATCGATCTCGGAACGGTATACAGTACCATCTTCACCATGAGGCCGAGATGCCGTCCATCTATCTCGGAACGTTATACATTACCATCTAAGCCATGCGGCCGAGATGGCGTCCATCCATCTCGGAACGGTATACATTACCATCTTAACCATAGGCCAAGATGCTTTCCATCGATCTCGGAACGGTATACATTACCATCTTAACCATAGGCCGAGATGCTTTCCATCGATCTCGGAACGGTATACATTACCATCTACGCCATGCGGCCGAGATGGCGTCCATCCATCTCGGAACGGTATACATTACCATCTTAGCCATAGGCCGAGATGCATTCCATCGATCTCGGAACGGTATACAATACCATCTTAAACATGAGGCCGAGATGCCGTCCATCTATCTCGGAACGGTATACATTACCATCTTAGCCATAGGCCGAGATGCTTTCCATCGAACTCGGAACGGTTTACATTACCATATTACCCATAGGCCGAGATGTTTCCATCGATCTCGCAGCTGTACACACTTTGATATTGACCATAGGCCGAGATGCTTTCCATCGATCTCGCAGCTGTATACACTTTGATCTTAGCCATAGGCCGAGATGCTTTCCATCGATCTCGGAACGGTATACAGTACCATCTTCACCATGAGGCCGAGATGCAGTCCATCTATCTCGGAAAGTTATACATTACCATCTAAGCCATTCGCCGAGATGCTTTCCATCGATCTCGGAACGGTATACAATACCATCTTAGCCATAGGCCGAGATGCTTTCCATCGATCTCGGAACGGTATATATTACCATATTAGCCATAGGCCGAGATGCTTCCCATCGATCTCGCAGCTGTATACACTTTGATATTAACCATAGGCCGAGATGCTTTCCATCGATCTCGCAGCTGTATACCCTTTGATCTTAGCCATAGGCCGAGATGCTTTCCATCGAGCTCGGAACGGTATACAACAGCATCTTAACCATGAGGCCGAGATGCCGTCCATCTATCTCGGAACGGTATACATTACCATCTTAGCCATAGGCCGAGATGCTTTCCACCGATCTCGGAACGGTATACATTACCATCTAAGCCATGCGGCCGAGATGGCGTCCATCCATCTCGGAACGGTATACATTACCATCTTAGCCATAGGCCGAGATGCATTCCATCGATCTCGGAACGGTATACATTACCATATTAGCCATAGGCAAAGATGCTTTCCATCGATCTCGCAGCTGTATACAGTTTGATATTAACCATAGGCCGAGATGCTTTCCATCGATCTCGCAGCAGTATACACTTTGATCTTAGCCGTGAGGCCGAGATGCCGTCCATCGATCTCGGAACGGTATACATTACCATCTAAGCCATGCGGCCGAGATGGCGTCCATCCATCTCGGAACGGTATACATTACCATCTTAGCCATAGGCCGAGATGCATTCCATCGATCTCGGAACGGTATACAATACCATCTTAACCATGAGGCCGAGATGCCGTCCATCTATCTCGGAACGGTATACATTACTATCTTAGCCATAGGCCGAGATGCTTTCCATCGATCTCGGAACGGTATACAGTACCATCTTCACCATGAGGCCGTGATGCCGTCCATCTATCTCGGAACGTTATACATTACCATCTAAGCCATTCGCCGAGATACTTTCCATCGATCTCGGAACGGTATACAATACCATCTTAGCCATAGGCCGAGATGCTTTCCATCGATCTCGGAACGGTATACATTACCATATTAGCCATAGGCCGAGATGCTTTCCATCGATCTCGCAGCTGTATACACTTTGATATTAACCATAGGCCGAGATGCTTTCCATCGATCTCGCAGCTGTATACCCTTTGATCTTAGCCATAGGCCGAGATGCTTTCCATCGATCTCGGAACGGTATACAATACCATCTTAACCATGAGGCCGAGATACCGTCCATCTATCTCGGAACGGTATACATTACCATCTTAACCATGAGGCCGAGATGCTTTCCATCTATCTCGGAACGGTATACATTACCATCTTAGCCATAATCCGAGATGCATTCCATCGATCTCGGAACGGTATACATTACCATCTTAGCCATAGGCCGAGATGCCGTCCATCTATCTCGGAGCGTTATACATTACCATCTAAGCCATAAACCGACATGCTTTCCATCGATCTCGGAACGGTATAAATTACCATCTTAGCCATAGGCCGAGATGCTTTCCATCTATCTCGGAACGGTATACATCACCATCTTAGCCATAGGCCGAGATGCTTTCCATCGATCTCGCAGCTGTATACCCTTTGATCTTAGCCATAGGCCGAGATGCTTTCCATCGATCTCGGAACGGTATACAACACCATCTTAACCATGAGGCCGAGATGCCGTCCATCTATCTCGGAACGGTATACATTACCATCTTAGCCATAGGCCGAGATGCTTTCCACCGATCTCGCAGCTGTATACACTTTGATCTTAGCCATAGGCCGAGATGCTTTCCATCGATCTCGGAACGGTATACAACACCATCTTAACCATGCGGCCGAGATGCCGTCCATCTATCTCGGAACGGTAGACATTACCATCTTAGCCATAGGCCGAGATGCTTTCCACCGATCTCGCAGCTGTATACACTTTGATCTTAGCCATAGGCCGAGATGCTTTCCATCGATCTCGGAACGGTATACACTACCAACTTAGCCATGGGGCCGAGATGCCGTCCATCGATCTCGGAACGGTATACATCACTATCTTAGCCATAGGCCGAGATGCTTCCCATCGATCTCGGAACGGTATACAATACCATCTTAACCATGAGGCCGAGATGCCGTCCATCTATCTCGGAACGGTATACATTACTATCTTAGCCATAGGCCGAGATGCTTTCCATCGATCTCGGAACGGTATACAGTACCATCTTCACCATGAGGCCGAGATGCCGTCCATCTATCTCGGAACGTTATACATTACCATCTAAGCCATGCGGCCGAGATGGCGTCCATCCATCTCGGAACGGTATACATTACCATCTTAACCATAGGCCAAGATGCTTTCCATCGATCTCGGAACGGTATACAATACCATCTTAACCATGAGGCCGAGATGCCGTCCATCTATCTCGGAACGGTATACATTACCATCTTAGCCATAGGCCGAGATGCTTTCCATCGATCTTGCAGCTGTATACACTTTGATCTTAGCCATAGGCCGAGATGCTTTCCATCGATCTCGGAACGGTATACAATACCATCTTAGCCATAGGCCGAGATGCTTTCCATCGATCTCGGAACGGTATACATTACCATATTAGCCATAGGCCGAGATGCTTTCCATCGATCTCGCAGCTGTATACACTTTGATCTTAGCCGTAGGCCGAGATGCTTTCCATCGATGTCGGAACTGTATACATTATCATCTTAACCATGAGGCCGAGATGCCGTCCATCGATCTCGGACCGGTATACATTACCATCTTAACCATAGGCCGAGATGCTTTCCATCGATCTCGGAACGGTATACAATACCATCTTCACCATGAGGCCGAGATGCTTTTCATCGATCTCGCAGCTGTATACACTTTGATCTTATCCATGAGGCCGTGATGTCGTCCATCGATCTCGGAACGGTATACATTACCATCTTAGCCATAGGCCGGGATGCTTTCCATCGATCTCGCAGCTGTATACACTTTGATCTTAGCCATAGGCCGATATGCTTTCCATCGATGTCGGAACGGTATACAATACCATCTTAGCATGAGGCCGAGATGCCGTCCATCGATGTCGGATCGGTATACATTACCATCTTAGCCATAGGCCGAGATGCTTTCCATCGATCTCGGAACGGTATACAATACCATCTTAACCATGATGCCGAGATGCCGTCCATCTATCTCGGAACGGTATACATAACCATCTTAGCCATAGGCCGAGATGCTTTCCATCGATCTTGCAGCAGTATACACTTTGATCTTATCCATGAGGCCGAGATGCCCTCCATCTATCTCGGAACGGTATACATTACCATCTTAGCCATAGGCCGAGATGCTTTCCATCGATCTCGGAACGGTATACAATACCATCTTCACCATGAGGCCGAGATGCTTTCCATCGATCTCGCAGCTGTATACACTTTGATCTTATCCATGAGGCAGTGATGCCGTCCATCTATCTCGGAACGGCATACATTACCATCTTATCCATGAGGCCGAGATGCTTTCCATCGATCTTGCAGCTGTATACACTTTGATCTTAGCCATAGGCCGAGATGCCGTCCATCGACCTCGGAACGGTATACATTACCATCTTAGCCATAGGCCGAGATGCTTTCCATCGATCTCGGAACGGTATACAATACCATCTTAACCA
Organism: Lasioglossum morio; assembly: GCA_916610235.2. Lineage (NCBI taxonomy): Eukaryota > Metazoa > Arthropoda > Insecta > Hymenoptera > Halictidae > Lasioglossum > Lasioglossum morio. Next base: position 84,737 of record CAKAJA020001057.1, on the reverse strand, counting down.
TGAGGCCGAGATGCTTTCCATCGATCTCGCAGCTGTATACACTTTGATCTTATCCATGAGGCCGTGATGCCGTCCATCGATCTCGGAACGGTATACATTACCATCTTAGCCATAGGCCGGGATGCTTTCCATCGATCTCGCAGCTTTATACACTTTGATCTTAGCCATAGGCCGAGATGCTTTCCATCGATGTCGAAACGGTATACAATACCATCTTACCATGAGGCCGAGATGCCGTCCATCGATCTCGGACCGTATACATTACCATCTTAGCCATAGGCCGGGATGTTTTCCATCGATCTCGCAGCTGTATACACTTTGATCTTAGCCACAGGCCGAGATGCTTTCCATCGATCTCGGAACGGTATACAATACCATCTTAACCATGTGGCCGAGATGCTTTCCATCGATCTCGCAGCTGTATACACTTTGATCTTATCCATGAGGCCGTGATGCCGTCCATCGATGTCGGAACGGTATACATTACCATCTTAACCATAGGCCAAGATGCTTTCCATCGATCTCGGAACGGTATACAATACCATCTTAACCATGAGGTCGAGATGCCGTCCATCTATCTCGGAACGGTATACGTTACCATCTTAGCCATAGGCCGAGATGCTTTCCATCGATCTCGGAACGGTATACAATACCATCTTAACCATGAGGCCGAGATGCCGTCCATCTATCTCGGGACAGTATACAATACCATCTTAACCATGAGGCCCAGATGCTTTCCATCGATTTCGCAGCTGTATACACTTTGATCTTATCCATGAGGCCGTGATGCCGTCCATCGATCTCGGAACGATATACATTACCATCTTAGCCATGAGGCCGAGATGCTTTCCATCGATCTTGCAGCTGTATACACTTTGATCTTAGCCATAGGCCGAGATGCCGTCCATCGACCTCGGAACGGTATACATTACCATCTTAGCCATAGGCCGAGATGCTTTCCATCGATCTCGGAACGGTATACATTACCATCTTAACAAATGAGGCCGAGATGCTTTCCATCTATCTCGGAACGGTATACATTACCATCTTAGCCATAATCCGAGATGCATTCCATCGATCTCGGAACGGTATACATTACCATCTTAGCCATAGGCCGAGATGCTTTCCATCTATCACGGAACGGTATACATCACCATCTTAGCCATAGGCCGAGATGCTTTCCATCGATCTCGCAGCTGTATACACTTTGATCTTAGCCATAGGCCGAGATGCTTTCCATCGATGTCGGAACGGTATACAATACCATCTTACCATGAGGCCGAGATGCCGTCCATCGATCTCGGACCGGTATACATTACCATCTTAGCCATAGGCCGAGATGCTTTCCATCTATCACGGAACGGTATACATCACCATCTTAGCCATAGGCCGAGATGCTTTCCATCGATCTCGCAGCTGTATACACTTTGATCTTAGCCATGAGGCCGAGATGCCCTCCATCTATCTCGGAACGGTATACATTACCATCTTAGCCATAGGCCGAGATGCTTTCCATCGATCTCGGAACGGTATACAATACCATCTTCACCATGAGGCCGAGATGCTTTCCATCGATCTCGCAGCTGTATACACTTTGATCTTATCCATGAGGCAGTGATGCCGTCCATCTATCTCGGAACGGCATACATTACCATCTTATCCATGAGGCCGAGATGCTTTCCATCGATCTTGCAGCTGTATACACTTTGATCTTAGCCATAGGCCGAGATGCCGTCCATCGACCTCGGAACGGTATACATTACCATCTTAGCCATAGGCCGAGATGCTTTCCATCGATCTCGGAACGGTATACAATACCATCTTAACCATGAGGCCGAGATGCTTTCCATCGATCTCGCAGCTGTATACACTTTGATCTTATCCATGAGGTCGTGATGCCGTACATCGATCTCGGAACGGTATACATTACCATCTTAGCCATAGGCCGGGATGCTTTCCATCGATCTCGCAGCTTTATACACTTTGATCTTAGGCATAGGCCGAGATGCTTTCCATCGATGTCGGAACGGTATACAATACCATCTTACCATGAGGCCGAGATGCCGTCCATCGATCTCGGTCCGGTATACATTACCATCTTAGCCATAGGCCGGGATGTTTTCCATCGATCTCGCAGCTGTATACACTTTGATCTTAGCCATAGGCCGAGATGCTTTCCATCGATCTCGGAACGGTATACAATACCATCTTAACCATGTGGCCGAGATGCTTTCCATCGATCTCGCAGCTGTATACACTTTGATCTTATCCATGAGGCCGTGATACCGTCCATCGATGTCGGAACGGTATACATTACCATCTTAACCATAGGCCAAGATGCTTTCCATCGATCTCGGAACGGTATACAATACCATCTTAACCATGAGGTCGAGATGCCGTCCATCTATCTCGGAACGGTATACATTACCATCTTAGCCATAGGCCGAGATGCTTTCCATCGATCTCGGAACGGTATACAATACCATCTTAACCATGAGGCCGAGATGCCGTCCATCTATCTCGGGACGGTATACAATACCATCTTAACCATGAGGCCGAGATGCTTTCCATCGATTTCGCAGCTGTATACACTTTGATCTTATCCATGAGGCCGTGATGCCGTCCATCGATCTCGGAACGATATACATTACCATCTTAGCCATGAGGCCGAGATGCCTTCCATCGATCTTGCAGCTGTATACACTTTGATCTTAGCCATAGGCCGAGATGCCGTCCATCGACCTCGGAACGGTATACATTACCATCTTAGCCATAGGCCGAGATGCTTTCCATCGATCTTGCAGCTGTATACACTTTGATCTTAGCCATAGGCCGAGATGCTTTCCATCGATCTCGGAACAGTATACATTTCCATCTTATCCATGAGGCCGAGATGCCGTCCATCTATCTCGGAACGGTGTACATTACCATCTTAGCCATAGGCCGAGATGCTTTCCATCGATCTCGGAACGGTATACAATACCATCTTAACCATGAGGCCGAGATGCTTTCCATCGATCTCGCAGCTGTATACAATTTGATCTTATCCATGAGGCCGTGATGTCGTCCATCGATCTCGGAACGGTATACATTACCATCTTAGCCATAGGCCGGGATGCTTTCCATCGATCTCGCAGCTGTATACACTTTGATCTTAGCCATAGGCCGATATGCTTTCCATCGATGTCGGAACGGTATACAATACCATCTTAACCATGAGGCCGAGATGCCGTCCATCGATGTCGGACCGGTATACATTACCATCTTAGCCATAGGCCGAGATGCTTTCCATCGATCTCGGAACGGTATACAATACCATCTTAACCATGATGCCGAGATGCCGTCCATCTATCTCGGAACGGTATACATTACCATCTTAGCCATAGGCCGAGATGCTTTCCATCGATCTTGCAGCAGTATACACTTTGATCTTATCCATGAGGCCGAGATGCCCTCCATCTATCTCGGAACGGTATACATTACCATCTTAGCCATAGGCCGAGATGCTTTCCATCGATCTCGGAACGGTATACAATACCATCTTCACCATGAGGCCGAGATGCTTTCCATCGATCTCGCAGCTGTATACACTTTGATCTTATCCATGAGGCAGTGATGCCGTCCATCTATCTCGGAACGGTATACATTACCATCTTAGCCATAGGCCGAGATGCTCTCCATCGATCTCGGAACGGTATACAATACCATCTTAACCATGAGGCCGAGATGCCGTCCATCTATCTCGGGACGGTATACAATACCATCTTAACCATGAGGCCGAGATGCTTTCCATCGATTTCGCAGCTGTATACACTTTGATCTTATCCATGAGGCCGTGATGCCGTCCATCGATCTCGGAACGATATACATTACCATCTTAGCCATGAGGCCGAGATGCTTTCCATCGATCTTGCAGCTGTATACACTTTGATCTTAGCCATAGGCCGAGATGCCGTCCATCGACCTCGGAACGGTATACATTACCATCTTAGCCATAGGCCGAGATGCTTTCCATCGATCTTGCAGCTGTATACACTTTGATCTTAGCCATAGGCCGAGATGCTTTCCATCGATCTCGGAACAGTATACATTTCCATCTTATCCATGAGGCCGAGATGCCGTCCATCTATCTCGGAACGGTGTACATTACCATCTTAGCCATAGGCCGAGATGCTTTCCATCGATCTCGGAACGGTATACAATACCATCTTAACCATGAGGCCGAGATGCTTTCCATCGATCTCGCAGCTGTATACAATTTGATCTTATCCATGAGGCCGTGATGTCGTCCATCGATCTCGGAACGGTATACATTACCATCTTAGCCATAGGCCGGGATGCTTTCCATCGATCTCGCAGCTGTATACACTTTGATCTTAGCCATAGGCCGATATGCTTTCCATCGATGTCGGAACGGTATACAATACCATCTTAACCATGAGGCCGAGATGCCGTCCATCGATGTCGGACCGGTATACATTACCATCTTAGCCATAGGCCGAGATGCTTTCCATCGATCTCGGAACGGTATACAATACCATCTTAACCATGATGCCGAGATGCCGTCCATCTATCTCGGAACGGTATACATTACCATCTTAGCCATAGGCCGAGATGCTTTCCATCGATCTTGCAGCAGTATACACTTTGATCTTATCCATGAGGCCGAGATGCCCTCCATCTATCTCGGAACGGTATACATTACCATCTTAGCCATAGGCCGAGATGCTTTCCATCGATCTCGGAACGGTATACAATACCATCTTCACCATGAGGCCGAGATGCTTTCCATCGATCTCGCAGCTGTATACACTTTGATCTTATCCATGAGGCAGTCATGCCGTCCATCTATCTCGGAACGGCATACATTACCATCTTATCCATGAGGCCGAGATGGTTTCCATCGATCTTGCAGCTGTATACACTTTGATCTTAGCCATAGGCCGAGATGCCGTCCATCGACCTCGGAACGGTATACATTACCATCTTAGCCATAGGCCGAGATGCTTTCCATCGATCTCGGAACGGTATACAATACCATCTTAACCATGAAGCCGAGATGCTTTCCATCGATCTCGCAGCTGTATACACTTTGATCTTATCCATGCGGCCGTGATGCCGTCCATCGATCTCGGAACGGTATACATTACCATCTTAGCCATAGGCCGGGATGCTTTCCATCGATCTCGCAGCTGTATACACTTTGATCTTAGCCATAGGCCGAGATGCTTTCCATCGATGTCGGAACGGTATACAATACCATCTTACCATGAGGCCGAGATGCCGTCCATCGATCTCGGACCGGTATACATTACCATCTTAACCATAGGCCGAGATGCCGTCCATCGATCTCGGACCGGTATACATTACCATCTTAGCCATAGGCCGAGATGCTTTCCATCGATCTCGGAACGGTATACAATACCATCTTCACCATGAGGCCGAGATGCTTTTCATCGATCTCGCAGCTGTATACAATTTGATCTTATTCATGAGGCCGTGATGTCGTCCATCGATCTCGGAACGGTATACATTACCATCTTAGCCATAGGCCGGGATGCTTTCCATCGATCTCGCAGCTGTATACACTTTGATCTTAGCCATAGGCCGATATGCTTTCCATCGATGTCGGAACGGTATACAATACCATCTTAACCATGAGGCCGAGATGCCGTCCATCGATGTCGGACCGGTATACATTACCATCTTAGCCATAGGCCGAGATGCTTTCCATCGATCTCGGAACGGTATACAATACCATCTTAACCATGATGCCGAGATGCCGTCCATCTATCTCGGAACGGTATACATTACCATCTTAGCCATAGGCCGAGATGCTTTCCATCGATCTTGCAGCAGTATACACTTTGATCTTATCCATGAGGCCGAGATGCCCTCCATCTATCTCGGAACGGTATACATTACCATCTTAGCCATAGGCCGAGATGCTTTCCATCGATCTCGGAACGGTATACAATACCATCTTCACCATGAGGCCGAGATGCTTTCCATCGATCTCGCAGCTGTATACACTTTGATCTTATCCATGAGGCAGTGATGCCGTCCATCTATCTCGGAACGGCATACATTACCATCTTATCCATGAGGCCGAGATGGTTTCCATCGATCTTGCAGCTGTATACACTTTGATCTTAGCCATAGGCCGAGATGCCGTCCATCGACCTCGGAACGGTATACATTACCATCTTAGTCATAGGCCGAGATGCTTTCCATCGATCTCGGAACGGTATACAATACCATCTTAACCATGAAGCCGAGATGCTTTCCATCGATCTCGCAGCTGTATACACTTTGATCTTATCCATGAGGCCGTGATGCCGTCCATCGATCTCGGAACGGTATACATTACCATCTTAGCCATAGGCCGGGATGCTTTCCATCGATCTCGCAGCTGTATACACTTTGATCTTAGCCATAGGCCGAGATGCTTTCCATCGATGTCGGAACGGTATACAATACCATCTTACCATGAGGCCGAGATGCCGTCCATCGATCTCGGACCGGTATACATTACCATCTTAGCCATAGGCCGGGATGTTTTCCATCGATCTCGCAGCTGTATATACTTTGATCTTAGCCATAGGCCGAGATGCTTTCCATCGATCTCGGAACAGTATACATTACCATCTCATCCATGAGGCCGAGATGCTTTCCATCGATCTCGGAACGGTGTAGAATACCATCTTCACCATGATGCCGAGATGCCGTCCATCTATCTCGGAACGGTATACATTACCATCTTATCCATGAGGCCGAGATGCTTTCCATCGATCTTGCAGCTGTATACACTTTGATCTTAGCCATAGGCCGAGATGCTTTCCATCGATCTCGCAGCTGTATACACTTTGATCTTATCCATGAGGCCGTGATGCCGTCCATCGATCTCGGAACGGTATACATTACCATCTTAGCCATAGGCCAAGATGCTTTCCATCGATCTCGCAGCTGTATACACTTTGATCTTAGTCATAGGCCGAGATGCTTTCCATCTATCTCGCAGCTGTATACACTTTGTTCTTAGCCATAGGCCGAGATGCTTTCCATCGATCTCGGACCGGTATACAATACCATCTTAACCATGAGGCCGAGATGCCGTTCATCGATCTCGGAACGGTATACATTACCATCTTAGCCATAGGCCAAGATGCCGTCCATCGATCTCGGACCGGTATACATTACCATCTTAACCATGAGGCCGAGATGCCGTCCATCTATCTTGCAGCTGTATACACTTTGATCTTAGCCATAGGCCGAGATGCTTTCCATCGATGTCGGAACGGTATACAATACCATCTTAACCATGAGGCCGAGATGCCGTCCATCGATCTCGGACCGGTATACATTACCATCTTAGCCATAGGCCAAGATGCTTTTCATCGATCTCGGAACGGTATACAATACCATCTTAACCATGAGGCCGAGATGCCGTCCATCTATCTCGGAACGGTATACATTACCATCTTAGCCATAGGCCGAGATGCTTTCCATCGATCTTGCAGCTGTATACACTTTGATCTTAGCCATAGGCCGAGATGCTTTCCATCGATCTCGGAACGGTCTACAATACCATTTTAACCATGAGGCCGAGATGCCGTCCATCTATCTCGGAACGGTATACATTACCGTCTTAGCCATAGGCCGAGATGCTTTCCATCGATCTTGCAGCTGTATACACTTTGATCTTAGCCATAGGCCGAGATGCTTTCCATCGATCTCGGAACGGTCTACAATACCATTTTAACCATGAGGCCGAGATGCCGTTCATCGATCTCGGAACGGTATACATTACCATCTTAGCTATGAGGCCGAGATGCCGTCCATCGATCTCGGAGCGGTATACATTACCATCTTAGCCATGAGGCCGAGATGCCGTCTATCGATCTCGGAACGGTATACATTACCATCTTAGCCATAGGCCGAGATGCTTTCCATCGATCTCGGAACGGTATACATTACCATATTAGCCATGAGGCCGAGATGCCGTTCATCGGAATCGGAACGCTATACTTTACCATGTTAGCCATGAGGCCGAGATGCTTTCCATCCATCTCGGAACGGTATAGATTATCATCTTTGCCATGAGGCCGAGATGCTTTCCATCGATCTCGGAACGTTGTATAATACCATGTTAACCACGAGGCCGAGATGCCGTCCATCTATCTCGGAACGGTATACATTACCATCTTAGCCATGAGGCCGAGATGCTTTCCATCGATCTCGCAGCTGTATACATTTTCATCTTAGTCACGAGGCCGAGATGCCATACATCGATCTCGGTCCGGTATACTATACCATCTTAGCCATGAGGCCGAGATGCCGTCCATCGATCTCGGAACGGTATACAATACCATCTTAGCCATGAGGCCGAGATGCTTTCCATCGATCCCGGAACGGTATACAATACCATCTTAACCTTGAGGCCGAGATGCTGTCCAACTATCTCGGAACGGTATACATTACCATCTTAGCCATGAGGCCGAGATGCCGTCCATTGATCTCGGAACGGTATACATTACCATCTTAGCCATGAGGCCGAGATGCTTTCCATCGATCTCGCAGCTGTATACACTTTGATCTTAGCCATAGGCCGAGATGCTTTCCATCGATCTAGGATCGGGAAACAATACCATCTTAACTATGAGGCCAGATGCCGCCCACTATCTCGGAACGGTATACATTACCATCTTAGCCATGAGGCCGAGATGCCGTTCATCGGTATCGGAACGGTATACAATACCATCTTAGCCATGAGGCCGAGATGCCGTCCATCGATCTCGGAACGGTATACATTACCATCTTAGCCATGAGGCTGAGATGCTTTCCATTTATCTCGGAGCGGTATACTTTACCATCTTAGCCATGTGGCCGAATTGCCGTCCATCTATCTCGGAACGTTATACAATACCATCTTAACCATGAGGCCGAGATGCCGTCCATCGATTTCGGAACGGTATACATTACCATCTTAGCCATGAGGCCGAGAAGCCTTCCACCGATCTCGCAACGGTATACATTACCATATTAGCCATGAGGCCGAGATGCCGTTCATCGGAATCGGAACGCTATACTTTACCATCTTAGCCATGAGGCCGAGATGCTTTCCATCCATCTCGGAACGGAATAGATTACCATCTTTGCCATGAGGCCGAGATGCTTTCCATAGATCTCGGAACGTTGTACAATACCATGTTAACCATGAGGCCGAGATGCCGTCCATCTATCTCGGAACGGTATACATTACCATCTTAGCCATGAGGCCGAGATGCTTTACATCGATCTCGGAACGGTATACATTACCATCTTAGCCATGAGGCCGAAATGCTTTCCATCGATCTCGGAACGTTATACAATACCATCTTAACCATGAGGCCGAGATGCCGTCCATCTATCTCGGAACGGTATACATTACCATCTTAGCCATAGGCCGAGATGCTTTCCATCGATCTCGGAACGGTATACAATTCCATCTTAACCATGAGGCCTAGATGCCGTCCATCTATCTCGGAACGGTATACTTTACCATCTTAGCCATGAGGCCGAGATGCTTTCCATCCATCTCGGAACGGTATACAATACCATCTTAACCATGAGGCCGAGATGCCGTCCATCTATCTCGGAACGGTATACATTACCATCTTAGCCATAGGCCGAGATGCTTTCCATCGATCTTGCAGCTGTATACACTTTGATCTTAGCCATAGGCCGAGATGCTTTCCATCGATCTCGGAACGGTCTACAATACCATTTTAACCATGAGGCCGAGATGCCGTCCATCTATCTCGGAACGGTATACATTACCATCTTAGCCATAGGCCGAGATGCTTTCCATCGATCTTGCAGCTGTATACACTTTGATCTTAGCCATAGGCCGAGATGCTTTCCATCGATCTCGGAACGGTCTACAATACCATTTTAACCATGAGGCCGAGATGCCGTTCATCGATCTCGGAACGGTATACATTACCATCTTAGCTATGAGGCCGAGATGCCGTCCATCGATCTCGGAGCGGTATACATTACCATCTTAGCCATGAGGCCGAGATGCCGTCTATCGATCTCGGAACGGTATACATTACCATCTTAGCCATAGGCCGAGATGCTTTCCATCGATCTCGGAACGGTATACAATACCATCTTAACCATGAGGCCGAGATGCGGTCCATCTATCTCGGAACGGTATACATTACCATCTTAGCTATGAGGCCGAGATGCCGTCCATCGATCTCGGAGCGGTATACATTACCATCTTAGCCATGAGGCCGAGATGCCGTCTATCGATCTCGGAACGGTATACATTACCATCTTAGCCATGGGCCGAGATGCTTTCCATTGATCTCGCAACTGTATACATTTTCATCTTAGTCACGAGGCCGATATGCCATCCATCGATCTCGGAACAGTATACATTACAATCTTAGCCATGAAGCCGCGATGCTTTCCATCGATCTCGGAACGGTATACAATACCATCTTAGCCATGAGGCCGAGATGCCGTCCATCGATCTCGGAGCGGTATACATTACCATCTTAGCCATGAGGCTGAGATGCTTTCCATTTATCTCGGAGCGGTATACTGTACCATCTTAGCCATGTGGCCGAGATGCCGTCCATCGATCTCGGAACGGTATACACTACCATCTTAGCCATGAGGCCGAGATGCTTTCTATCGATCTCGGAACGGTATACATTACCATCTTAGCCATGAGGCCGAGATGCCGTCCATCGATCTCGGAACGGTATACATTACCATCTTAGCCACGAGGCCGAGATGCCGTCCATCGATCTCGGAACAGTACAGATTACCATCTTAGCCATGAGGCCGAGATGCCGTCCATCTATCTCCCAACGGTATACATTACCATATTAGCCATGAGGCCGAGATGCCGTTCATCGGAATCGGAACGCTATACTTTACCATGTTAGCCATGAGGCCGAGATGCTTTCCATCCATCTCGGAACGGTATAGATTATCATCTTTGCCATGAGGCCGAGATGCTTTCCATCGATCTCGGAACGTTGTATAATACCATGTTAACCACGAGGCCGAGATGCCGTCCATCTATCTCGGAACGGTATACATTACCATCTTAGCCATGAGGCCGAGATGCTTTCCATCGATCTCGCAGCTGTATACATTTTCATCTTAGTCACGAGGCCGAGATGCCATACATCGATCTCGGTCCGGTATACTATACCATCTTAGCCATGAGGCCGAGATGCCGTCCATCGATCTCGGAACGGTATACAATACCATCTTAGCCATGAGGCCGAGATGCTTTCCATCGATCCCGGAACGGTATACAATACCATCTTAACCTTGAGGCCGAGATGCTGTCCAACTATCTCGGAACGGTATACATTACCATCTTAGCCATGAGGCCGAGATGCCGTCCATTGATCTCGGAACGGTATACATTACCATCTTAGCCATGAGGCCGAGATGCTTTCCATCGATCTCGCAGCTGTATACACTTTGATCTTAGCCATAGGCCGAGATGCTTTCCATCGATCTAGGATCGGGAAACAATACCATCTTAACTATGAGGCCAGATGCCGTCCACTATCTCGGAACGGTATACATTACCATCTTAGCCATGAGGCCGAGATGCCGTCCATCGATCTCGGAACGGTATACATTACCATCTTAGCCATGAAGCCGAGATGCTTTCCATCGATCTCCGAACGGTATACAATACCATCTTAGCCATGAGGCCGAGATGCCGTCCATCGATCTCGGAACGGTATACATTACCATCTTAGCCATGAGGCTGAGATGCTTTCCATTTATCTCGGAGCGGTATACTTTACCATCTTAGCCATGTGGCCGAGATGCCGTCCATCTATCTCGGAACGTTATACAATACCATCTTAACCATGAGGCCGAGATGCCGTCCATCGATTTCGGAACGGTATACATTACCATCTTAGCCATGAGGCCGAGAAGCCTTCCACCGATCTCGCAACGGTATACATTACCATATTAGCCATGAGGCCGAGATGCCGTTCATCGGAATCGGAACGCTATACTTTACCATCTTAGCCATGAGGCCGAGATGCTTTCCATCCATCTCGGAACGGAATAGATTACCATCTTTGCCATGAGGCCGAGATGCTTTCCATAGATCTCGGAACGTTGTACAATACCATGTTAACCATGAGGCCGAGATGCCGTCCATCTATCTCGGAACGGTATACATTACCATCTTAGCCATGAGGCCGAGATGCTTTACATCGATCTCGGAACGGTATACATTACCATCTTAGCCATGAGGCCGAAATGCTTTCCATCGATCTCGGAACGTTATACAATACCATCTTAACCATGAGGCCGAGATGCCGTCCATCTATCTCGGAACGGTATACATTACCATCTTAGCCATAGGCCGAGATGCTTTCCATCGATCTCGGAACGGTATACAATTCCATCTTAACCATGAGGCCTAGATGCCGTCCATCTATCTCGGAACGGTATACTTTACCATCTTAGCCATGAGGCCGAGATGCTTTCCATCCATCTCGGAACGGAATAGATTACCATCTTTGCCATGAGGCCGAGATGCTTTCCATAGATCTCGGAACGTTATACAATACCATCTTAACCATGAGGCCGAGATGCCGTCCATCTATCTCGGAACGGTATACTTTACCATCTTAGCCATGAGGCCGAGATGCTTTCCATCTATCTCGGAACGGTATACATTACCATCTTAGCCATGAGGCCGAAATGCTTTCCATCGATCTCGGAACGTTGTACAATACCATCTTAACCATGAGGCCGAGATGCCGTCCATCTATCTCGGAACGGTATACATTACCATCTTAGCCATAGGCCGAGATGCTTTCCATCGATCTCGGAACGGTATACAATTCCATCTTAACCATGAGGCCTAGATGCCGTCGATCTATCTCGGAACGGTATACATTACAATCTTAGCTATGAGGCCGAGATGCCGTCCATCGATCTCGGAGCGGTATACATTACCATCTTAGCCATGAGGCCGAGATGCCGTCTATCGATCTCGGAACGGTATACATTACCATCTTAGCCATGGGCCGAGATGCTTTCCATTGATCTCGCAGCTGTATACATTTTCATCTTAGTCACGAGGCCGATATGCCATCCATCGATCTCGGAACGGTATACACTACCATCTTAGCCATGAGGCCGAGATGCTTTCCATCGATCTCGGAACGTTGTATAATACCATGTTAACCACGAGGCCGAGATGCCGTCCATCTATCTCGGAACGGTATACATTACCATCTTAGCCATGAGGCCGAGATGCTTTCCATCGATCTCGCAGCTGTATACATTTTCATCTTAGTCACGAGGCCGAGATGCCATACATCGATCTCGGACCGGTATACTATACCATCTTAGCCATGAGGCCGAGATGCCGTCCATCGATCTCGGAACGGTATACATTACCATCTTAGCCATGAGGCCGAGATGCTTTCCATCGATCTCGGAACGGTATACATTACCATCATAGCCATGAGACCGAGATGCCGTCCATCGATCTCGGAACGGTATACATTACCATCTTAGCAATGAGGCTGAGAAGCCTTCCACCGATCTCGCAGCGGTATACATTACCATCTTAGCCATGAGGCCGAGATGCCGTTCATCGGTATCGGAACGGTATACAATACCATCTTAACCATGAGGCCGAGATGCCGTCCATCTATCTCGGAACGGTATACATTACCATCTTAGCCATGAGGCCGAGATGCTTTCCATCGATCCCGGAACGGTATACAATACCATCTTAACCTTGAGGCCGAGATGCTGTCCAACTATCTCGGAACGGTATACATTACCATCTTAGCCATGAGGCCGAGATGCCGTCCATTGATCTCGGAACGGTATACATTACCATCTTAGCCATAGGCCGAGATGCTTTCCATCGATCTCGGAACGGTATACATTACCATCTTAACCATGAGTCCGAGATGCTTTCCATCTATCTCGGAACGGTATACATTACCATCTTAGCCATAATCCGAGATGCATTCCATCGATCTCGGAACGGTATACATTACCATCTTAGCCATAGGCCGAGATGCTTTCCATCTATCACGGAACGGTATACATCACCATCTTAGCCATAGGCCGAGATGCTTTCCATCGATCTCGCAGCTGTATACACTTTGATCTTAGCCATGAGGCCGAGATGCCGTCCATCGATCTCGGAACGGTATACATTACCATCTTAACCATAGGCCGAGATGCTTTCCATCGATCTCGGAACGGTATACAATACCATCTTAACCATGAGGCCGAGATACCGTCCATCTATCTCGGAACGGTATACATTACCATCTTAGCCATAGGCCGGGATGCTTTCCATCGATCTCGCAGCTTTATACACTTTGATCTTAGCCATAGGCCGAGATGCTTTCCATCGATGTCGGAACGGTATACAATACCATCTTACCATGAGGCCGAGATGCCGTCCATCGATCTCGGACCGGTATACATTACCATCTTAGCCATAGGCCGAGATGCTTTCCATCTATCACGGAACGGTATACATCACCATCTTAGCCATAGGCCGAGATGCTTTCCATCGATCTCGCAGCTGTATACACTTTGATCTTAGCCATGAGGCCGAGATGCCCTCCATCTATCTCGGAACGGTATACATTACCATCTTATCCATGAGGCCGAGATGCTTTCCATCGATCTTGCAGCTGTATACACTTTGATCTTAGCCATAGGCCGAGATGCCGTCCATCGACCTCGGAACGGTATACATTACCATCTTAGCCATAGGCCGAGATGCTTTCCATCGATCTCGGAACGGTATACAATACCATCTTAACCATGAGGCCGAGATGCTTTCCATCGATCTCGCAGCTGTATACACTTTGATCTTATCCATGAGGCCGTGATGCCGTCCATCGATCTCGGAACGGTATACATTACCATCTTAGCCATAGGCCGGGATGCTTTCCATCGATCTCGCAGCTTTATACACTTTGATCTTAGGCATAGGCCGAGATGCTTTCCATCGATGTCGGAACGGTAAACAATACCATCTTACCATGAGGCCGAGATGCCGTCCATCGATCTCGGACCGGTATACATTACCATCTTAGCCATAGGCCGGGATGTTTTCCATCGATCTCGCAGCTGTATACACTTTGATCTTAGCCATAGGCCGAGATGCTTTCCATCGATCTCGGAACGGTATACAATACCATCTTAACCATGTGGCCGAGATGCTTTCCATCGATCTCGCAGCTGTATACACTTTGACCGTACCCATGAGGCCGTGATGCCGTCCATCGATGTCGGAACGGTATACATTACCATCTTAACCATAGGCCAAGATGCTTTCCATCGATCTCGGAACGGTATACAATACCATCTTAACCATGAGGTCGAGATGCCGTCCATCTATCTCGGAACGGTATACATTACCATCTTAGCCATAGGCCGAGATGCTTTCCATCGATCTCGGAACGGTATACAATACCATCTTAACCATGAGGCCGAGATGCCGTCCATCTATCTCGGGACGGTATACAATACCATCTTAACCATGAGGCCGAGATGCTTTCCATCGATTTCGCAGCTGTATACACTTTGATCTTATCCATGAGGCCGTGATGCCGTCCATCTATCTCGGGACGGTATACATTACCATCTTAGCCATGAGGCCGGGATGCTTTCCATCGATCTTGCAGCTGTATACACTTTGATCTTAGCCATAGGCCGAGATGCCGTCCATCGACCTCGGAACGGTGTACATTACCATCTTAGCCATAGGCCGAGATGCTTTCCATCGATCTCGGAACGGTATACAATACCATCTTAACCATGAGGCCGAGATGCTTTCCATCGATCTCGCAGCTGTATACAATTTGATCTTATCCATGAGGCCGTGATGCCGTCCATCGATCTCGGAACGGTATACATTACCATCTTAGCCATAGGCCAAGATGCTTTCCATCGATCTCGCAGCTGTATACACTTTGATCTTAGTCATAGGCCGAGATGCTTTCCATCTATCTCGCAGCTGTATACACTTTGATCTTAGCCATAGGCCGAGATGCTTTCCATCGATCTCGGACCGGTATACAATACCATCTTAACCATGAGGCCGAGATGCCGTTCATCGATCTCGGAACGGTATACATTACCATCTTAGCCATAGGCCAAGATGCCGTCCATCGATCTCGGACCGGTATACATTACCATCTTAACCATGAGGCCGAGATGCCGTCCATCTATCTTGCAGCTGTATACACTTTGATCTTAGCCATAGGCCGAGATGCTTTCCATCGATGTCGGAACGGTATACAATACCATCTTAACCATGAGGCCGAGATGCCGTCCATCGATCTCGGACCGGTATACATTACCATCTTAGCCATAGGCCAAGATGCTTTTCATCGATCTCGGAACGGTATACAATACCATCTTAACCATGAGGCCGAGATGCCGTCCATCTATCTCGGAACGGTATACATTACCATCTTAGCCATAGGCCGAGATGCTTTCCATCGATCTTGCAGCTGTATACACTTTGATCTTAGCCATAGGCCGAGATGCTTTCCATCGATCTCGGAACGGTCTACAATACCATTTTAACCATGAGGCCGAGATGCCGTCCATCTATCTCGGAACGGTATACATTACCATCTTAGCCATAGGCCGAGATGCTTTCCATCGATCTTGCAGCTGTATACACTTTGATCTTAGCCATAGGCCGAGATGCTTTCCATCGATCTCGGAACGGTCTACAATACCATTTTAACCATGAGGCCGAGATGCCGTTCATCGATCTCGGAACGGTATACATTACCATCTTAGCTATGAGGCCGAGATGCCGTCCATCAATCTCGGAGCGGTATACATTACCATCTTAGCCATGAGGCCGAGATGCCGTCTATCGATCTCGGAACGGTATACATTACCATCTTAGCCATAGGCCGAGATGCTTTCCATCGATCTCGGAACGGTATACAATACCATCTTAACCATGAGGCCGAGATGCCGTTCATCGATCTCGGAACGGTATACATTACCATCTTAGCCACGAGGCCGAGATGCCGTCCGTCGATCTCGGAACAGTACATATTACCAACTTAGCCATGAGGCCGAGAAGCCTTCCACCGATCTCGCAACGGTATACATTACCATCTTAACCATGAGGCCGAGATGCGGTCCATCTATCTCGGAACGGTATACATTACCATCTTAGCTATGAGGCCGAGATGCCGTCCATCGATCTCGGAGCGGTATACATTACCATCTTAGCCATGAGGCCGAGATGCCGTCTATCGATCTCGGAACGGTATACATTACCATCTTAGCCATGGGCCGAGATGCTTTCCATTGATCTCGCAGCTGTATACATTTTCATCTTAGTCACGAGGCCGATATGCCATCCATCGATCTCGGAACAGTATACATTACAATCTTAGCCATGAAGCCGCGATGCTTTCCATCGATCTCGGAACGGTATACAATACCATCTTAGCCATGAGGCCGAGATGCCGTCCATCGATCTCGGAGCGGTATACATTACCATCTTAGCCATGAGGCTGAGATGCTTTCCATTTATCTCGGAGCGGTATACTGTACCATCTTAGCCATGTGGCCGAGATGCCGTCCATCGATCTCGGAACGGTATACACTACCATCTTAGCCATGAGGCCGAGATGCTTTCTATCGATCTCGGAACGGTATACATTACCATCTTAGCCATGAGGCCGAGATGCCGTCCATCGATCTCGGAACGGTATACATTACCATCTTAGCCACGAGGCCGAGATGCCGTCCATCGATTTCGGAACGGTATACATTACCATCTTAGCCATGAGGCCGAGAAGCCTTCCACCGATCTCGCAACGGTATACATTACCATATTAGCCATGAGGCCGAGATGCCGTTCATCGGAATCGGAACGCTATACTTTACCATCTTAGCCATGAGGCCGAGATGCTTTCCATCCATCTCGGAACGGAATAGATTACCATCTTTGCCATGAGGCCGAGATGCTTTCCATAGATCTCGGAACGTTGTACAATACCATGTTAACCATGAGGCCGAGATGCCGTCCATCTATCTCGGAACGGTATACATTACCATCTTAGCCATGAGGCCGAGATGCTTTCCATCGATCTCGGAACGGTATACATTACCATCTTAGCCATGAGGCCGAAATGCTTTCCATCGATCTCGGAACGTTATACAATACCATCTTAACCATGAGGCCGAGATGCCGTCCATCTATCTCGGAACGGTATACATTACCATCTTAGCCATAGGCCGAGATGCTTTCCATCGATCTCGGAACGGTATACAATTCCATCTTAACCATGAGGCCGAGATGCCGTCCATCTATCTCGGAACGGTATACTTTACTATCTTAGCCATGAGGCCGAGATGCTTTCCATCGATCTCGGAACGGTATACATTACCATCTTAGCCATGAGGCCGAAATGCTTTCCATCGATCTCGGAACGTTATACAATACCATCTTAACCATGAGGCCGAGATGCCGTCCATCTATCTCGGAACGGTATACATTACCATCTTAGCCATAGGCCGAGATGCTTTCCATCGATCTCGGAACGGTATACAATTCCATCTTAACCATGAGGCCTAGATGCCGTCGATCTATCTCGGAACGGTATACATTACCATCTTAGCTATGAGGCCGAGATGCCGTCCATCGATCTCGGAGCGGTATACATTACCATCTTAGCCATGAGGCCGAGATGCCGTCTATCGATCTCGGAACGGTATACATTACCATCTTAGCCATGGGCCGAGATGCTTTCCATTGATCTCGCAGCTGTATACATTTTCATCTTAGTCACGAGGCCGATATGCCATCCATCGATCTCGGAACGGTATACACTACCATCTTAGCCATGAGGCCGAGATGCTTTCCATCGATCTCGGAACGTTGTATAATACCATGTTAACCACGAGGCCGATATGCCGTCCATCTATCTCGGAACGGTATACATTACCATCTTAGCCATGAGGCCGAGATGCTTTCCATCGATCTCGCAGCTGTATACATTTTCATCTTAGTCACGATGCCGAGATGCCATACATCGATCTCGGACCGGTATACTATACCATCTTAGCCATGAGGCCGAGATGCCGTCCATCGATCTCGGAACGGTATACATTACCATCTTAGCCATGAGGCCGAGATGCTTTCCATCGATCTCGGAACGGTATACATTACCATCATAGCCATGAGACCGAGATGCCGTCCATCGATCTCGGAACGGTATACATTACCATCTTAGCAATGAGGCTGAGAAGCCTTCCACCGATCTCGCAGCGGTATACATTACCATCTTAGCCATGAGGCCGAGATGCCGTTCATCGGTATCGGAACGGTATACAATACCATCTTAACCATGAGGCCGAGATGCCGTCCATCTATCTCGGAACGGTATACAATACCATCTTAGCCATGAGGCCGAGATGCCGTCCATTGATCTCGGAACGGTATACATTACCATCTTAGCCATGAGGCCGAGATGCTTTCCATCGATCTCGCAGCTGTATACACTTTGATCTTAGCCATAGGCCGAGATGCTTTCCATCGATCTAGGATCGGGAAACAATACCATCTTAACTATGAGGCCAGATGCCGCCCACTATCTAAGAACGGTATACATTACCATCTTAGCCATGAAGCCGAGATGCTTTCCATCGATCTCGGAACGGTATACAATACCATCTTAGCCATGAGGCCGAGATGCCGTCCATCGATCTCGGAACGGTATACATTACCATCTTAGCCATGAGGCTGAGATGCTTTCCATTTATCTCGGAGCGGTATACTTTACCATCTTAGCCATGTGGCCGAGATGCCGTCCATCTATCTCGGAACAGTATACATTACCATCTTAGCCATGCGGCCGAGATGCCGTCCATCGATTTCGGAACGGTATACATTACCATCTTAGCCACGAGGCCGAGATGCCGTCCATCTATCTCGGAACGGTATACATTACCATCTTAGCCATGAGGCCGAGATGCTTTCCATCGATCCCGGAACGGTATACAATACCATCTTAACCTTAAGGCCGAGATGCTGTCCAACTATCTCGGAACGGTATACATTACCATCTTAGCCATGAGGCCGAGATGCCGTCCATTGATCTCGGAACGGTATACATTACCATCTTAGCCATGAGGCCGAGATGCTTTCCATCGATCTCGCAGCTGTATACACTTTGATCTTAGCCATAGGCCGAGATGCTTTCCATCGATCTAGGATCGGGAAACAATACCATCTTAACTATGAGGCCAGATGCCGCCCACTATCTCGGAACGGTATACATTACCATCTTAGCCATGAGGCCGAGATGCCGTTCATCGGTATCGGAACGGTATACAATACCATCTTAACCATGAGGCCGAGATGCCGTCCATCTATCTCGGAACGGTATACATTACCATCTTAGCCATGAGGCCGAGATGCTTTCCATCGATCCCGGAACGGTATACAATACCATCTTAACCTTGAGGCCGAGATGCTGTCCAACTATCTCGGAACGGTATACATTACCATCTTAGCCATGAGGCCGAGATGCCGTCCATTGATCTCGGAACGGTATACATTACCATCTTAGCCATGAGGCCGAGATGCTTTCCATCGATCTCGCAGCTGTATACACTTTGATCTTAGCCATAGGCCGAGATGCTTTCCATCGATCTAGGATCGGGAAACAATACCATCTTAACTATGAGGCCAGATGCCGCCCACTATCTAAGAACGGTATACATTACCATCTTAGCCATGAAGCCGAGATGCTTTCCATCGATCTCGGAACGGTATACAATACCATCTTAGCCATGAGGCCGAGATGCCGTCCATCGATCTCGGAACGGTATACATTACCATCTTAGCCATGAGGCTGAGATGCTTTCCATTTATCTCGGAGCGGTATACTTTACCATCTTAGCCATGTGGCCGAGATGCCGTCCATCTATCTCGGAACAGTATACATTACCATCTTAGCCATGCGGCCGAGATGCCGTCCATCGATTTCGGAACGGTATACATTACCATCTTAGCCACGAGGCCGAGATGCCGTCCATCTATCTCGGAACGGTATACATTACCATCTTAGCCATGAGGCCGAGATGCTTTCCATCGATCCCGGAACGGTATACAATACCATCTTAACCTTAAGGCCGAGATGCTGTCCAACTATCTCGGAACGGTATACATTACCATCTTAGCCATGAGGCCGAGATGCCGTCCATTGATCTCGGAACGGTATACATTACCATCTTAGCCATGAGGCCGAGATGCTTTCCATCGATCTCGCAGCTGTATACACTTTGATCTTAGCCATAGGCCGAGATGCTTTCCATCGATCTAGGATCGGGAAACAATACCATCTTAACTATGAGGCCAGATGCCGCCCACTATCTCGGAACGGTATACATTACCATCTTAGCCATGAAGCCGAGATGCTTTCCATCGATCTCGGAACGGTATACAATACCATCTTAGCCATGAGGCCGAGATGCCGTCCATCTATCTCGGAACGGTATACATTACCATCTTAGCCATGAGGCCGAGATGCTTTCCATCGATCCCGGAACGGTATACAATACCATCTTAACCTTGAGGCCGAGATGCTGTCCAACTATCTCGGAACGGTATACATTACCATCTTAGCCATGAGGCCGAGATGCCGTCCGTTGATCTCGGAACGGTATACATTACCATCTTAGCCATGAGGCCGAGATGCCGTCCATCTATCTCGGAACAGTATACATTACCATCTTAGCCATGAGGCCGAGATGCTTTCCATCGATCTCGGAACGGTATACATTACCATCTTAGCCATGAGGCCGAGATGCTTTCCATCGATCTCGGAACGGTATACAATACCATCTTAGCCATGAGGCCGAGATGCTTTCTATCGATCTCGGAACGGTATACATTACCATCTTAGCCATGAGGCCGAGATGCCGTCCATCGATCTCGGAACGGTATACATTACCATCTTAGCCACGAGGCCGAGATGCCGTCCATCCATCTCGGAACAGTACAGATTACCATCTTAGCCATGAGGCCGAGATGCCGTCCATCTATCTCGCAACGGTATACATTACCATCTTAGCCATGAGGCCGAGATGCCGTCCATCTATCTCGGAACGGTATACATTACCATCTTAGCCATGTGGCCGAGATGCCGCCCATCGATCTCGCAGCTGTATACATTTTCATCTTAGTCACGAGGCCGAGATGCCATCCATCGATCTCGGAACGTTATACAATACCATCTTAACCATGAGGCCGAGATGCCGTCCATCTATCTCGGAACGGTATACATTACCATCTTAGCCATAGGCCGAGATGCTTTCCATCGATCTCGGAACGGTATACAATTCCATCTTAACCATGAGGCCGAGATGCCGTCCATCTATCTCGGAACGGTATACATTACCATCTGAGCTATGAGGCCGAGATGCCGTCCATCGATCTCGGAGCGGTATACATACCATCTTAGCCATGAGGCCGAGATGCCGTCTATCGATCTCGGAACGGTATACATTACCATCTTAGCCATGAGGCCGAGATGCCGTCCATCGATCTCGGAACGGTATACATTACCATCTTAGCCATGAGGCCGAAATGCTTTCCATCGATCTCGGAACGTTATACAATACCATCTTAACCATGAGGCCGAGATGCCGTCCATCTATCTCGGAACGGTATACATTACCATCTTAGCCATAGGCCGAGATGCTTTCCATCGATCTCGGAACGGTATACAATTCCATCTTAACCATGAGGCCTAGATGCCGTCGATCTATCTCGGAACGGTATACATTACCATCTTAGCTATGAGGCCGAGATGCCGTCCATCGATCTCGGAGCGGTATACATTACCATCTTAGCCATGAGGCCGAGATGCCGTCTATCGATCTCGGAACGGTATACATTACCATCTTAGCCATGGGCCGAGATGCTTTCCATTGATCTCGCAGCTGTATACATTTTCATCTTAGTCACGAGGCCGATATGCCATCCATCGATCTCGGAACGGTATACACTACCATCTTAGCCATGAGGCCGAGATGCTTTCCATCGATCTCGGAACGTTGTATAATACCATGTTAACCACGAGGCCGATATGCCGTCCATCTATCTCGGAACGGTATACATTACCATCTTAGCCATGAGGCCGAGATGCTTTCCATCGATCTCGCAGCTGTATACATTTTCATCTTAGTCACGATGCCGAGATGCCATACATCGATCTCGGACCGGTATACTATACCATCTTAGCCATGAGGCCGAGATGCCGTCCATCGATCTCGGAACGGTATACATTACCATCTTAGCCATGAGGCCGAGATGCTTTCCATCGATCTCGGAACGGTATACATTACCATCATAGCCATGAGACCGAGATGCCGTCCATCGATCTCGGAACGGTATACATTACCATCTTAGCAATGAGGCTGAGAAGCCTTCCACCGATCTCGCAGCGGTATACATTACCATCTTAGCCATGAGGCCGAGATGCCGTTCATCGGTATCGGAACGGTATACAATACCATCTTAACCATGAGGCCGAGATGCCGTCCATCTATCTCGGAACGGTATACAATACCATCTTAGCCATGAGGCCGAGATGCCGTCCATTGATCTCGGAACGGTATACATTACCATCTTAGCCATGAGGCCGAGATGCTTTCCATCGATCTCGCAGCTGTATACACTTTGATCTTAGCCATAGGCCGAGATGCTTTCCATCGATCTAGGATCGGGAAACAATACCATCTTAACTATGAGGCCAGATGCCGCCCACTATCTAAGAACGGTATACATTACCATCTTAGCCATGAAGCCGAGATGCTTTCCATCGATCTCGGAACGGTATACAATACCATCTTAGCCATGAGGCCGAGATGCCGTCCATCGATCTCGGAACGGTATACATTACCATCTTAGCCATGAGGCTGAGATGCTTTCCATTTATCTCGGAGCGGTATACTTTACCATCTTAGCCATGTGGCCGAGATGCCGTCCATCTATCTCGGAACAGTATACATTACCATCTTAGCCATGCGGCCGAGATGCCGTCCATCGATTTCGGAACGGTATACATTACCATCTTAGCCACGAGGCCGAGATGCCGTCCATCTATCTCGGAACGGTATACATTACCATCTTAGCCATGAGGCCGAGATGCTTTCCATCGATCCCGGAACGGTATACAATACCATCTTAACCTTAAGGCCGAGATGCTGTCCAACTATCTCGGAACGGTATACATTACCATCTTAGCCATGAGGCCGAGATGCCGTCCATTGATCTCGGAACGGTATACATTACCATCTTAGCCATGAGGCCGAGATGCTTTCCATCGATCTCGCAGCTGTATACACTTTGATCTTAGCCATAGGCCGAGATGCTTTCCATCGATCTAGGATCGGGAAACAATACCATCTTAACTATGAGGCCAGATGCCGCCCACTATCTCGGAACGGTATACATTACCATCTTAGCCATGAGGCCGAGATGCCGTTCATCGGTATCGGAACGGTATACAATACCATCTTAACCATGAGGCCGAGATGCCGTCCATCTATCTCGGAACGGTATACATTACCATCTTAGCCATGAGGCCGAGATGCTTTCCATCGATCCCGGAACGGTATACAATACCATCTTAACCTTGAGGCCGAGATGCTGTCCAACTATCTCGGAACGGTATACATTACCATCTTAGCCATGAGGCCGAGATGCCGTCCATTGATCTCGGAACGGTATACATTACCATCTTAGCCATGAGGCCGAGATGCTTTCCATCGATCTCGCAGCTGTATACACTTTGATCTTAGCCATAGGCCGAGATGCTTTCCATCGATCTAGGATCGGGAAACAATACCATCTTAACTATGAGGCCAGATGCCGCCCACTATCTAAGAACGGTATACATTACCATCTTAGCCATGAAGCCGAGATGCTTTCCATCGATCTCGGAACGGTATACAATACCATCTTAGCCATGAGGCCGAGATGCCGTCCATCGATCTCGGAACGGTATACATTACCATCTTAGCCATGAGGCTGAGATGCTTTCCATTTATCTCGGAGCGGTATACTTTACCATCTTAGCCATGTGGCCGAGATGCCGTCCATCTATCTCGGAACAGTATACATTACCATCTTAGCCATGCGGCCGAGATGCCGTCCATCGATTTCGGAACGGTATACATTACCATCTTAGCCACGAGGCCGAGATGCCGTCCATCTATCTCGGAACGGTATACATTACCATCTTAGCCATGAGGCCGAGATGCTTTCCATCGATCCCGGAACGGTATACAATACCATCTTAACCTTAAGGCCGAGATGCTGTCCAACTATCTCGGAACGGTATACATTACCATCTTAGCCATGAGGCCGAGATGCCGTCCATAGATCTCGGAACGGTATACATTACCATCTTAGCCATGAGGCCGAGATGCTTTCCATCGATCTCGCAGCTGTATACACTTTGATCTTAGCCATAGGCCGAGATGCTTTCCATCGATCTAGGATCGGGAAACAATACCATCTTAACTATGAGGCCAGATGCCGCCCACTATCTCGGAACGGTATACATTACCATCTTAGCCATGAAGCCGAGATGCTTTCCATCGATCTCGGAACGGTATACAATACCATCTTAGCCATGAGGCCGAGATGCCGTCCATCTATCTCGGAACGGTATACATTACCATCTTAGCCATGAGGCCGAGATGCTTTCCATCGATCCCGGAACGGTATACAATACCATCTTAACCTTGAGGCCGAGATGCTGTCCAACTATCTCGGAACGGTATACATTACCATCTTAGCCATGAGGCCGAGATGCCGTCCGTTGATCTCGGAACGGTATACATTACCATCTTAGCCATGAGGCCGAGATGCCGTCCATCTATCTCGGAACAGTATACATTACCATCTTAGCCATGAGGCCGAGATGCTTTCCATCGATCTCGGAACGGTATACATTACCATCTTAGCCATGAGGCCGAGATGCTTTCCATCGATCTCGGAACGGTATACAATACCATCTTAGCCATGAGGCCGAGATGCTTTCTATCGATCTCGGAACGGTATACATTACCATCTTAGCCATGAGGCCGAGATGCCGTCCATCGATCTCGGAACGGTATACATTACCATCTTAGCCACGAGGCCGAGATGCCGTCCATCCATCTCGGAACAGTACAGATTACCATCTTAGCCATGAGGCCGAGATGCCGTCCATCTATCTCGCAACGGTATACATTACCATCTTAGCCATGAGGCCGAGATGCCGTCCATCTATCTCGGAACGGTATACATTACCATCTTAGCCATGTGGCCGAGATGCCGCCCATCGATCTCGCAGCTGTATACATTTTCATCTTAGTCACGAGGCCGAGATGCCATCCATCGATCTCGGAACGTTATACAATACCATCTTAACCATGAGGCCGAGATGCCGTCCATCTATCTCGGAACGGTATACATTACCATCTTAGCCATAGGCCGAGATGCTTTCCATCGATCTCGGAACGGTATACAATTCCATCTTAACCATGAGGCCGAGATGCCGTCCATCTATCTCGGAACGGTATACATTACCATCTGAGCTATGAGGCCGAGATGCCGTCCATCGATCTCGGAGCGGTATACATACCATCTTAGCCATGAGGCCGAGATGCCGTCTATCGATCTCGGAACGGTATACATTACCATCTTAGCCATGAGGCCGAGATGCCGTCCATCGATCTCGGAACGGTATACATTACCATCTTAGCCACGAGGCCGAGATGCCGTCCATCCATCTCGGAACAGTACAGATTACCATCTTAGCCATGAGGCCGAGATGCCGTCCATCTATCTCGCAACGGTATACATTACCATATTAGCCATGAGGCCGAGATGCCGTTCATCGGAGTCGGAACGCTATACTTTACCATGTTAGCCATGAGGCCGAGATGCTTTCCATCCATCTCGGAACGGTATAGATTATCAACTTTGCCATGAGGCCGAGATGCTTTCCATCGATCTCGGAACGTTGTATAATACCATGTTAACCACGAGGCCGAGATGCCGTCCATCTATCTCGGAACGGTATACATTACCATCTTAGCCATGAGGCCGAGATGCTTTCCATCGATCTCGCAGCTGTATACATTTTCATCTTAGTCACGAGGCCGAGATGCCATACATCGATCTCGGACCGGTATACTATACCATCTTAGCCATGAGGCCGAGATGCCGTCCATCGATCTCGGAACGGTATACATTACCATCTTAGCCATGAGGCCGAGATGCTTTCCATCGATCTCGGAACGGTATACATTACCATCTTAACCTTGAGGCCGAGATGCTGTCCAACTATCTCGGAACGGTATACATTACCATCTTAGCCATGAGGCCGAGATGCCGTCCATTGATCTCGGAACGGTATACATTACCATCTTAGCCATGAGGCCGAGATGCTTTCCATCGATCTCGCAGCTGTATACACTTTGATCTTAGCCATAGGCCGAGATCCTTTCCATCGATCTAGGATCGGGAAACAATACCATCTTAACTATGAGGCCAGATGCCGCCCACTATCTCGGAACGGTATACATTACCATCTTAGCCATGAGGCCGAGATGCCGTCCATCGATCTCGGAACGGTATACATTACCATCTTAGCCATGAAGCCGAGATGCTTTCCATCGATCTCGGAACGGTATACAATACCATCTTAGCCATGAGGCCGAGATGCCGTCCATCGATCTCGGAACGGTATACATTACCATCTTAGCCATGAGGCTGAGATGCTTTCCATTAATCTCGGAGCGGTATACTTTACCATCTTAGCCATGTGGCCGAGATGCCGTCCATCTATCTCGGAACAGTATACATTACCATCTTAGCCATGAGGCCGAGATGCCGTCCATCGATTTCGGAACGGTATACATTACCATCTTAGCCATGAGGCCGAGAAGCCTTCCACCGATCTCGCAACGGTATACATTACCATATTAGCCATGAGGCCGAGATGCCGTTCATCGGAATCGGAACGCTATACTTTACCATCTTAGCCATGAGGCCGAGATGCTTTCCGTCCATCTCGGAACGGAATAGATTACCATCTTAGCCATAGGCCGAGATGCTTTCCATCGATCTCGGAACGGTATACAATTCCATCTTAACCATGAGGCCTAGATGCCGTCCATCTATCTCGGAACGGTATACTTTACCATCTTAGCCATGAGGCCGAGATGCTTTCCATCCATCTCGGAACGGAATAGATTACCATCTTTGCCATGAGGCCGAGATGCTTTCCATAGATCTCGGAAAGTTATACAATACCATCTTAACCATGAGGCCGAGATGCCGTCCATCTATCTCGGAACGGTATACTTTACCATCTTAGCCATGAGGCCGAGATGCTTTCCATCGATCTCGGAACGGTATACATTACCATCTTAGCCATGAGGCCGAAATGCTTTCCATCGATCTCGGAACGTTATACAATACCATCTTAACCATGAGGCCGAGATGCCGTCCATCTATCTCGGAACGGTATACATTACCATCTTAGCCATAGGCCGAGATGCTTTCCATCGATCTCGGAACGGTATACAATTCCATCTTAACCATGAGGCCTAGATGCCGTCCATCTATCTCGGAACGGTATACATTACCATCTTAGCTATGAGGCCGAGATGCCGTCCATCGATCTCGGAGCGGTATACATTACCATCTTAGCCATGAGGCCGAGATGCCGTCTATCGATCTCGGAACGGTATACATTACCATCTTAGCCATGGGCCGAGATGCTTTCCATTGATCTCGCAGCTGTATACATTTTCATCTTAGTCACGAGGCCGATATGGCATCCATCGATCTCGGAACGGTATACACTACCATCTTAGCCATGAGGCCGAGATGCTTTCTATCGATCTCGGAACGGTATACATTACCATCTTAGCCATGAGGCCGAGATGCTTTCCATCGATCTCGGAACGGTATACAATACCATCTTAACCATGAGGCCGAGATGCCGTCCATCTATCTCGGAACGGTATACATTACCATCTTAGCTATGAGGTTAAGATGCCGTCCATCGATCTCGGAGCGGTATACATTTTCATCTTAGTCACGAGGCCGAGATGCCATCCATCGATCTCGGAACGGTATACAATACCATCTTAGCTATGAGGCCGAGATGAAGTCCATCGATCTCGGAATGGTATACATTACCATCTTAGCCATGAGGCCGAGATGAAGTCCATCTATCTCGGAACGGTATACATTACCATCTTAGCCACGTGGCCGAGATGCCGCCCATCGATCTCGCAGCTGTATACATTTTCATCTTAGTCACGAGGCCGAGATGCCATCCATCGATCTCGGAACGTTATACAATACCATCTTAACCATGAGGCCGAGATGCCGTCCATCTATCTCGGAACGGTATACATTACCATCTTAGCCATAGGCCGAGATGCTTTCCATCGATCTCGGAACGGTATACAATTCCATCTTAACCATGAGGCCGAGATGCCGTCCATCTATCTCGGAACGGTATACATTACCATCTTAGCTATGAGGCCGAGATGCCGTCCATCGATCTCGGAGCGGTATACATACCATCTTAGCCATGAGGCCGAGATGCCGTCTATCGATCTCGGAACGGTATACATTACCATCTTAGCCATGGGCCGAGATGCTTTCCATTGATCTCGCAGCTGTATACATTTTCATCTTAGTCACGAGGCCGATATGCCATCCATCGATCTCGGAACAGTATACATTACCATCTTAGCCATGAAGCCGAGATGCCGTCCATCTATCTCGGAACGGTATACATTACCATCTTAGCCATGAGGCCGAGATGCTTTCCATCGATCTCGGAACGGTATACATTACCATCTTAGCCATGAGGCCGAGATGCTTTCCATCGATCTCGGAACGGTATACAATACCATCTTAGCCATGAGGCCGAGATGCTTTCTATCGATCTCGGAACGGTATACATTACCATCTTAGCCATGAGGCCGAGATGCCGTCCATCGATCTCGGAACGGTATACATTACCATCTTAGCCACGAGGCCGAGATGCCGTCCATCCATCTCGGAACAGTACAGATTACCATCTTAGCCATGAGGCCGAGATGCCGTCCATCTATCTCGCAACGGTATACATTACCATATTAGCCATGAGGCCGAGATGCCGTTCATCGGAGTCGGAACGCTATACTTTACCATGTTAGCCATGAGGCCGAGATGCTTTCCATCCATCTCGGAACGGTATAGATTATCAACTTTGCCATGAGGCCGAGATGCTTTCCATCGATCTCGGAACGTTGTATAATACCATGTTAACCACGAGGCCGAGATGCCGTCCATCTATCTCGGAACGGTATACATTACCATCTTAGCCATGAGGCCGAGATGCTTTCCATCGATCTCGCAGCTGTATACATTTTCATCTTAGTCACGAGGCCGAGATGCCATACATCGATCTCGGACCGGTATACTATACCATCTTAGCCATGAGGCCGAGATGCCGTCCATCGATCTCGGAACGGTATACATTACCATCTTAGCCATGAGGCCGAGATGCTTTCCATCGATCTCGGAACGGTATACATTACCATCTTAGCCATGAGGCCGAGGTGCCGTCCATCGATCTCGGAACGGTATACATTACCATCTTAGCCATGAGGCCGAGATGCTTTCCATCGATCCCGGAACGGTATACAATACCATCTTAACCTTGAGGCCGAGATGCTGTCCAACTATCTCGGAACGGTATACATTACCATCTTAGCCATGAGGCCGAGATGCCGTCCATTGATCTCGGAACGGTATACATTACCATCTTAGCCATGAGGCCGAGATGCTTTCCATCGATCTCGCAGCTGTATACACTTTGATCTTAGCCATAGGCCGAGATCCTTTCCATCGATCTAGGATCGGGAAACAATACCATCTTAACTATGAGGCCAGATGCCGCCCACTATCTCGGAACGGTATACATTACCATCTTAGCCATGAGGCCGAGATGCCGTCCATCGATCTCGGAACGGTATACATTACCATCTTAGCCATGAAGCCGAGATGCTTTCCATCGATCTCGGAACGGTATACAATACCATCTTAGCCATGAGGCCGAGATGCCGTCCATCGATCTCGGAACGGTATACATTACCATCTTAGCCATGAGGCTGAGATGCTTTCCATTAATCTCGGAGCGGTATACTTTACCATCTTAGCCATGTGGCCGAGATGCCGTCCATCTATCTCGGAACAGTATACATTACCATCTTAGCCATGAGGCCGAGATGCCGTCCATCGATTTCGGAACGGTATACATTACCATCTTAGCCATGAGGCCGAGAAGCCTTCCACCGATCTCGCAACGGTATACATTACCATATTAGCCATGAGGCCGAGATGCCGTTCATCGGAATCGGAACGCTATACTTTACCATCTTAGCCATGAGGCCGAGATGCTTTCCATCCATCTCGGAACGGAATAGATTACCATCTTAGCCATAGGCCGAGATGCTTTCCATCGATCTCGGAACGGTATACAATTCCATCTTAACCATGAGGCCTAGATGCCGTCCATCTATCTCGGAACGGTATACTTTACCATCTTAGCCATGAGGCCGAGATGCTTTCCATCCATCTCGGAACGGAATAGATTACCATCTTAGCCATGAGGCCGAGATGCTTTCCATAGATCTCGGAACGTTATACAATACCATCTTAACCATGAGGCCGAGATGCCGTCCATCTATCTCGGAACGGTATACTTTACCATCTTAGCCATGAGGCCGAGATGCTTTCCATCGATCTCGGAACGGTATACATTACCATCTTAGCCATGAGGCCGAAATGCTTTCCATCGATCTCGGAACGTTATACAATACCATCTTAACCATGAGGCCGAGATGCCGTCCATCTATCTCGGAACGGTATACATTACCATCTTAGCCATAGGCCGAGATGCTTTCCATCGATCTCGGAACGGTATACAATTCCATCTTAACCATGAGGCCTAGATGCCGTCCATCTATCTCGGAACGGTATACATTACCATCTTAGCTATGAGGCCGAGATGCCGTCCATCGATCTCGGAGCGGTATACATTACCATCTTAGCCATGAGGCCGAGATGCCGTCTATCGATCTCGGAACGGTATACATTACCATCTTAGCCATGGGCCGAGATGCTTTCCATTGATCTCGCAGCTGTATACATTTTCATCTTAATCACGAGGCCGATATGGCATCCATCGATCTCGGAACGGTATACACTACCATCTTAGCCATGAGGCCGAGATGCTTTCTATCGATCTCGGAACGGTATACATTACCATCTTAGCCATGAGGCCGAGATGCTTTCCATCGATCTCGGAACGGTATACAATACCATCTTAACCATGAGGCCGAGATGCCGTCCATCTATCTCGGAACGGTATACATTACCATCTTAGCTATGAGGTTAAGATGCCGTCCATCGATCTCGGAGCGGTATACATTTTCATCTTAGTCACGAGGCCGAGATGCCATCCATCGATCTCGGAACGGTATACAATACCATCTTAGCTATGAGGCCGAGATGAAGTCCATCGATCTCGGAATGGTATACATTACCATCTTAGCCATGAGGCCGAGATGAAGTCCATCTATCTCGGAACGGTATACATTACCATCTTAGCCATGTGGCCGAGATGCCGTCCATCGATCTCGCAGCTGTATACATTTTCATCTTAGTCACGAGGCCGAGATGCCATCCATCGATCTCGGAACGTTATACAATACCATCTTAACCATGAGGCCGAGATGCCATCCATCTATCTCGGAACGGTATACATTACAATCTTAGCCATAGGCCGAGATGCTTTCCATCGATCTCGGAACGGTATACAACTCCATCTTAACCATGAGGCCGAGATGCCGTCCATCTATCTCGGAACGGTATACATTACCATCTTAGCAATGAGGCCGAGATGCCGTCCATCGATCTCGGAGCGGTATACATTACCATCTTAGCCATGAGGCCGAGATGCCGTCTATCGATCTCGGAACGGTATACATTACCATCTTAGCCATGGGCCGAGATGCTTTCCATTGATCTCGCAGCTGTATACATTTTCATCTTAGTCACGAGGCCGATATGCCATCCATCGATCTCGGAACAGTATACATTACCATCTTAGCCATGAAGCCGAGATGCTTTCCATCGATCTCGGAACGGTATACAATACCATCTTAGCCATGAGGCCGAGATGCCGTCCATCGATCTCAGAGCGGTATACATTACCATCTTAGCCATGAGGCTGAGATGCTTTCCATTTATCTCGGAGCGGTATACTGTACCATCTTAGCCATGTGGCCGAGATGCCGTCCATCGATCTCGGAACGGTATACACTACCATCTTAGCCATGAGGCCGAGATGCTTTCTATCGATCTCGGAACGGTATACATTACCATCTTAGCCATGAGGCCGAGATGCCGTCCATCGATCTCGGAACGGTATACATTACCATCTTAGCCACGAGGCCGAGATGCCGTCCATCGATCTCGGAATAGTACAGATTACCATCTTAGCCATGAGGCCGAGATGCCGTCCATCTATCTCGCAACGGTATACATTACCATATTAGCCATGAGGCCGAGATGCCGTTCATCGGAATCGGAACGCTATACTTTACCATGTTAGCCATGAGGCCGAGATGCTTTCCATCCATCTCGGAACGGTATAGATTATCATCTTTGCCATGAGGCCGAGATGCTTTCCATCGATCTCGGAACGTTGTATAATACCATGTTAACCACGAGGCCGAGATGCCGTCCATCTATCTCGGAACGGTATACATTACCATCTTAGCCATGAGGCCGAGATGCTTTCCATCGATCTCGCAGCTGTATACATTTTCATCTTAGTCACGAGGCCGAGATGCCGTCCATCTATCTCGGAACGGTATACATTACCATCTTAGCCGTAGGCCGAGATGCTTTCCATCGATCTCGGAACGGTATACAATTCCATCTTAACCATGAGGCCTAGATGCCGTCCATCTATCTCGGAACGGTATACATTACCATCTTAGCTATGAGGCCGAGATGCCGTCCATCGATCTCGGAGCGGTATACATTACCATCTTAGCCATGAGGCCGAGATGCCGTCTATCGATCTCGGAACGGTATACATTACCATCTTAGCCATGGGCCGAGATGCTTTCCATTGATCTCGCAGCTGTATACATTTTCATCTTAATCACGAGGCCGATATGGCATCCATCGATCTCGGAACGGTATACACTACCATCTTAGCCATGAGGCCGAGATGCTTTCTATCGATCTCGGAACGGTATACATTACCATCTTAGCCATGAGGCCGAGATGCTTTCCATCGATCTCGGAACGGTATACAATACCATCTTAACCATGAGGCCGAGATGCCGTCCATCTATCTCGGAACGGTATACATTACCATCTTAGCTATGAGGTTAAGATGCCGTCCATCGATCTCGGAGCGGTATACATTTTCATCTTAGTCACGAGGCCGAGATGCCATCCATCGATCTCGGAACGGTATACAATACCATCTTAGCTATGAGGCCGAGATGAAGTCCATCGATCTCGGAATGGTATACATTACCATCTTAGCCATGAGGCCGAGATGAAGTCCATCTATCTCGGAACGGTATACATTACCATCTTAGCCATGTGGCCGAGATGCCGTCCATCGATCTCGCAGCTGTATACATTTTCATCTTAGTCACGAGGCCGAGATGCCATCCATCGATCTCGGAACGTTATACAATACCATCTTAACCATGAGGCCGAGATGCCATCCATCTATCTCGGAACGGTATACATTACAATCTTAGCCATAGGCCGAGATGCTTTCCATCGATCTCGGAACGGTATACAACTCCATCTTAACCATGAGGCCGAGATGCCGTCCATCTATCTCGGAACGGTATACATTACCATCTTAGCAATGAGGCCGAGATGCCGTCCATCGATCTCGGAGCGGTATACATTACCATCTTAGCCATGAGGCCGAGATGCCGTCTATCGATCTCGGAACGGTATACATTACCATCTTAGCCATGGGCCGAGATGCTTTCCATTGATCTCGCAGCTGTATACATTTTCATCTTAGTCACGAGGCCGATATGCCATCCATCGATCTCGGAACAGTATACATTACCATCTTAGCCATGAAGCCGAGATGCTTTCCATCGATCTCGGAACGGTATACAATACCATCTTAGCCATGAGGCCGAGATGCCGTCCATCGATCTCGGAGCGGTATACATTACCATCTTAGCCATGAGGCTGAGATGCTTTCCATTTATCTCGGAGCGGTATACTGTACCATCTTAGCCATGTGGCCGAGATGCCGTCCATCGATCTCGGAACGGTATACACTACCATCTTAGCCATGAGGCCGAGATGCTTTCTATCGATCTCGGAACGGTATACATTACCATCTTAGCCATGAGGCCGAGATGCCGTCCATCTATCTCGCAACGGTATACATTACCATATTAGCCATGAGGCCGAGATGCCGTTCATCGGAATCGGAACGCTATACTTTACCATGTTAGCCATGAGGCCGAGATGCTTTCCATCCATCTCGGAACGGTATAGATTATCATCTTTGCCATGAGGCCGAGATGCTTTCCATCGATCTCGGAACGTTGTATAATACCATGTTAACCACGAGGCCGAGATGCCGTCCATCTATCTCGGAACGGTATACATTACCATCTTAGCCATGAGGCCGAGATGCTTTCCATCGATCTCGCAGCTGTATACATTTTCATCTTAGTCACGAGGCCGAGATGCCATACATCGATCTCGGAACGGTATACTATACCATCTTAGCCATGAGGCCGAGATGCCGTCCATCGATCTCGGAACTGTATACATTACCATCTTAGCCATGAGGCCGAGATGCTTTCCATCGATCTCGGAACGGTATACATTACCATCTTAGCCATGAGGCCGAGGTGCCGTCCATCGATCTCGGAACGGTATATATTACCATCTTAGCAATGAGGCCGAGAAGCCTTCCACCGATCTCGCAGCGGTATACATTACCATCTTAGCCATGAGGCCGAGATGCCGTTCATCGGTATCGGAACGGTATACAATACCATCTTAACCATGAGGCCGAGATGCCGTCCATCTATCTCGGAACGGTATACATTACCATCTTAGCCATGAGGCCGAGATGCTTTCCATCGATCCCGGAACGGTATACAATACCATCTTAACCTTGAGGCCGAGATGCTGTCCAACTATCTCGGAACGGTATACATTACCATCTTAGCCATGAGGCCGAGATGCCGTCCATCGATCTCGGAACGGTATACATTACCATCTTAGCCATGAGGCCGAGATGCCGTCCATCGATTTCGGAACGGTATACATTACCATCTTAGCCATGAGGCCGAGAAGCCTTCCACCGATCTCGCAACGGTATACATTACCATATTAGCCATGAGGCAGAGATGCCGTTCATCGGAATCGGAACGCTATACTTTACCATCTTAGCCATGAGGCCGAGATGCTTTCCATCCATCTCGGAACGGAATAGATTACCATCTTAGCCATAGGCCGAGATGCTTTCCATCGATCTCGGAACGGTATACAATTCCATCTTAGCCATGAGGCCGAAATGCTTTCCATCGATCTCGGAACGGTATACTTTACCATCTTAGCCATGAGGCCGAGATGCTTTCCATCGATCTCGGAACGGTATACATTACCATCTTAGCCATGAGGCCGAAATGCTTTCCATCGATCTCGGAACGTTATACAATACCATCTTAACCATGAGGCCGAGATGCCGTCCATCTATCTCGGAACGGTATACATTACCATCTTAGCCATAGGCCGAGATGCTTTCCATCGATCTCGGAACGGTATACAATACCATCTTAACCATGAGGCCGAGATGCCGTCCATCTATCTCGGAACGGTATACATTACCATCTTAGCTATGAGGTTAAGATGCCGTCCATCGATCTCGGAGCGGTATACATTTTCATCTTAGTCACGAGGCCGAGATGCCATCCATCGATCTCGGAACGGTATACAATACCATCTTAGCTATGAGGCCGAGATGAAGTCCATCGATCTCGGAATGGTATACATTACCATCTTAGCCATGAGGCCGAGATGCCGTCCATCTATCTCGGAACGGTATACATTACCATCTTAGCCATGTGGCCGAGATGCCGTCCATCGATCTCGCAGCTGTATACATTTTCATCTTAGTCACGTGGCCGAGATGCCATCCATCGATCTCGGAACGTTATACAATACCATCTTAACCATGAGGCCGAGATGCCGTCCATCTATCTCGGAACGGTATACATTACCATCTTAGCCATAGGCCGAGATGCTTTCCATCGATCTCGGAACGGTATACAATTCCATCTTAACCATGAGGCCGAGATGCCGTCCATCTATCTCGGAACGGTATACATTACCATCTTAGGAATGAGGCCGAGATGCCGTCCATCGATCTCGGAGCGGTATACATTACCATCTTAGCCATGAGGCCGAGATGCCGTCTATCGATCTCGGAACGGTATACATTACCATCTTAGCCATGAGGCCGAGATGCCGTCCATCTATCTCGGAACGGTATACATTACCATCTTAGCCATGAGGCCGAGATGCCGTCCATTGATCTCGGAACGGTATACATTACCATCTTAGCCATGAGGCCGAGATGCTTTCCATCGATCTCGCAGCTGTATACACTTTGATCTTAGCCATAGGCCGAGATGCTTTCCATCGATCTAGGATCGGGAAACAATACCATCTTAACTATGAGGCCAGATGCCGCCCACTATCTCGGAACGGTATACATTACCATCTTAGCCATGAGGCCGAGATGCCGTCCATCGATCTCGGAACGGTATACATTACCATCTTAGCCATGAAGCCGAGATGCTTTCCATCGATCTCGGAACGGTATACAATACCATCTTAGCCATGAGGCCGAGATGCCGTCCATCGATCTCGGAACGGTATACATTACCATCTTAGCCATGAGGCCGAGATGCCGTCCATCGATTTCGGAACGGTATACATTACCATCTTAGCCATGAGGCCGAGAAGCCTTCCACCGATCTCGCAACGGTATACATTACCATATTAGCCATGAGGCCGAGATGCCGTTCATCGGAATCGGAACGCTATACTTTACCATCTTAGCCATGAGGCCGAGATGCTTTCCATCCATCTCGGAACGGAATAGATTACCATCTTAGCCATAGGCCGAGATGCTTTCCATCGATCTCGGAACGGTATACAATTCCATCTTAACCATGAGGCCTAGATGCCGTCCATCTATCTCGGAACGGTATACTTTACCATCTTAGCCATGAGGCCGAGATGCTTTCCATCCATCTCGGAACGTTATACAATACCATCTTAACCATGAGGCCGAGATGCCGTCCATCTATCTCGGAACGGTATACTTTACCATCTTAGCCATGAGGCCGAGATGCTTTCCATCGATCTCGGAACGGTATACATTACCATCTTAGCCATGAGGCCGAAATGCTTTCCATCGATCTCGGAACGTTATACAATACCATCTTAACCATGAGGCCGAGATGCCGTCCATCTATCTCGGAACGGTATACATTACCATCTTAGCCATAGGCCGAGATGCTTTCCATCGATCTCGGAACGGTATACAATACCATCTTAACCATGAGGCCGAGATGCCGTCCATCTATCTCGGAACGGTATACATTACCATCTTAGCCATGAGGCCGAGATGCTTTCCATCGATCCCGGAACGGTATACAATACCATCTTAACCTTGAGGCCGAGATGCTGTCCAACTATCTCGGAACGGTATACATTACCATCTTAGCCATGAGGCCGAGATGCCGTCCATTGATCTCGGAACGGTATACATTACCATCTTAGCCATGAGGCCGAGATGCTTTCCATCGATCTCGCAGCTGTATACACTTTGATCTTAGCCATAGGCCGAGATGCTTTCCATCGATCTAGGATCGGGAAACAATTCCATCTTAACCATGAGGCCTAGATGCCGTCCATCTATCTCGGAACGGTATACTTTACCATCTTAGCCATGAGGCCGAGATGCTTTCCATCCATCTCGGAACGGAATAGATTACCATCTTTGCCATGAGGCCGAGATGCTTCCCATAGATCTCGGAACGTTATACAATACCATCTTAACCATGAGGCCGAGATGCCGTCCATCTATCTCGGAACGGTATACTTTACCATCTTAGCCATGAGGCCGAGATGCTTTCCATCGATCTCGGAACGGTATACATTACCATCTTAGCCATGAGGCCGAAATGCTTTCCATCGATCTCGGAACGTTATACAATACCATCTTAACCATGAGGCCGAGATGCCGTCCATCTATCTCGGAACGGTATACATTACCATCTTAGCCATAGGCCGAGATGCTTTCCATCGATCTCGGAACGGTATACAATTCCATCTTAACCATGAGGCATAGATGCCGTCCATCTATCTCGGAACGGTATACATTACCATCTTAGCTATGAGGCCGAGATGCCGTCCATCGATCTCGGAGCGACATACATTACCATCTTAGCCATGAGGCCGAGATGCCGTCTATCGATCTCGGAACGGTATACATTACCATCTTAGCCATGGGCCGAGATGCTTTCCATCCATCTCGGAACGGTATAGATTACCATCTTTGCCATGAGGCCGAGATGCTTTCCATAGATCTGGGAACGTTATACAATACCATCTTAACCATGAGGCCGAGATGCCGTCCATCTATCTCGGAACGGTATACTTTACCATCTTAGCCATGAGGCCGAGATGCTTTCCATCGATCTCGGAACGGTATACATTACCATCTTAGCCATGAGGCCGAAATGCTTTCCATCGATCTCGGAACGTTATACAATACCATCTTAACCATGAGGCCGAGATGCCGTCCATCTATCTCGGAACGGTATACATTACCATCTTAGCCATAGGCCGATATGCTTTCCATCGATCTCGGAACGGTATACAATACCATCTTAACCATGAGGCCGAGATGCCGTCCATCTATCTCGGAACGGTATACATTACCATCTTAGCCATGAGGCCGAGATGCTTTCCATCGATCCCGGAACGGTATACAATACCATCTTAACCTTGAGGCCGAGATGCTGTCCAACTATCTCGGAACGGTATACATTACCATCTTAGCCATGAGGCCGAGATGCCGTCCATTGATCTCGGAACGGTATACATTACCATCTTAGCCATGAGGCCGAGATGCTTTCCATCGATCTCGCAGCTGTATACACTTTGATCTTAGCCATAGGCCGAGATGCTTTCCATCGATCTAGGATCGGGAAACAATTCCATCTTAACCATGAGGCCTAGATGCCGTCCATCTATCTCGGAACGGTATACTTTACCATCTTAGCCATGAGGCCGAGATGCTTTCCATCCATCTCGGAACGGAATAGATTACCATCTTTGCCATGAGGCCGAGATGCTTTCCATAGATCTCGGAACGTTATACAATACCATCTTAACCATGAGGCCGAGATGCCGTCCATCTATCTCGGAACGGTATACTTTACCATCTTAGCCATGAGGCCGAGATGCTTTCCATCGATCTCGGAACGGTATACATTACCATCTTAGCCATGAGGCCGAAATGCTTTCCATCGATCTCGGAACGTTATACAATACCATCTTAACCATGAGGCCGAGATGCCGTCCATCTATCTCGGAACGGTATACATTACCATCTTAGCCATAGGCCGAGATGCTTTCCATCGATCTCGGAACGGTATACAATTCCATCTTAACCATGAGGCATAGATGCCGTCCATCTATCTCGGAACGGTATACATTACCATCTTAGCTATGAGGCCGAGATGCCGTCCATCGATCTCGGAGCGGTATACATTACCATCTTAGCCATGAGGCCGAGATGCCGTCTATCGATCTCGGAACGGTATACATTACCATCTTAGCCATGGGCCGAGATGCTTTCCATTGATCTCGCAGCTGTATACATTTTCATCTTTGTCACGAGGCCGATATGCCATCCATCGATCTCGGAACGGTATCCACTACCATCTTAGCCATGAGGCCGAGATGCTCTCTATCGATCTCGGAACGGTATACATTACCATCTTAGCCATGAGGCCGAGATGCCGTCCATCGATCTCGGAACGGTATACATTACCATCTTAGCCACGAGGCCGAGATGCCGTCCATCGATCTCGGAACAGTACATATTACCATCTTAGCCATGAGGCCGAGATGCCGTCCATCTATCTCGCAACGGTATACATTACCATATTAGCCATGAGGCCGAGATGCCGTTCATCGGAATCGGAACGCTATACTTTACCATGTTAGCCATGAGGCCGAGATGCTTTCCATCCATCTCGGAACGGTATAGATTATCATCTTTGCCATGAGGCCGAGATGCTTTCCATCGATCTCGGAACGTTGTATAATACCATGTTAACCACGAGGCCGAGATGCCGTCCATCTATCTCGGAACGGTATACATTACCATCTTAGCCATGAGGCCGAGATGCTTTCCATCGATCTCGCAGCTGTATACATTTTCATCTTAGTCACGAGGCCGAGATGCCATACATCGATCTCGGACCGGTATACTATACCATCTTAGCCATGAGGCCGAGATGCCGTCCATCGATCTCGGAACGGTATACATTACCATCTTAGCCATGAGGCCGAGATGCTTTCCATCGATCTCGCAGCTGTATACACTTTGATCTTAGCCATAGGCCGAGATGCTTTCCATCGATCTAGGATCGGGAAACAATACCATCTTAACTATGAGGCCAGATGCCGCCCACTATCTCGGAACGGTATACATTACCATCTTAGCCATGAAGCCGAGATGCTTTCCATCGATCTCGGAACGGTATACAATACCATCTTAGCCATGAGGCCGAGATGCCGTCCATCGATCTCGGAACGGTATACATTACCATCTTAGCCATGAGGCTGAGATGCTTTCCATTTATCTCGGAGCGGTATACTTTACCATCTTAGCCATGTGGCCGAGATGCCGTCCATCTATATCGGAACAGTATACATTACCATCTTAGCCATGAGGCCGAGATG
This sequence comes from Lasioglossum morio, assembly GCA_916610235.2. NCBI lineage: Eukaryota > Metazoa > Arthropoda > Insecta > Hymenoptera > Halictidae > Lasioglossum > Lasioglossum morio. The sequence continues at coordinate 42,529 of CAKAJA020001057.1, read as the reverse complement.
CCGTCCATCGATTTCGGAACGGTATACATTACCATCTTAGCCACGAGGCCGAGATGCCGTCCATAGATCTCGGAACAGTACATATTACCATCTTAGCCATGAGGCCGAGAAGCCTTCCACCGATCTCGCAACGGTATACATTACCATATTAGCCATGTGGCCGAGATGGCGTTCATCGGAATCGGAACGCTATACTTTACCATCTTAGCCATGAGGCCGAGATGCTTTCCATCCATCTCGGAACGGAATAGATTACCATCTTTGCCATGAGGCCGAGATGCTTTCCATAGATCTCGGAACGTTGTACAATACCATGTTAACCATGAGGCCGAGATGCCGTCCATCTATCTCGGAACGGTATACATTACCATCTTAGCCATGAGGCCGAGATGCTTTCCATCGATCTCGGAACGGTATACATTACCATCTTAGCCATGAGGCCGAGATGCTTTCCATCGATCTCGGAACGGTATACAATACCATCTTAACCATGAGGCCGAGATGCCGTCCATCTATCTCGGAACGGTATACATTACCATCTTAGCTATGAGGTTAAGATGCCGTCCATCGATCTCGGAGCGGTATACATTTTCATCTTAGTCACGAGGCCGAGATGCCATCCATCGATCTCGGAACGGTATACAATACCATCGTAGCTATGAGGCCGAGATGAAGTCCATCGATCTCGGAACGGTATACATTACCATCTTAGCCATGAGGCCGAGATGCCGTCCATCTATCTCGGAACGGTATACATTACCATCTTAGCCATGAGGCCGAGATGCCGTCTATCGATCTCGGAACGGTATACATTACCATCTTAGCCATGGGCCGAGATGCTTTCCATTGATCTCGCAGCTGTATACATTTTCATCTTAGTCACGAGGCCGATATGCCATCCATCGATCTCGGAACGGTATACACTACCATCTTAGCCATGAGGCCGAGATGCTTTCTATCGATCTCGGAACGGTATACATTACCATCTTAGCCATGAGGCCGAGATGCCGTCCATCGATCTCGGAACGGTATACATTACCATCTTAGCCACGAGGCCGAGATGCCGTCCATCGATCTCGGAACAGTACATATTACCATCTTAGCCATGAGGCCGAGATGCCGTCCATCTATCTCGCAACGGTATACATTACCATATTAGCCATGAGGCCGAGATGCCGTTCATCGGAATCGGAACGCTATACTTTACCATGTTAGCCATGAGGCCGAGATGCTTTCCATCCATCTCGGAACGGTATAGATTATCATCTTTGCCATGAGGCCGAGATGCTTTCCATCGATCTCGGAACGTTGTATAATACCATGTTAACCACGAGGCCGAGATGCCGTCCATCTATCTCGGAACGGTATACATTACCATCTTAGCCATGAGGCCGAGATGCTTTCCATCGATCTCGCAGCTGTATACATTTTCATCTTAGTCACGAGGCCGAGATGCCATACATCGATCTCGGACCGGTATACTATACCATCTTAGCCATGAGGCCGAGATGCCGTCCATCGATCTCGGAACGGTATACATTACCATCTTAGCCATGAGGCCGAGATGCTTTCCATCGATCTCGGAACGGTATACATTACCATCATAGCCATGAGACCGAGATGCCGTGCATCGATCTCGGAACGGTATACTATACCATCTTAGCCATGAGGCCGAGATGCCGTCCATCGATCTCGGAACGGTATACATTACCATCTTAGCCATGAGGCCGAGATGCTTTCCATCGATCTCGGAACGGTATACATTACCATCTTAGCCATGAGGCCGAGGTGCCGTCCATCGATCTCGGAACGGTATACATTACCATCTTAGCAATGAGGCCGAGAAGCCTTCCACCGATCTCGCAGCGGTATACATTACCATCTTAGCCATGAGGCCGAGATGCCGTCCATCGATCTCGGAACGGTATACTATACCATCTTAGCCATGAGGCCGAGATGCCGTCCATCGATCTCGGAACGGTATACATTACCATCTTAGCCATGAGGCCGAGATGCTTTCCATCGATCTCGGAACGGTATACATTACCATCTTAGCCATGAGGCCGAGGTGCCGTCCATCGATCTCGGAACGGTATACATTACCATCTTAGCAATGAGGCCGAGAAGCCTTCCACCGATCTCGCAGCGGTATACATTACCATCTTAGCCATGAGGCCGAGATGCCGTCCATCGATCTCGGAACGGTATACATTACCATCTTAGCCATGAGGCCGAGATGCTTTCCATCGATCTCGGAACGGTATACATTACCATCATAGCCATGAGACCGAGATGCCGTGCATCGATCTCGGAACGGTATACTATACCATCTTAGCCATGAGGCCGAGATGCCGTCCATCGATCTCGGAACGGTATACATTACCATCTTAGCCATGAGGCCGAGATGCTTTCCATCGATCTCGGAACGGTATACATTACCATCTTAACCATGAGGCCGAGATGCCGTCCATCTATCTCGGAACGGTATACATTACCATCTTAGCCATGAGGCCGAGATGCTTTCCATCGATCTCGCAGCTGTATACACTTTGATCTTAGCCATAGGCCGAGATGCTTTCCATCGATCTAGGATCGGGAAACAATACCATCTTAACTATGAGGCCAGATGCCGCCCACTATCTCGGAACGGTATACATTACCATCTTAGCCATGAAGCCGAGATGCTTTCCATCGATCTCGGAACGGTATACAATACCATCTTAGCCATGAGGCCGAGATGCCGTCCATCGATCTCGGAACGGTATACATTACCATCTTAGCCATGAGGCTGAGATGCTTTCCATTTATCTCGGAGCGGTATACTTTACCATCTTAGCCATGTGGCCGAGATGCCGTCCATCTATCTCGGAACGGTATACATTACCATCTTAGCCATGAGGCCGAGAAGCCTTCCACCGATCTCGCAACGGTATACATTACCATATTAGCCATGAGGCCGAGATGCCGTTCATCGGAATCGGAACGCTATTCTTTACCATCTTAGCCATGAGGCCGAGATGCTTTCCATCCATCTCGGAACGGAATAGATTACCATCTTTGCCATGAGGCCGAGATGCTTTCCATAGATCTCGGAACGTTGTACAATACCATGTTAACCATGAGGCCGAGATGCCGTCCATCTATCTCGGAACGGTATACATTACCATCTTAGCCGTGAGGCCGAGATGCTTTCCATCGATCTCGGAACGGTTTACATTACCATCTTAGCCATGAGGCCGAAATGCTTTCCATCGATCTCGGAACGTTATACAATACCATCTTAACCATGAGGCCGAGATGCCGTCCATCTATCTCGGAACGGTATACATTACCATCTTAGCCATAGGCCGAGATGCTTTCCATCGAACTCGGAACGGTATACAATTCCATCTTAACCATGAGGCCTGGATGCCGTCCATCTATCTCGGAACGGTATACTTTACCATCTTAGCCATGAGGCCGAGATGCTTTCCATCCATCTCGGAACGGAATAGATTACCATCTTTGCCATGAGGCCGAGATGCTTTCCATAGATCTCGGAACGTTATACAATACCATCTTAACCATGAGGCCGAGATGCCGTCCATCTATCTCGGAACGGTATACTTTACCATCTTAGCCATGAGGCCGAGATGCTTTCCATCTATCTCGGAACGGTATACATTACCATCTTAGCCATAGGCCGAGATGCTTTCCATCGATCTCGGAACGGTATACAATTCCATCTTAACCATGAGGCCTAGATGCCGTCCATCTATCTCGGAACGGTATACATTACCATCTTAGCTATGAGGCCTAGATGCTGTCCATCTATCTCGGAACGGTATACATTACCATCTTAGCTATGAGGCCGAGATGCTTTCCATCCATCTCGGAACGGAATAGATTACCATCTTTGCCATGTGGCCGAGATGCCGTCCATCGATCTCGGAACGGTATACAATACCATCTTAGCCATGAGGCCGAGATGCCGTCCATCGATCTCGGAGCGGTATACATTACCATCTTAGCCATGAGGCTGAGATGCTTTCCATTTATCTCGGAGCGGTATACTGTACCATCTTAGCCATGTGGCCGAGATGCCGTCCATCGATCTCGGAACGGTATACACTACCATCTTAGCCATGAGGCCGAGATGCTTTCTATCGATCTCGGAACGGTATACATTACCATCTTAGCCATGAGGCCGAGATGCCGTCCATCGATCTCGGAACGGTATACATTACCATCTTAGCCACGAGGCCGAGATGCCGTCCATCGATCTCGGAACAGTACAGATTACCATCTTAGCCATGAGGCCGAGATGCCGTCCATCTATCTCGCAACGGTAAACATTACCATATTAGCCATGAGGCCGAGATGCCGTTCATCGGAATCGGAACGCTATACTTTACCATGTTAGCCATGAGGCCGAGATGCTTTCCATCCATCTCGGAACGGTATAGATTATCATCTTTGCCATGAGGCCGAGATGCTTTCCATCGATCTCGGAACGTTGTATAATACCATGTTAACCACGAGGCCGAGATGCCGTCCATCTATCTCGGAACGGTATACATTACCATCTTAGCCATGAGGCCGAGGTGCCGTCCATCGATCTCGGAACGGTATACATTACCATCTTAGCAATGAGGCCGAGAAGCCTTCCACCGATCTCGCAGCGGTATACATTACCATCTTAGCCATGAGGCCGAGATGCCGTTCATCGGTATCGGAACGGTATACAATACCATCTTAATCATGAGGCCGTGATGCCGTCCATCTATCTCGGAACGGTATACATTACCATCTTAGCCATGAGGCCGAGATGCTTTCCATCGATCCCGGAACGGTATACAATACCATCTTAACCTTGAGGCCGAGATGCTGTCCAACTATCTCGGAACGGTATACATTACCATCTTAGCCATGAGGCCGAGATGCCGTCCATTGATCTCGGAACGGTATACATTACCATCTTAGCCATGAGGCCAAGATGCTTTCCATCGATCTCGCAGCTGTATACACTTTGATCTTAGCCATAGGCCGAGATGCTTTCCATCGATCTAGGATCGGGAAACAATACCATCTTAACTATGAGGCCAGATGCCGCCCACTATCTCGGAACGGTATACATTACCATCTTAGCCATGGGGCCGAGATGCCGTCCATCGATCTCGGAACGGTATACATTACCATCTTAGCCATGAAGCCGAGATGCTTTCCATCGATCTCGGAACGGTATACAATACCATCTTAGCCATGAGGCCGAGATGCCGTCCATCGATCTCGGAACGGTATACATTACCATCTTAGCCATGAGGCCGAGATGCCGTCCATCGATTTCGGAACGGTATACATTACCATCTTAGCCATGAGGCCGAGAAGCCTTCCACCGATCTCGCAACGGTATACACTACCATATTAGCCATGAGGCCGAGATGCTTTCCATAGATCTCGGAACGTTGTACAATACCATGTTAACCATGAGGCCGAGATGCCGTCCATCTATCTCGGAACGGTATACATTACCATCTTAGCCATGAGGCCGAGATGCCGTCTATCGATCTCGGAACGGTATACATTACCATCTTAGCCATGGGCCGAGATGCTTTCCATTGATCTCGCAGCTGTATACATTTTCATCTTAGTCACGAGGCCGATATGCCATCCATCGATCTCGGAACAGTATACATTACCATCTTAGCCATGAAGCCGAGATGCTTTCCATCGATCTCGGAACGGTATACAATACCATCTTAGCCATGAGGCCGAGATGCCGTCCATCGATCTCGGAGCGGTATACATTACCATCTTAGCCATGAGGCTGAGATGCTTTCCATTTATCTCGGAGCGGTATACTGTACCATCTTAGCCATGTGGCCGAGATGCCGTCCATCGATCTCGGAACGGTATACACTACCATCTTAGCCATGAGGCCGAGATGCTTTCTATCGATCTCGGAACGGTATACATTACCATCTTAGCCATGAGGCCGAGATGCCGTCCATCTATCTCGGAACGGTATACATTACCATCTTAGCCATGAGGCCGAGATGCTTTCCATCGATCTCGCAGCTGTATACACTTTGATCTTAGCCATAGGCCGAGATGCTTTCCATCGATCTAGGATCGGGAAACAATACCATCTTAACTATGAGGCCAGATGCCGCCCACTATCTCGGAACGGTATACATTACCATCTTAGCCATGAAGCCGAGATGCTTTCCATCGATCTCGGAACGGTATACAATACCATCTTAGCCATGAGGCCGAGATGCCGTCCATCGATCTCGGAACGGTATACATTACCATCTTAGCCATGAGGCTGAGATGCTTTCCATTTATCTCGGAGCGGTATACTTTACCATCTTAGCCATGTGGCCGAGATGCCGTCCATCTATCTCGGAACGGTATACATTACCATCTTAGCCATGAGGCCGAGAAGCCTTCCACCGATCTCGCAACGGTATACATTACCATATTAGCCATGAGGCCGAGATGCCGTTCATCGGAATCGGAACGCTATTCTTTACCATCTTAGCCATGAGGCCGAGATGCTTTCCATCCATCTCGGAACGGAATAGATTACCATCTTTGCCATGAGGCCGAGATGCTTTCCATAGATCTCGGAACGTTGTACAATACCATGTTAACCATGAGGCCGAGATGCCGTCCATCTATCTCGGAACGGTATACATTACCATCTTAGCCGTGAGGCCGAGATGCTTTCCATCGATCTCGGAACGGTTTACATTACCATCTTAGCCATGAGGCCGAAATGCTTTCCATCGATCTCGGAACGTTATACAATACCATCTTAACCATGAGGCCGAGATGCCGTCCATCTATCTCGGAACGGTATACATTACCATCTTAGCCATAGGCCGAGATGCTTTCCATCGAACTCGGAACGGTATACAATTCCATCTTAACCATGAGGCCTGGATGCCGTCCATCTATCTCGGAACGGTATACTTTACCATCTTAGCCATGAGGCCGAGATGCTTTCCATCCATCTCGGAACGGAATAGATTACCATCTTTGCCATGAGGCCGAGATGCTTTCCATAGATCTCGGAACGTTATACAATACCATCTTAACCATGAGGCCGAGATGCCGTCCATCTATCTCGGAACGGTATACTTTACCATCTTAGCCATGAGGCCGAGATGCTTTCCATCTATCTCGGAACGGTATACATTACCATCTTAGCCATAGGCCGAGATGCTTTCCATCGATCTCGGAACGGTATACAATTCCATCTTAACCATGAGGCCTAGATGCCGTCCATCTATCTCGGAACGGTATACATTACCATCTTAGCTATGAGGCCTAGATGCTGTCCATCTATCTCGGAACGGTATACATTACCATCTTAGCTATGAGGCCGAGATGCTTTCCATCCATCTCGGAACGGAATAGATTACCATCTTTGCCATGTGGCCGAGATGCCGTCCATCGATCTCGGAACGGTATACAATACCATCTTAGCCATGAGGCCGAGATGCCGTCCATCGATCTCGGAGCGGTATACATTACCATCTTAGCCATGAGGCTGAGATGCTTTCCATTTATCTCGGAGCGGTATACTGTACCATCTTAGCCATGTGGCCGAGATGCCGTCCATCGATCTCGGAACGGTATACACTACCATCTTAGCCATGAGGCCGAGATGCTTTCTATCGATCTCGGAACGGTATACATTACCATCTTAGCCATGAGGCCGAGATGCCGTCCATCGATCTCGGAACGGTATACATTACCATCTTAGCCACGAGGCCGAGATGCCGTCCATCGATCTCGGAACAGTACAGATTACCATCTTAGCCATGAGGCCGAGATGCCGTCCATCTATCTCGCAACGGTAAACATTACCATATTAGCCATGAGGCCGAGATGCCGTTCATCGGAATCGGAACGCTATACTTTACCATGTTAGCCATGAGGCCGAGATGCTTTCCATCCATCTCGGAACGGTATAGATTATCATCTTTGCCATGAGGCCGAGATGCTTTCCATCGATCTCGGAACGTTGTATAATACCATGTTAACCACGAGGCCGAGATGCCGTCCATCTATCTCGGAACGGTATACATTACCATCTTAGCCATGAGGCCGAGGTGCCGTCCATCGATCTCGGAACGGTATACATTACCATCTTAGCAATGAGGCCGAGAAGCCTTCCACCGATCTCGCAGCGGTATACATTACCATCTTAGCCATGAGGCCGAGATGCCGTCCATCTATCTCGGAACGGTATACATTACCATCTTAGCCATGAGGCCGAGATGCTTTCCATCGATCTCGCAGCTGTATACACTTTGATCTTAGCCATAGGCCGAGATGCTTTCCATCGATCTAGGATCGGGAAACAATACCATCTTAACTATGAGGCCAGATGCCGCCCACTATCTCGGAACGGTATACATTACCATCTTAGCCATGAAGCCGAGATGCTTTCCATCGATCTCGGAACGGTATACAATACCATCTTAGCCATGAGGCCGAGATGCCGTCCATCGATCTCGGAACGGTATACATTACCATCTTAGCCATGAGGCTGAGATGCTTTCCATTTATCTCGGAGCGGTATACTTTACCATCTTAGCCATGTGGCCGAGATGCCGTCCATCTATCTCGGAACGGTATACATTACCATCTTAGCCATGAGGCCGAGAAGCCTTCCACCGATCTCGCAACGGTATACATTACCATATTAGCCATGAGGCCGAGATGCCGTTCATCGGAATCGGAACGCTATTCTTTACCATCTTAGACATGAGGCCGAGATGCTTTCCATCCATCTCGGAACGGAATAGATTACCATCTTTGCCATGAGGCCGAGATGCTTTCCATAGATCTCGGAACGTTGTACAATACCATGTTAACCATGAGGCCGAGATGCCGTCCATCTATCTCGGAACGGTATACATTACCATCTTAGCCGTGAGGCCGAGATGCTTTCCATCGATCTCGGAACGGTTTACATTACCATCTTAGCCATGAGGCCGAAATGCTTTCCATCGATCTCGGAACGTTATACAATACCATCTTAACCATGAGGCCGAGATGCCGTCCATCTATCTCGGAACGGTATACATTACCATCTTAGCCATAGGCCGAGATGCTTTCCATCGAACTCGGAACGGTATACAATTCCATCTTAACCATGAGGCCTGGATGCCGTCCATCTATCTCGGAACGGTATACTTTACCATCTTAGCCATGAGGCCGAGATGCTTTCCATCCATCTCGGAACGGAATAGATTACCATCTTTGCCATGAGGCCGAGATGCTTTCCATAGATCTCGGAACGTTATACAATACCATCTTAACCATGAGGCCGAGATGCCGTCCATCTATCTCGGAACGGTATACTTTACCATCTTAGCCATGAGGCCGAGATGCTTTCCATCTATCTCGGAACGGTATACATTACCATCTTAGCCATAGGCCGAGATGCTTTCCATCGATCTCGGAACGGTATACAATTCCATCTTAACCATGAGGCCTAGATGCCGTCCATCTATCTCGGAACGGTATACATTACCATCTTAGCTATGAGGCCGAGATGCTGTCCATCTATCTCGGAACGGTATACATTACCATCTTAGCTATGAGGCCGAGATGCTTTCCATCCATCTCGGAACGGAATAGATTACCATCTTTGCCATGTGGCCGAGATGCCGTCCATCGATCTCGGAACGGTATACAATACCATCTTAGCCATGAGGCCGAGATGCCGTCCATCGATCTCGGAGCGGTATACATTACCATCTTAGCCATGAGGCTGAGATGCTTTCCATTTATCTCGGAGCGGTATACTGTACCATCTTAGCCATGTGGCCGAGATGCCGTCCATCGATCTCGGAACGGTATACACTACCATCTTAGCCATGAGGCCGAGATGCTTTCCATCGATCTCGGAACGGTATACATTACCATCTTAGCCATGAGGCCGAGATGCCGTCCATCGATCTCGGAACGGTATACATTACCATCTTAGCCACGAGGCCGAGATGCCGTCCATCGATCTCGGAACAGTACAGATTACCATCTTAGCCATGAGGCCGAGATGCCGTCCATCTATCTCGCAACGGTAAACATTACCATATTAGCCATGAGGCCGAGATGCCGTTCATCGGAATCGGAACGCTATACTTTACCATGTTAGCCATGAGGCCGAGATGCTTTCCATCCATCTCGGAACGGTATAGATTATCATCTTTGCCATGAGGCCGAGATGCTTTCCATCGATCTCGGAACGTTGTATAATACCATGTTAACCACGAGGCCGAGATGCCGTCCATCTATCTCGGAACGGTATACATTACCATCTTAGCCATGAGGCCGAGGTGCCGTCCATCGATCTCGGAACGGTATACATTACCATCTTAGCAATGAGGCCGAGAAGCCTTCCACCGATCTCGCAGCGGTATACATTACCATCTTAGCCATGAGGCCGAGATGCCGTTCATCGGTATCGGAACGGTATACAATACCATCTTAATCATGAGGCCGTGATGCCGTCCATCTATCTCGGAACGGTATACATTACCATCTTAGCCATGAGGCCGAGATGCTTTCCATCGATCCCGGAACGGTATACAATACCATCTTAACCTTGAGGCCGAGATGCTGTCCAACTATCTCGGAACGGTATACATTACCATCTTAGCCATGAGGCCGAGATGCCGTCCATTGATCTCGGAACGGTATACATTACCATCTTAGCCATGAGGCCAAGATGCTTTCCATCGATCTCGCAGCTGTATACACTTTGATCTTAGCCATAGGCCGAGATGCTTTCCATCGATCTAGGATCGGGAAACAATACCATCTTAACTATGAGGCCAGATGCCGCCCACTATCTCGGAACGGTATACATTACCATCTTAGCCATGGGGCCGAGATGCCGTCCATCGATCTCGGAACGGTATACATTACCATCTTAGCCATGAAGCCGAGATGCTTTCCATCGATCTCGGAACGGTATACAATACCATCTTAGCCATGAGGCCGAGATGCCGTCCATCGATCTCGGAACGGTATACATTACCATCTTAGCCATGAGGCCGAGATGCCGTCCATCGATTTCGGAACGGTATACATTACCATCTTAGCCATGAGGCCGAGAAGCCTTCCACCGATCTCGCAACGGTATACACTACCATATTAGCCATGAGGCCGAGATGCTTTCCATAGATCTCGGAACGTTGTACAATACCATGTTAACCATGAGGCCGAGATGCCGTCCATCTATCTCGGAACGGTATACATTACCATCTTAGCCATGAGGCCGAGATGCCGTCTATCGATCTCGGAACGGTATACATTACCATCTTAGCCATGGGCCGAGATGCTTTCCATTGATCTCGCAGCTGTATACATTTTCATCTTAGTCACGAGGCCGATATGCCATCCATCGATCTCGGAACAGTATACATTACCATCTTAGCCATGAAGCCGAGATGCTTTCCATCGATCTCGGAACGGTATACAATACCATCTTAGCCATGAGGCCGAGATGCCGTCCATCGATCTCGGAGCGGTATACATTACCATCTTAGCCATGAGGCTGAGATGCTTTCCATTTATCTCGGAGCGGTATACTGTACCATCTTAGCCATGTGGCCGAGATGCCGTCCATCGATCTCGGAACGGTATACACTACCATCTTAGCCATGAGGCCGAGATGCTTTCTATCGATCTCGGAACGGTATACATTACCATCTTAGCCATGAGGCCGAGATGCCGTCCATCGATCTCGGAACGGTATATATTACCATCTTAGCCACGAGGCCGAGATGCCGTCCATCGATCTCGGAACAGTACAGATTACCATCTTAGCCATGAGGCCGAGATGCCGTCCATCTATCTCGCAACGGTATACATTACCATATTAGCCATGAGGCCGAGATGCCGTTCATCGGAATCGGAACGCTATACTTTACCATGTTAGCCATGAGGCCGAGATGCTTTCCATCCATCTCGGAACGGTATAGATTATCATCTTTGCCATGAGGCCGAGATGCTTTCCATCGATCTGGGAACGTTGTATAATACCATGTTAACCACGAGGCCGAGATGCCGTCCATCTATCTCGGAACGGTATACATTACCATCTTAGCCATGAGGCCGAGATGCTTTCCATCGATCTCGCAGCTGTATACATTTTCATCTTAGTCACGAGGCCGAGATGCCATACATCGATCTCGGACCGGTATACTATACCATCTTAGCCATGAGGCCGAGATGCCGTCCATCGATCTCGGAACGGTATACATTACCATCTTAGCCATGAGGCCGAGATGCTTTCCATCGATCTCGGAACGGTATACATTACCATCTTAGCCATGAGGCCGAGGTGCCGTCCATCGATCTCGGAACGGTATACATTACCATCTTAGCAATGAGGCCGAGAAGCCTTCCACCGATCTCGCAGCGGTATACATTACCATCTTAGCCATGAGGCCGAGATGCCGTTCATCGGTATCGGAACGGTATACAATACCATCTTAACCATGAGGCCGAGATGCCGTCCATCTATCTCGGAACGGTATACATTACCATCTTAGCCATGAGGCCGAGATGCTTTCCATCGATCTCGCAGCTGTATACACTTTGATCTTAGCCATAGGCCGAGATGCTTTCCATCGATCTAGGATCGGGAAATAATACCATCTTAACTATGAGGCCAGATGCCGCCCACTATCTCGGAACGGTATACATTACCATCTTAGCCATGAAGCCGAGATGCTTTCCATCGATCTCGGAACGGTATACAATACCATCTTAGCCATGAGGCCGAGATGCCGTCCATCGATCTCGGAACGGTATACATTACCATCTTAGCCATGAGGCTGAGATGCTTTCCATTTATCTCGGAGCGGTATACTTTACCATCTTAGCCATGTGGCCGAGATGCCGTCCATCTATCTCGGAACAGTATACATTACCATCTTAGCCATGAGGCCGAGATGCCGTCCATCGATTTCGGAACGGTATACATTACCATCTTAGCCATGAGGCCGAGAAGCCTTCCACCGATCTCGCAACGGTATACATTACCATATTAGCCATGAGGCCGAGATGCCGTTCATCGGAATCGGAACGCTATTCTTTACCATCTTAGCCATGAGGCCGAGATGCTTTCCATCCATCTCGGAACGGAATAGATTACCATCTTTGCCATGAGGCCGAGATGCTTTCCATAGATCTCGGAACGTTGTACAATACCATGTTAACCATGAGGCCGAGATGCCGTCCATCTATCTCGGAACGGTATACATTACCATCTTAGCCGTGAGGCCGAGATGCTTTCCATCGATCTCGGAACGGTATACATTACCATCTTAGCCATGAGGCCGAAATGCTTTCCATCGATCTCGGAACGTTATACAATACCATCTTAACCATGAGGCCGAGATGCCGTCCATCTATCTCGGAACGGTATACATTACCATCTTAGCCATAGGCCGAGATGCTTTCCATCGATCTCGGAACGGTATACAATTCCATCTTAACCATGAGGCCTGGATGCCGTCCATCTATCTCGGAACGGTATACTTTACCATCTTAGCCATGAGGCCGAGATGCTTTCCATCCATCTCGGAACGGAATAGATTACCATCTTTGCCATGAGGCCGAGATGCTTTCCATAGATCTCGGAACGTTATACAATACCATCTTAACCATGAGGCCGAGATGCCGTCCATCTATCTCGGAACGGTATACTTTACCATCTTAGCCATGAGGCCGAGATGCTTTCCATCTATCTCGGAACGGTATACATTACCATCTTAGCCATAGGCCGAGATGCTTTCCATCGATCTCGGAACGGTATACAATTCCATCTTAACCATGAGGCCTAGATGCCGTCCATCTATCTCGGAACGGTATACATTACCATCTTAGCTATGAGGCCGAGATGCCGTCCATCGATCTCGGAGCGGTATACATTACCATCTTAGCCATGAGGCCGAGATGCTTTCCATCCATCTCGTAACGGAATAGATTACCATCTTTGCCATGTGGCCGAGATGCCGTCCATCGATCTCGGAACGGTATACAATACCATCTTAGCCATGAGGCCGAGATGCCGTCCATCGATCTCGGAGCGGTATACATTACCATCTTAGCCATGAGGCTGAGATGCTTTCCATTTATCTCGGAGCGGTATACTGTACCATCTTAGCCATGTGGCCGAGATGCCGTCCATCGATCTCGGAACGGTATACACTACCATCTTAGCCATGAGGCCGAGATGCTTTCTATCCATCTCGGAACGGTATACATTACCATCTTAGCCATGAGGCCGAGATGCCGTCCATCGATCTCGGAACGGTATACATTACCATCTTAGCCACGAGGCCGAGATGCCGTCCATCGATCTCGGAACAGTACAGATTACCATCTTAGCCATGAGGCCGAGATGCCGTCCATCTATCTCGCAACGGTATACATTACCATATTAGCCATGAGGCCGAGATGCCGTTCATCGGAATCGGAACGCTATACTTTACCATGTTAGCCATGAGGCCGAGATGCTTTCCATCCATCTCGGAACGGTATAGATTATCATCTTTGCCATGAGGCCGAGATGCTTTCCATCGATCTCGGAACGTTGTATAATACCATGTTAACCACGAGGCCGAGATGCCGTCCATCTATCTCGGAACGGTATACATTACCATCTTAGCCATGAGGCCGAGGTGCCGTCCATCGATCTCGGAACGGTATACATTACCATCTTAGCAATGAGGCCGAGAAGCCTTCCACCGATCTCGCAGCGGTATACATTACCATCTTAGCCATGAGGCCGAGATGCCGTTCATCGGTATCGGAACGGTATACAATACCATCTTAACCATGAGGCCGAGATGCCGTCCATCTATCTCGGAACGGTATACATTACCATCTTAGCCATGAAGCCGAGATGCTTTCCATCGATCTCGGAACGGTATACAATACCATCTTAGCCATGAGGCCGAGATGCCGTCCATCGATCTCGGAACGGTATACATTACCATCTTAGCCATGAGGCCGAGATGCCGTCCATCGATTTCGGAACGGTATACATTACCATCTTAGCCATGAGGCCGAGAAGCCTTCCACCGATCTCGCAACGGTATACATTACCATATTAGCCATGAGGCCGAGATGCCGTTCATCGGAATCGGAACGCTATACTTTACCATCTTAGCCATGAGGCCGAGATGCTTTCCATCCATCTCGGAACGGAATAGATTACCATCTTTGCCATGAGGCCGAGATGCTTTCCATAGATCTCGGAACGTTGTACAATACCATGTTAACCATGAGGCCGAGATGCCGTCCATCTATCTCGGAACGGTATACATTACCATCTTAGCCATGAGGCCGAGATGCCGTCTATCGATCTCGGAACGGTATACATTACCATCTTAGCCATGGGCCGAGATGCTTTCCATTGATCTCGCAGCTGTATACATTTTCATCTTCGTCACGATTCCGATATGCCATCCATCGATCTCGGAACAGTATACATTACCATCTTAGCCATGAAGCCGAGATGCTTTCCATCGATCTCGGAACGGTATACAATACCATCTTAGCCATGAGGCCGAGATGCCGTCCATCGATCTCGGAGCGGTATACATTACCATCTTAGCCATGAGGCTGAGATGCTTTCCATTTATCTCGGAGCGGTATACTGTACCATCTTAGCCATGTGGCCGAGATGCCGTCCATCGATCTCGGAACGGTATACACTACCATCTTAGCCATGAGGCCGAGATGCTTTCTATCGATCTCGGAACGGTATACATTACCATCTTAGCCATGAGGCCGAGATGCCGTCCATCGATCTCGGAACGGTATATATTACCATCTTAGCCACGAGGCCGACATGCCGTCCATCGATCTCGGAACAGTACAGATTACCATCTTAGCCATGAGGCCTAGATGCCGTCCATCTATCTCGCAACGGTATACATGACCATATTAACCATGAGGCCGAGATGCCGTTCATCGGAATCGGAACGCTATACTTTACCATGTTAGCCATGAGGCCGAGATGCTTTCCATCCATCTCGGAACGGTATAGATTATCATCTTTGCCATGAGGCCGAGATGCTTTCCATCGATCTCGGAACGTTGTAAAATACCATGTTAACCACGAGGCCGAGATGCCGTCCATCTATCTCGGAACGGTATACATTACCATCTTAGCCATGAGGCCGAGATGCTTTCCATCGATCTCGCAGCTGTATACATTTTCATCTTAGTCACGAGGCCGAGATGCCATACATCGATCTCGGACCGGTATACTATACCATCTTAGCCATGAGGCCGAGATGCCGTCCATCGATCTCGGAACGGTATACATTACCATCTTAGCCATGAGGCCGAGATGCCGTTCATCGGTATCGGAACGGTATACAATACCATCTTAACCATGAGGCCGAGATGCCGTCCATCTATCTCGGAACGGTATACATTACCATCTTAGCCATGAGGCCGAGATGCTTTCCATCGATCCCGGAACGGTATACAATACCATCTTAACCTTGAGGCCGAGATGCTGTCCAACTATCTCGGAACGGTATACATTACCATCTTAGCCATGAGGCCGAGATGCCGTCCATTGATCTCGGAACGGTATACATTACCATCTTAGCCATGAGGCCGAGATGCTTTCCATCGATCTCGCAGCTGTATACACTTTGATCTTAGCCATAGGCCGAGATGCTTTCCATCGATCTAGGATCGGGAAACAATACCATCTTAACTATGAGGCCAGATGCCGCCCACTATCTCGGAACGGTATACATTACCATCTTAGCCATGAGGCCGAGATGCCGTCCATCGATCTCGGAACGGTATACATTACCATCTTAGCCATGAGGCCGAGATGCTTTCCATCGATCTCGGAACGGTATACAATACCATCTTAGCCATGAGGCCGAGATGCCGTCCATCGATCTCGGAACGGTATACATTACCATCTTAGCCATGAGGCTGAGATGCTTTCCATTTATCTCGGAGCGGTATACTTTACCATCTTAGCCATGTGGCCGAGATGCCGTCCATCTATCTCGGAACGGTATACATTACCATCTTAGCCATGAGGCCGAGATGCCGTCCATCGATTTCGGAACGGTATACATTACCATCTTAGCCATGAGGCCGAGAAGCCTTCCACCGATCTCGCAACGGTATACATTACCATATTAGCCATGAGGCCGAGATGCCGTTCATCGGAATCGGAACGCTATACTTTACCATCTTAGCCATGAGGCCGAGATGCTTTCCATCCATCTCGGAACGGAATAGATTACCATCTTTGCCATGAGGCCGAGATGCTTTCCATAGATCTCGGAACGTTGTACAATACCATGTTAACCATGAGGCCGAGATGCCGTCCATCTATCTCGGAACGGTATACATTACCATCTTAGCCGTGAGGCCGAGATGCTTTCCATCGATCTCGGAACGGTATACATTACCATCTTAGCCATGAGGCCGAAATGCTTTCCATCGATCTCGGAACGTTATACAATACCATCTTAACCATGAGGCCGAGATGCCGTCCATCTATCTCGGAACGGTATACATTACCATCTTAGCCATAGGCCGCGATGCTTTCCATCGATCTCGGAACGGTATACAATTCCATCTTAACCATGAGGCCTGGATGCCGTCCATCTATCTCGGAACGGTATACTTTACCATCTTAGCCATGAGGCCGAGATGCTTTCCATCCATCTCGGAACGGAATAGATTACCATCTTTGCCATGAGGCCGAGATGCTTTCCATAGATCTCGGAACGTTATACAATACCATCTTAACCATGAGGCCGAGATGCCGTCCATCTATCTCGGAACGGTATACATTACCATCTTAGCCTTAGGCCGAGATGCTTTCCATCGATCTCGGAACGGTATACAATTCCAACTTAACCATGAGGCCTGGATGCCGTCCATCTATCTCGGAACGGTATACTTTACCATCTTAGCCATGTGGCCGAGATGCTTTCCATCCATCTCGGAACGGAATAGATTACCATCTTTGCCATGAGGCCGAGATGCTTTCCATAGATCTCGGAACGTTATACAATACCATCTTAACCATGAGGCCGAGATGCCGTCCATCTATCTCGGAACGGTATACTTTACCATCTTAGCCATGAGGCCGAGATGCTTTCCATCGATCTCGGAACGGTATACATTACCATCTTAGCCATGAGGCCGAAATGCTTTCCATCGATCTCGGAACGTTATACAATACCATCTTAACCATGAGGCCGAGATGCCGTCCATCTATCTCGGAACGGTATACATTACCATCTTAGCCATAGGCCGAGATGCTTTCCATCGATCTCGGAACGGTATACAATTCCATCTTAACCATGAGGCCTAGATGCCGTCCATCTATCTCGGAACGGTATACAATACCATCTTAGCTATGAGGCCGAGATGCCGTCCATCGATCTCGGAGCGGTATACATTACCATCTTAGCCATGAGGCCGAGATGCTTTCCATCCATCTCGGAACGGAATAGATTACCATCTTTGCCATGTGGCCGAGATGCCGTCCATCGATCTCGGAACGGTATACAATACCATCTTAGCCATGAGGCCGAGATGCCGTCCATCGATCTCGGAGCGGTATACATTACCATCTTAGCCATGAGGCTGAGATGCTTTCCATTTATCTCGGAGCGGTATACTGTACCATCTTAGCCATGTGGCCGAGATGCCTCCATCGATCTCGGAACGGTATACACTACCATCTTAGCCATGAGGCCGAGATGCTTTCTATCGATCTCGGAACGGTATACATTACCATCTTAGCCATGAGGCCGAGATGCCGTCCATCGATCTCGGAACGGTATACATTACCATCTTAGCCACGAGGCCGAGATGCCGTCCATCGATCTCGGAACAGTACAGATTACCATCTTAGCCATGAGGCCGAGATGCCGTCCATCTATCTCGCAACGGTATACATTACCATATTAGCCATGAGGCCGAGATGCCGTTCATCGGAATCGGAACGCTATACTTTACCATGTTAGCCATGAGGCCGAGATGCTTTCCATCCATCTCGGAACGGTATAGATTATCATCTTTGCCATGAGGCCGAGATGCTTTCCATCGATCTCGGAACGTTGTATAATACCATGTTAACCACGAGGCCGAGATGCCGTCCATCTATCTCGGAACGGTATACATTACCATCTTAGCCATGAGGCCGAGATGCTTTCCATCGATCTCGCAGCTGTATACATTTTCATCTTAGTCACGAGGCCGAGATGCCATACATCGATCTCGGAACGGTATACATTACCATCTTAGCCATGAGGCCGAGGTGCCGTCCATCGATCTCGGAACGGTATACATTACCATCTTAGCAATGAGGCCGAGAAGCCTTCCACCGATCTCGCAGCGGTATACATTACCATCTTAGCCATGAGGCCGAGATGCCGTTCATCGGTATCGGAACGGTATACAATACCATCTTAACCATGAGGCCGAGATGCCGTCCATCTATCTCGGAACGGTATACATTACCATCTTAGCCATGAGGCCGAGATGCTTTCCATCGATCCCGGAACGGTATACAATACCATCTTAACCTTGAGGCCGAGATGCTGTCCAACTATCTCGGAACGGTATACATTACCATCTTAGCCATGAGGCCGAGATGCCGTCCATTGATCTCGGAACGGTATACATTACCATCTTAGCCATGAGGCCGAGATGCTTTCCATCGATCTCGCAGCTGTATACACTTTGATCTTAGCCATAGGCCGAGATGCTTTCCATCGATCTAGGATCGGGAAACAATACCATCTTAACTATGAGGCCAGTTGCCGCCCACTATCTCGGAACGGTATACATTACCATCTTAGCCATGAGGCCGAGATGCCGTCCATCGATCTCGGAACGGTATTCATTACCATCTAAGCCATGAAGCCGAGATGCTTTCCATCGATCTCGGAACGGTATACAATACCATCTTAGCCATGAGGCCGAGATGCCGTCCATCGATCTCGGAACGGTATACATTACCATCTTAGCCATGAGGCTGAGATGCTTCCCATTTATCTCGGAGCGGTATACTTTACCATCTTAGCCATGTGGCCGAGATGCCGTCCATCTATCTCGGAACAGTATAGATTATCATCTTTGCCATGAGGCCGAGATGCTTTCCATCGATCTCGGAACGTTGTATAATACCATCTTAACTATGAGGCCAGATGCCGCCCACTATCTCGGAACGGTATACATTACCATCTTAGCCATGAGGCCGAGATGCCGTCCATCGATCTCGGAACGGTATACATTACCATCTTAGCCATGAAGCCGAGATGCTTTCCATCGATCTCGGAACGGTATACAATACCATCTTAGCCATGACGCCGAGATGCCGTCCATCGATCTCGGAACGGTATACATTACCATCTTAGCCATGAGGCTGAGATGCTTCCCATTTATCTCGGAGCGGTATACTTTACCATCTTAGCCATGTGGCCGAGATGCCGTCCATCTATCTCGGAACAGTATAGATTATCATCTTTGCCATGAGACCGAGATGCTTTCCATCGATCTCGGAACGTTGTATAATACCATCTTAACTATGAGGCCACATGCCGCCCACTATCTCGGAACGGTATACATTACCATCTTAGCCATGAGGCCGAGATGCCGTCCATCGATCTCGGAACGGTATACATTACCATCTTAGCCATGAAGCCGAGATGCTTTCCATCGATCTCGGAACGGTATACAATACCATCTTAGCCATGACGCCGAGATGCCGTCCATCGATCTCGGAACGGTATACATTACCATCTTAGCCATGAAGCCGAGATGCTTTCCATCGATCTCGGAACGGTATACAATACCATCTTAGCCATGAGGCCGAGATGCCGTCCATCGATCTCGGAACGGTATACATTACCATCTTAGCAATGAGGCCGAGAAGCCTTCCACCGATCTCGCAGCGGTATACATTACCATCTTAGCCATGAGGCCGAGATGCCGTTCATCGGTATCGGAACGGTATACAATACCATCTTAACCATGAGGCCGAGATGCCGTCCATCTATCTCGGAACGGTATACATTACCATCTTAGCCATGAGGCCGAGATGCTTTCCATCGATCCCGGAACGGTATACAATACCATCTTAACCTTGAGGCCGAGATGCTGTCCAACTATCTCGGAACGGTATACATTACCATCTTAGCCATGAGGCCGAGATGCCGTCCATTGATCTCGGAACGGTATACATTACCATCTTAGCCATGAGGCCGAGATGCTTTCCATCGATCTCGCAGCTGTATACACTTTGATCTTAGCCATAGGCCGAGATGCTTTCCATCGATCTAGGATCGGGAAACAATACCATCTTAACTATGAGGCCAGATGCCGCCCACTATCTCGGAACGGTATACATTACCATCTTAGCCATGAGGCCGAGATGCCGTCCATCGATCTCGGAACGGTATACATTACCATCTTAGCCATGAAGCCGAGATGCTTTCCATCGATCTCGGAACGGTATACAATACCATCTTAGCCATGAGGCCGAGATGCCGTCCATCGATCTCGGAACGGTATACATTACCATCTTAGCCATGAGGCTGAGATGCTTTCCATTTATCTCGGAGCGGTATACTTTACCATCTTAGCCATGTGGCCGAGATGCCGTCCATCGATCTCGGAACGGTATACATTACCATCTTAGCCATGAGGCTGAGATGCTTTCCATTTATCTCGGAGCGGTATACTTTACCATCTTAGCCATGTGGCCGAGATGCCGTCCATCTATCTCGGAACAGTATACATTACCATCTTAGCCATGAGGCCGAGATGCCGTCCATCGATTTCGGAACGGTATACATTACCATCTTAGCCATGAGGCCGAGAAGCCTTCCACCGATCTCGCAACGGTATACATTACCATATTAGCCATGAAGCCGAGATGCTTTCCATCGATCTCGGAACGGTATACAATACCATCTTAGCCATGAGGCCGAGATGCCGTCCATCGATCTCGGAACGGTATACATTACCATCTTAGCCATGAGGCTGAGATGCTTTCCATTTATCTCGGAGCGGTATACTTTACCATCTTAGCCATGTGGCCGAGATGCCGTCCATCTATCTCGGAACAGTATACATTACCATCTTAGCCATGAGGCCGAGATGCCGTCCATCGATTTCGGAACGGTATACATTACCATCTTAGCCATGAGGCCGAGAAGCCTTCCACCGATCTCGCAACGGTATACATTACCATATTAGCCATGAGGCCGAGATGCCGTTCATCGGAATCGGAACGTTATACAATACCATCTTAACCATGAGGCCGAGATGCCGTCCATCTATCTCGGAACGGTATACATTACCATCTTAGCCATAGGCCGAGATGCTTTCCATCGTTCTCGGAACGGTATACAATTCCATCTTAACCATGAGGCCTGGATGCCGTCCATCTATCTCGGAACGGTATACTTTACCATCTTAGCCATGTGGCCGAGATGCCGTCCATTTATCTCGGAACAGTATACATTACCATCTTTGCCATGAGGCCGAGATGCTTTCCATAGATCTCGGAACGTTGTACAATACCATGTTAACCATGAGGCCGAGATACCGTCCATCTATCTCGGAACGGTATACATTACCATCTTAGCCGTGAGGCCGAGATGCTTTCCATCGATCTCGGAACGGTATACATTACCATCTTAGCCATGAGGCCGAAATGCTTTCCATCGATCTCGGAACGTTATACAATACCATCTTAACCATGAGGCCGAGATGCCGTCCATCTATCTCGGAACGGTATACATTACCATCTTAGCCATAGGCCGAGATGCTTTCCATCGTTCTCGGAACGGTATACAATTCCATCTTAACCATGAGGCCTGGATGCCGTCCATCTATCTCGGAACGGTATACTTTACCATCTTAGCCATGAGGACGAGATGCTTTCCATCCATCTCGGAACGGAATAGATTACCATCTTTGCCATGAGGCCGAGATGCTTTCCATAGATCTCGGAACGTTATACAATACCATCTTAACCATGAGGCCGAGATGCCGTCCATCTATCTCGGAACGGTATACATTACCATCTTAGCCATAGGCCGAGATGCTTTCCATCGATCTCGGAACGGTATACAATTCCATCTTAACCATGAGGCCTGGATGCCGTCCATCTATCTCGGAACGGTATACTTTACCATCTTAGCCATGTGGCCGAGATGCTTTCCATCCATCTCGGAACGGAATAGATTACCATCTTTGCCATGAGGCCGAGATGCTTTCCATAGATCTCGGAACGTTATACAATACCATCTTAACCATGAGGCCGAGATGCCGTCCATCTATCTCGGAACGGTATACTTTACAATCTTAGCCATGAGGCCGAGATGCTTTCCATCGATCTCGGAATGGTATACATTACCATCTTAGCCATGAGGCCGAAATGCTTTCCATCGATCTCGGAACGTTATACAATACCATCTTAACCATGAGGCCGAGATGCCGTCCATCTATCTCGGAACGGTATACATTACCATCTTAGCCATAGGCCGAGATGCTTTCCATCGATCTCGGAACGGTATACAATTCCATCTTAACCATGAGGCCTAGATGCCGTCCATCTATCTCGGAACGGTATACAATACCATCTTAGCTATGAGGCCGAGATGCCGTCCATCGATCTCGGAGCGGTATACTGTACCATCTTAGCCATGTGGCCGAGATGCCGTCCATCGATCTCGGAACGGTATACACTACCATCTTAGCCATGAGGCCGAGATGGTTTCTATCGATCTCGGAACGGTATACAATACCATCTTAGCCATGAGGCCGAGATGCCGTCCATCGATCTCGGAACGGTATACATTACCATCTTAGCCACGAGGCCGAGATGCCGTCCATCGATCTCGGAACAGTACAGATTACCATCTTAGCCATGAGGCCGAGATGCCGTCCATCTATCTCGCAACGGTATACATTACCATATTAGCCATGAGGCCGAGATGCCGTTCATCGGAATCGGAACGCTATACTTTACCATGTTAGCCATGAGGCCGAGATGCTTTCCATCCATCTCGGAACGGTATAGATTATCATCTTTGCCATGAGGCCGAGATGCTTTCCATCGATCTCGGAACGTTGTATAATACCATGTTAACCACGAGGCCGAGATGCCGTCCATCTATCTCGGAACGGTATACATTACCATCTTAGCCATGAGGCCGAGATGCTTTCCATCGATCTCGCAGCTGTATACATTTTCATCTTAGTCACGAGGCCGAGATGCCATACATCGATCTCGGACCGGTATACTATACCATCTTAGCCATGAGGCCGAGATGCCGTCCATCGATCTCGGAACGGTATACATTACCATCTTAGCCATGAGGCCGAGATGCTTTCCATCGATCTCGGAACGGTATACATTACCATCTTAGCCATGAGGCCGAGGTGCCGTCCATCGATCTCGGAGCGGTATACTGTACCATCTTAGCCATGTGGCCGAGATGCCGTCCATCGATCTCGGAACGGTATACACTACCATCTTAGCCATGAGGCCGAGATGGTTTCTATCGATCTCGGAACGGTATACATTACCATCTTAGCAATGAGGCCGAGAAGCCTTCCACCGATCTCGCAGCGGTATACATTACCATCTTAGCCATGAGGCCGAGATGCCGTTCATCGGTATCGGAACGGTATACAATACCATCTTAACCATGAGGCCGAGATGCCGTCCATCTATCTCGGAACGGTATACATTACCATCTTAGCCATGAGGCCGAGATGCTTTCCATCGATCCCGGAACGGTATACAATACCATCTTAACCTTGAGGCCGAGATGCTGTCCAACTATCTCGGAACGGTATACATTACCATCTTAGCCATGAGGCCGAGATGCCGTCCATTGATCTCGGAACGGTATACATTACCATCTTAGCCATGAGGCCGAGATGCTTTCCATCGATCTCGCAGCTGTATACACTTTGATCGTAGCCATAGGCCGAGATGCTTTCCATCGATCTAGGATCGGGAAACAATACCATCTTAACTATGAGGCCAGATGCCGCCCACTATCTCGGAACGGTATACATTACCATCTTAGCCATGAGGCCGAGATGCCGTCCATCGATCTCGGAACGGTATACATTACCATCTTAGCCATGAAGCCGAGATGCTTTCCATCGATCTCGGAACGGTATACAATACCATCTTAGCCATGAGGCCGAGATGCCGTCCATCGATCTCGGAACGGTATACATTACCATCTTAGCCATGAGGCCGAGATGCCGTCCATCGATTTCGGAACGGTATACATTACCATCTTAGCCATGAGGCCGAGAAGCCTTCCACCGATCTCGCAACGGTATACATTACCATATTAGCCATGAGGCCGAGATGCCGTTCATCGGAATCGGAACGCTATACTTTACCATCTTAGCCATGAGGCCGAGATGCTTTCCATCCATCTCGGAACGGAATAGATTACCATCTTTGCCATGAGGCCGAGATGCTTTCCATAGATCTCGGAACGTTGTACAATACCATGTTAACCATGAGGCCGAGATGCCGTCCATCTATCTCGGAACGGTATACATTACCATCTTAGCCATGAGGCCGAGATGCTTTCCATCGATCTCGGAACGGTATACATTACCATCTTAGCCATGAGGCCGAGATGCCGTCCATCGATTTCGGAACGGTATACATTACCATCTTAGCCATGAGGCCGAGAAGCCTTCCACCGATCTCGCAACGGCATACATTACCATATTAGCCATGAGGCCGAGATGTCGTTCATCGGAATCGGAACGCTATACTTTACCATCTTAGCCATGAGGCCGAGATGCTTTCCATCCATCTCGGAACGGTATACATTACCATCTTAGCCATGAGGCCGAGATGCCGTCCATCGATCTCGGAACGGTATACATTACCATCTTAGCCATGAAGCCGAGATGCTTTCCATCGATCTCAGAACGGTATACAATACCATCTTAGCCATGAGGCCGAGATGCCGTCCATCGATCTCGGAACGGTATACATTACCATCTTAGCCATGAGGCTGAGATGCTTTCCATTTATCTCGGAGCGGTATACTTTACCATCTTAGCCATGTGGCCGAGATGCCGTCCATCTATCTCGGAACAGTATACATTACCATCTTAGCCATGAGGCCGAGATGCCGTCCATCGATTTCGGAACGGTATACATTACCATCTTAGCCATGAGGCCGAGAAGCCTTCCACCGATCTCGCAACGGTATACATTACCATATTAGCCATGAGGCCGAGGTGCCGTTCATCGGAATCGGAACGCTATACTTTACCATCTTAGCCATGAGGCCGAGATGCTTTCCATCCATCTCGGAACGGAATAGATTACCATCTTTGCCATGAGGCCGAGATGCTTTCCATAGATCTCGGAACGTTGTACAATACCATGTTAACCATGAGGCCGAGATGCCGTCCATCTATCTCGGAACGGTATACATTACCATCTTAGCCGTGAGGCCGAGATGCTTTCCATCGATCTCGGAACGGTATACATTACCATCTTAGCCATGAGGCCGAAATGCTTTCCATCGATCTCGGAACGTTATACAATACCATCTTAACCATGAGGCCGAGATGCCGTCCATCTATCTCGGAACGGTATACATTACCATCTTAGCCATAGGCCGAGATGCTTTCCATCGATCTCGGAACGGTATACAATTCCATCTTAACCATGAGGCCTGGATGCCGTCCATCTATCTCGGAACGGTATACTTTACCATCTTAGCCATGAGGCCGAGATGCTTTCCATCCATCTCGGAACGGAATAGATTACCATCTTTGCCATGAGGCCGAGATGCTTTCCATAGATCTCGGAACGTTATACAATACCATCTTAACCATGAGGCCGAGATGCCGTCAATCTATCTCGGAACGGTATACTTTACCATCTTAGCCATGAGGCCGAGATGCTTTCCATCGATCTCGGAACGGTATACATTACCATCTTAGCCATGAGGCCGAAATGCTTTCCATCGATCTCGGAACGTTATACAATACCATCTTAACCATGAGGCCGAGATGCCGTCCATCTATCTCGGAACGGTATACATTACCATCTTAGCCATAGGCCGAGATGCTTTCCATCGATCTCGGAAGGGTATACAATTCCATCTTAACCATGAGGCCTAGATGCCGTCCATCTATCTCGGAACGGTATACATTACCATCTTAGCTATGAGGCCGAGATGCCGTCCATCGATCTCGAAGCGGTATACATTACCATCTTAGCCATGAGGCCGAGATGCTTTCCATCCATCTCGGAACGGAATAGATTACCATCTTTGCCATGTGGCCGAGATGCCGTCCATCGATCTCGGAACGGTATACAATACCATCTTAGCCATGAGGCCGAGATGCCGTCCATCGATCTCGGAACGGTATACATTACCATCTTAGCCATGAGGCTGAGATGCTTTCCATTTATCTCGGAGCGGTATACTTTACCATCTTAGCCATGTGGCCGAGATGCCGTCCATCTATCTCGGAACAGTATACATTACCATCTTAGCCATGAGGCCGAGATGCCGTCCATCGATTTCGGAACGGTATACATTACCATCTTAGCCATGAGGCCGAGAAGCCTTCCACCGATCTCGCAACGGTATACATTACCATATTAGCCATGAGGCCGAGATGCCGTTCATCGGAATCGGAACGCTATACTTTACCATCTTAGCCATGAGGCCGAGATGCTTTCCATCCATCTCGGAACGGAATAGATTACCATCTTTGCCATGAGGCCGAGATGCTTTCCATAGATCTCGGAACGTTGTACAATACCATGTTAACCATGAGGCCGAGATGCCGTCCATCTATCTCGGAACGGTATACATTACCATCTTAGCCGTGAGGCCGAGATGCTTTCCATCGATCTCGGAACGGTATACATTACCATCTTAGCCATGAGGCCGAAATGCTTTCCATCGATCTCGGAACGTTATACAATACCATCTTAACCATGAGGACGAGATGCCGTCCATCTATCTCGGAACGGTATACATTACCATCTTAGCCATAGGCCGAGATGCTTTCCATCGATCTCGGAACGGTATACAATTCCATCTTAACCATGAGGCCAGATGCCGCCCACTATCTCGGAACGGTATACATTACCATCTTAGCCATGAGGCCGAGATGCCGTCCATCGATCTCGGAACGGTATACATTACCATCTTAGCCATGAAGCCGAGATGCTTTCCATCGATCTCGGAACGGTATACAATACCATCTTAGCCATGAGGCCGAGATGCCGTCCATCGATCTCGGAACGGTATACATTACCATCTTAGCCATGAGGCTGAGATGCTTTCCATTTATCTCGGAGCGGTATACTTTACCATCTTAGCCATGTGGCCGAGATGCCGTCCATCTATCTCGGAACAGTATACATTACCATCTTAGCCATGAGGCCGAGATGCCGTCCATCGATTTCGGAACGGTATACATTACCATCTTAGCCATGAGGCCGAGAAGCCTTCCACCGATCTCGCAACGGTATACATTACCATATTAGCCATGAGGCCGAGATGCCGTTCATCGGAATCGGAACGCTATACTTTACCATCTTAGCCATGAGGCCGAGATGCTTTCCATCCATCTCGGAACGGAATAGATTACCATCTTTGCCATGAGGCCGAGATGCTTTCCATAGATCTCGGAACGTTGTACAATACCATGTTAACCATGAGGCCGAGATGCCGTCCATCTATCTCGGAACGGTATACATTACCATCTTAGCCGTGAGGCCGAGATGCTTTCCATCGATCTCGGAACGGTATACATTACCATCTTAGCCATGAGGCCGAAATGCTTTCCATCGATCTCGGAACGTTATACAATACCATCTTAACCATGAGGCCGAGATGCCGTCCATCTATCTCGGAACGGTATACATTACCATCTTAGCCATAGGCCGAGATGCTTTCCATCGATCTCGGAACGGTATACAATTCCATCTTAACCATGAGGCCTGGATGCCGTCCATCTATCTCGGAACGGTATACTTTACCATCTTAGCCATGAGGCCGAGATGCTTTCCATCCATCTCGGAACGGAATAGATTACCATCTTTGCCATGAGGCCGAGATGCTTTCCATCGATCTCGGAACGGTATACAATACCATCTTAGCCATGAGGCCGAGATGCCGTCCATCGATCTCGGAACGGTATACATTACCATCTTAGCCATGAGGCTGAGATGCTTTCCATTTATCTCGGAGCGGTATACTTTACCATCTTAGCCATGTGGCCGAGATGCCGTCCATCTATCTCGGAACAGTATACATTACCATCTTAGCCATGAGGCCGAGATGCCGTCCATCGATTTCGGAACGGTATACATTACCATCTTAGCCATGAGGCCGAGAAGCCTTCCACCGATCTCGCAACGGTATACATTACCATATTAGCCATGAGGCCGAGATGCCGTTCATCGGAATCGGAACGCTATACTTTACCATCTTAGCCATGAGGCCGAGATGCTTTCCATCCATCTCGGAACGGAATAGATTACCATCTTTGCCATGAGGCCGAGATGCTTTCCATAGATCTCGGAACGTTGTACAATACCATGTTAACCATGAGGCCGAGATGCCGTCCATCTATCTCGGAACGGTATACATTACCATCTTAGCCGTGAGGCCGAGATGCTTTCCATCGATCTCGGAACGGTATACATTACCATCTTAGCCATGAGGCCGAAATGCTTTCCATCGATCTCGGAACGTTATACAATACCATCTTAACCATGAGGCCGAGATGCCGTCCATCTATCTCGGAACGGTATACATTACCATCTTAGCCATAGGCCGAGATGCTTTCCATCGATCTCGGAACGGTATACAATTCCATCTTAACCATGAGGCCTGGATGCCGCCCATCTATCTCGGAACGGTATACTTTACCATCTTAGCCATGAGGCCGAGATGCTTTCCATCCATCTCGGAACGGAATAGATTACCATCTTTGCCATGAGGCCGAGATGCTTTCCATAGATCTCGGAACGTTATACAATACCATCTTAACCATGAGGCCGAGATGCCGTCCATCTATCTCGGAACGGTATACATTACCATCTTAGCCATAGGCCGAGATGCTTTCCATCGATCTCGGAACGGTATACAATTCCATCTTAACCATGTGGCCTGGATGCCGTCCATCTATCTCGGAACGGTATACTTTACCATCTTAGCCATGTGGCCGAGATGCTTTCCATCCATCTCGGAACGGAATAGATTACCATCTTTGCCATGAGGCCGAGATGCTTTCCATAGATCTCGGAACGTTATACAATACCATCTTAACCATGAGGCCGAGATGCCGTCCATCTATCTCGGAACGGTATACTTTACCATTTTAGCCATGAGGCCGAGATGCTTTCCATCGATCTCGGAACGGTATACATTACCATCTTAGCCATGAGGCCGAAATGCTTTCCATCGATCTCGGAACGTTATACAATACCATCTTAACCATGAGGCCGAGATGCCGTCCATCTATCTCGGAACGGTATACATTACCATCTTAGCCATAGGCCGAGATGCTTTCCATCGATCTCGGAACGGTATACAATTCCATCTTAACCATGAGGCCTAGATGCCGTCCATCTATCTCGGAACGGTATACAATACCATCTTAGCTATGAGGCCGAGATGCCGTCCATCGATCTCGGAGCGGTATACATTACCATCTTAGCCATGAGGCCGAGATGCTTTCCATCCATCTCGGAACGGAATAGATTACCATCTTTGCCATGTGGCCGAGATGCCGTCCATCGATCTCGGAACGGTATACAATACCTGTTGGATTTACCGACAATTTCAAAATCGCCTCTGCTTGTATCTGTCCTTGAAGTAACCGAAGACAGTACAAGGGCTGCAAGCCAGATGTGTCTTAAGAGGGTCTTCCCTGGAAAACCTCGACGCACCAGGCTAAGCAGTAAAAATTAGAAAGCGCGCTGTAGCGTGTAGACAAGGATCTTGTATCCTTGTTCTATGGTTTAGGATTTTGGGCCTGCATTGCTGTGGAAATTTTTCGCAGGTCAGTCTGCTGCAGATCCTCTTCAAGGAAAGACGTTTCGTTCCGAGCCGTGAAATAAAGTCTTGTCTTTATGAACTTTAACTTTGGTTTAGTTTAATCGGCACCCCATTCCCAATAGGTTATGGGCCCAGTTTGCGTTTTTTTAAAGACTGTATTTGTTTAGTTGTAACTGTGTGTTTTATAAACTATTTTATTTTTTTTGAACTTAGTTGTGTAGTTATTGTATATAGTAGTGTAATATTAAGTGCCGTAGATAATTGTAACTGTTTCGCTGAACTGCACAACGTTATTAAATAGTGCTTATTAGTTAAGTGTTTAAGTGTTTTGTGAATAGTCAGTCAGTGAAGAAAAGAAACTATGGAGAATTTAAAAACAAGAAGAAATATCAAACCATTTGATGGCGATAGATATAGTTCATGGAAAGTCAGAATACGTGCACTATTGAGTGAACTGGATGTCATCAAGGTGATTGACAATCCAGCACCTGAAAAACAGACTGATGCATGGCAGAAGG
This sequence comes from Lasioglossum morio, assembly GCA_916610235.2. Lineage (NCBI taxonomy): Eukaryota > Metazoa > Arthropoda > Insecta > Hymenoptera > Halictidae > Lasioglossum > Lasioglossum morio. Next base: position 10,893 of record CAKAJA020001057.1, on the reverse strand, counting down.
CAGAAAGAGTCGCTAAAAGTGTAATAGTGGAATATCTATCTGACTCTCTGCTTGGTTTTGCAAAACCCGAGAGCACCGCAGCCGAAATTTTGAAGAGTCTAGACGAGATATACGTGTTGATTTTAATATAAAGGAACCGTGGTGGTAAAATAAAAAATGCACTTCACACAACACAAGTATTCGGAAAATAACAAAAAATATACTTTATTTATTATAGTAAGAAATTCAGACCGTCACACTTGATCGATTCCCGATATAAATATAGAAAACTCGCGTGTCGCGTGTCGCGTGTACTGCTCGACTATAATTTCGGCACTCCGCAGAGTCCGAATCAGTAAAAAATCTCGAATTGAAAGAAATGCCCCGTCTGCTCCGGTGTCAGCTCTATTTAAAGAGATATTATCTGGGCGGAGGTATCCGCTAACGGGGGAAAAATCATCCCTATTCGCTAGACTACTTGGGGGAGGAGGGTCTTCCTGATCCGTGGAGGAGAAAGTCACTCCCTCAAGTCGTTTTAGTGAACTTCTAAAAAATACCCGAAAAATGACCCCCGGAGCAGCACGTCCTTACTACCCTAAGTGGATCTCTTAATTTATGGTCCCTCGACCTCGCGCAGTCCAAGGGTAGTGCTAATTGCCTGTATGGCCCGCACGTGTACTAGGGGCCCCTCTGTCCGTTCGGGCCCTCGCGTACCCGGATTAAGGACCCTCGGTACCCTTTTATGGCTCCTTTTCCCAAAATCATTTTTAGCGGTACAAAAAAGGGAAAAGGCCTCGTCGTAAAAATATGCGAGTCGAGGGGCCATCTGTGTCGCTTGGAAATGAACGCGCGTTTTTCACATCCTCCCACCTTGAGTCCTGGACTCAATGCGCTTTCGCTAAATGACATTCCTAAATAGCTTAAGATATAAAACAAAATACATATTAAACATAAGATAAAAATACATGGAATTCCACTTGGAACAATCTTCACGAAACATAATAATCGGGTTTTTGAATAATACGTCCGCTTCGAGTTTTAACAACGTTTTCGGTATTATTCGTAGTTTGAGCCTTGCGGTTTTCTTCGTTGTTGCTGTTACGAATAGTTTTTTCATTTATTAATACTTTACGCATATCCTTCCCGTTTTCGTCACTACGTTCGATCTCTAATGGGTAAATTCGCTGTATCGGCCTCTTTAATATGCCATCTTTGGTTTTTAAAATCGCTACCCTAACTGTACCGTCGCGGCCTTCGATCAGTTCTTCTATTCTGGCCAGCGGCCAATCAATCCGTTTGCGATTGTCGTCACCAATCAGGACGATATCCCCCAGTCTTATCACACGGTGTTCTTTTACATTACTTTTGAAAATCAGCTGACTGAGGTACTCCGTACGAAAACGTTGCCGCAGATGTTCTATTATTTCCTGTTTTCGTCGGATTGCACGGTTTAGATCAGTTTCTCTGAAGATATCGATGTCTGGACATTCAGATTCTCTCACATCGTTCAGAAACATCGCAGGTGTCAGAGGTTTTGGGTCTTCCGGAGAATCCGAAACGTACGTCAAAGGGCGCGAATTAATCGTACGCTCGCAATTAACTAAAACCGTATACATCTGATCGTACGTGAGGCATGATTTCCTAAGCACTTTGCGTAGAATAACTTTAACCATTCCAATCAACCGCTCCCACCAACCTCCCCACCACGCTGCCGTTGGTGGATTAAAGATCCATTGTATGCGTTTAGCTGAACTGGTTTTTGCGATAATATTCCAATTCAGCTTTTCAAAGGCGCTGTTGGCTCCTACAAAATTTGTGCCGTTATCGCTATAAATAACGGAGGGTCGATTGCGACGACCGATAAAATTATCTAATGCATCTAAAAATGCTGCCGTCGACAAAGATGTTACAAGTTCCAGATGTACCGCGCGATATACGGCGCATGTGAATAGACATATCCAGGCCTTTTGTTGCCCTCGCAAATACAGTGGTCCTGCGAAATCTACGCCTGTGACCTCGAAAACGGCCGCATCCCTAACGCGATTTAGCGGCAACGTACTTGGACTTGCTTTCATCGGTTTGGCGCATTGTCGTTTACAAATGACGCATTTTAAAATAATTCGACGTACAGTTTTGCGCATCTGAATTATCCAATATTTTTCTCTTAATTGGCACATTACTGATTGTACTCCAGCATGGTTCATGTTCTCGTGTGTCTCACGAATCAGTAATTCTACCACTTCGTGTTTATTGTCTAATACTATTGGGCACAGAAAAGGGAAACTGTCATTCCGTTCTATTATTCTTGTTCTTAGCCGTAGTAGGCCATCGGTGTGCTCGAAAACTTTAATAGCGGACAACTTTGGGTCCCTTTTTGGTAAAAACATTTCTTTTTGCAAACATTTTAATAACTTTACTTCTGTTTCATAAATCTCTTTGTAAGTCAAATATTTCTCTTTAATGCTTTCTTTTCTCAAAAATTTCTTAAACCTCAGCATGATACTAAAGAATCTTATTAGCTTGTTATACGATGAAAATCTATTTACCAAGCCTACATCTATATGTTTGACATTAAGCATTGAGATCTCGGCGGACTTTTTTAGCTCACTATTTACCTCACATTCGTCAATTTTGCCCTTTATACTTGGCCAATCTTGCTGACGGTCGCGCAACCAATCAGGCCCCTCCCACCAGCGCGAATCGAGCAGCTGTTTAGCTTGACATCCGCGCGACGGAAGATCGGCTGGATTTAGCGGTCCGGGTACATATTTCCATGTCCACGGTTCCGATAGACGGCGAATCTCGCGTACGCGATTCCAAACAAAAATACCCCATTGACTGTCTCGATTTATCCAGGTCAAAACTGTAGTTGAATCGGACCAACAAAAAACGGGAATGTCTCTACAATTGAGGGCTTGTAAAATGTCCTCAGTTTGACGACTACCTATGCATGCGGCCAATAGTTCGAGACGTGGAATGGTCGCGTTATCCGGTGCGATTCGCGCTTTCGCGGCAAGTAAATGCAATTCTACACGACTATCGTTTTCCACGCGCAAGAAGGTGACCGTCGCGTACGCTGACCGGCTTGCATCACAAAAAGTGTGCAGCGAAAAGACGCCCGTGCCGAATTTTCTCGGCATTTCGATATCACTTAAATAGTGTAATTGTCTCTGCCAATTACAAAACTCTTTCCGCGTATTTTCATCTACCGGTGTGTCCCAGTCATACCCTGCGCTCCACAGATTTTTCAATATTAATTTTGGAATCAGTGTAACTGGTGCCGTAAAACCGATCGGGTCGAACACCTTATGTGCCATAGAAAGAATTGTTCGTTTCGTTACGTCATTACTGCAGTTGTCGAGAATTGCAGGATTAATCGATATCGTATCGCGAAACTTATTGAATAAAATTCCGAGTACCAATGTGGTTTCTTTTCCCGAAAAATCGTGAGTATACTCCCACCCTCGTAATTCAAAATTACCCTCGGCCATAATTCCCTTCGCTTGTTGCATAAAAGAGCTTAATTCCGAACGAGATCCGACACTCGTGACACAGTTGTCCACATAAAAGGATTTTGCTAATTTGCTAATAACATCTTTGGACCATAACTGTTGATTCTGCATCTTCATAATTCTCGCAAAATGATATTCTAAAACTGCCCCCAACAAAAACGGGCTACTTGTAAGGCCGAATACTACGCGCTTATGACGAAATGCGACTAGCTTTCCTTCCGAAAACCATAGAAAGCGTAAATAATCGCGGTCTTTTGAATTGATCTCGATTTGTAAAAAAGCTTTACGAATGTCCGCAAGAACCGCTATCTCGTTTCTACGAAATCTCAATAACGTCGCTGGAATCAACTCGATCAGGTTGGGTCCCTTCTCTAAACACTGATTTAATGATGGATAACCCTTCTCGCTCGCCGAGGCATCAAATACTGGTCGTATCGGCGTAGTACTTCCGGGTTTTAAAACGTGACGATGAGGCAAATAGTGGGCCAAGTTTTTTAATTGGCTGTCCGGTACGCGCTCAATTATGCCCTGTTCGAGCCACTCCGCTAATATTTTATCATATTCCTCATAAAGGCCATCTCTGTTTAATTTTTTCACCGTACTATTTAATCTATTTCTGGCTAATTCGAAATTATATGAAATTGGTGCGTGGTTCTCGACCCAGGGCAATCCAACTGTGTACCGTCCGTCTTTGCTTAAAGAAATGTTTTCCAGAAAATTCTCTTTAACCCTCTCTTCTTTGGTGATCTGGGTCGTTCTTTCAATCGGATCCTGTATACCTATGAGATCCAACCTCCAGAGATCCGAAATACCCATCTCACCCGCGAACATCGACAATGCGGTAGAAGAACAGTTTTCCTGATCGTTAGTAGGGTTTTTACCCATAACTACCCAGCCTAAACTCGTCTCGAAAGCTGTTAAATCGTTCGTTAGATCGCGTTTCTTCCCGGTAAAAAGTTTGCCCGCCACGTCAGCGCCTATTAATACGTCTATATTCTTATCCGAAACATTCGTAGTTTCCAGATCGGTGAGAGAAACGTTGTCTTTTCCCAATTCTTTTACCCAAGGACCCGCTTTAATCGTTGGGACGTCCGTACAAATCGTATCCTCGTTCATGACTTGAAAATTGCATGAATATTTCCCATCTAAACTTTTCATACGAATCAAATAAATATCGTGTTCCTTGGATCCAGAGTTCGCACCGCCAAACAGTGCGTGTGTCACTGCTCTTTTTCCGAGAGGTTCATATCCCATAAATTTCGCTACCTCGGAACGAACATACGATCTGTGTGAACCCTGATCAATAATCACGCGTGCAACCTTTCTCTCTGAATCGGAATACAGTACGACGCGCAATGTTTGCAAAATGACGTCAGGCATATTAACGAAACTCGCGAGGCTTTGTTCGACGTTTTCTTTTCTATCGCGCGTTTCGCTTTTACTCGGTATCGCATTTCGCGTTGCGTTACATAAACTCGGACACATAAGTACTGAGTGACGGTTACCACAAAATGCACACGATATTCTAACTCGACAATTGCTCGACTGATGATTCGGCTTTAAACATTTGAAACAACATCTTCTTTGTTTGATCAATTCTTTTCGTTCGTCATGTGATAATTTTTTAGCCTTGTCACAATTCGCATTTTCGTGATTACCGTCACAAAATATACATTTTAAACGTCTTTCCTCACCCGAAAACAAAACGCTCGCGCTCGGCAGTTCCGTCAGTGGACTGGTCTTCTCCTTTCCCTTGTTGTCCCTACTTCTCTTTTCGGCAAGGGTTGATGATGTGAAGCCGCTGATCGCCATATTTATTCTCTCCTCATTGCTGACCTCGGCCTTGAGGAACTGGAGAAGTCGCGTCAGACGATCCGGAACTTCGCCACCATCCACTGGTTCGTTGCTGGTACTGAACGCCGATCGTTGCCACGTTCGAAGAATTTCCTCTGGTAACGAGGATTCGACGAGTGGGTACAACATCGTTGCACAATTGTCCGTTTTAACACCAAGTGTCTCAAGTGCGCGAATATGTGCTGATATTTTATCGTAGATTGTCGAAACATCTACTTGTTTCCCTTTATTAGTCGCATTCTGCAACGCAAGCGAAAGTAGCTCTCGTGTGTAAAACTCGATGAGCAAATCGTCTCGACCAAAGCGATTTTTGAGACTCTCAAAAGCTTTGTCGTAATTTTCAGCCGTTGTCGGGAATCCGTTGACGACACTTTCCGCTTTAGAGCCTTCCTCCATCATCTGTTTCAAATATTCTAATTTGTCTTCCTGGGAAACAGATCGGTCCTCGTGAATCTTTCGGAAATGAGACCAGAATTGCAGCCATGTGCTCACACTTCCACTGTATTTCACGACCTTCAGGAACGGCCTTTTAAACGGTTTCTCGGTCTGAGTCGATGATTGTCCATTTGTTTCTTGTCGACTGTTTGTGGTGATTTGCCCTAAAAACCTCAACTTGGCCTCTAGAAACTTTTCTTTATATTGGTCCTGAGCCTCCATGTCCGTTACGATGTCCTCTTCAGTAGCTGTTTCTGATAGAAAATCTACATACTTCGAGTTAGCAAGTTCTAAATCTTGCATCCTTGACTCGAGCATCTGTAGTGCAACTTGTCGATCTTCTAACGGAACGGTCGCGTTGTTGCATTTCGCAATGAAATTGTTGAGGCTCTTCGTAAACAGCGTGCGTTGGACCGTTCTTTGTTTCTTCGAGGTGTTCATTTTTATCTTGAGGTTATTCTACCACCACTAAGTCCTGTCACGGTCGCCAGATGTTGATTTTAATATAAAGGAACCGTGGTGGTAAAATAAAAAATGCACTTCACACAACACAAGTATTCGGAAAATAACAAAAAATATACTTTATTTATTATAGTAAGAAATTCAGACCGTCACACTTGATCGATTCCCGATATAAATATAGAAAACTCGCGTGTCGCGTGTCGCGTGTACTGCTCGACTATAATTTCGGCACTCCGCAGAGTCCGAATCAGTAAAAAATCTCGAATTGAAAGAAATGCCCCGTCTGCTCCGGTGTCAGCTCTATTTAAAGAGATATTATCTGGGCGGAGGTATCCGCTAACGGGGGAAAAATCATCCCTATTCGCTAGACTACTTGGGGGAGGAGGGTCTTCCTGATCCGTGGAGGAGAAAGTCACTCCCTCAAGTCGTTTTAGTGAACTTCTAAAAAATACCCGAAAAATGACCCCCGGAGCAGCACGTCCTTACTACCCTAAGTGGATCTCTTAATTTATGGTCCCTCGACCTCGCGCAGTCCAAGGGTAGTGCTAATTGCCTGTATGGCCCGCACGTGTACTAGGGGCCCCTCTGTCCGTTCGGGCCCTCGCGTACCCGGATTAAGGACCCTCGGTACCCTTTTATGGCTCCTTTTCCCAAAATCATTTTTAGCGGTACAAAAAAGGGAAAAGGCCTCGTCGTAAAAATATGCGAGTCGAGGGGCCATCTGTGTCGCTTGGAAATGAACGCGCGTTTTTCACAATACGAGAGGAAAAGTCTAGCCACTCAACTGGCTATTAGAAAAAGGCTCTTAACACTTAAATTGCAAAGTGATGTGCCGCTAGTGAAGCATTTCACTGTGTTTGATGAGCTCATATCGGAATTGGCAGGAGCTGGTGCGAAATTAGAAGAAACGGACAAAGTGTCACATCTTTTATTGACATTACCTACGACATATGACGGCGTGATAACGGCTATTGAAACTTTAACCGAGGCTAATTTAACATTAGTTTTTGTAAAAACTAGATTACTTGACCATGAGATAAAATTAAAATCGGAGATAAATTTGCCAAACATAAACATGGTTCAAGCAAATTACAACATGAAAAAGTATCAGAGGAATAGTTCAAAATTCAAAAATGTGTGGAAGAAACAGCCATACAATAAAGAAAAAAAACAATTCAACAGGACAAAAACTGATGCAGTCATAAAATGTCATCATTGTGGAAGAAAAGGACACAAGATAAATGACTGTTATTATTATAAAAGGAGCTGTCAACATGATAGTAATAGAAATAGAACAGTTCAAACAGTGCATATTGAAGAGCCACAAGTACCAGGAACTAGTTCTTCTGGTTTTGCATTTATGGCTGGAAATCAAGAAAATTGTGAAATAAAAAATAGTGATAAGATGACATTTATTTTGGACTCTGGTGCATCGGACCACATCGTAAATAAAGACAACGCTTTCCTCAACTTCGAAGAGCTGGTGCCGCCAATCAAGATTTCTGTTGCAAAGAACGGAGAATATATTATGGCAACAAAACGGGGAAGAATACAAGTGATCAGCAACATGGGCGTACGAGGCATGCTGGAAAATGTTTTATTTTGTCCAGAGGTGCCGTACAATTTATTGTCAGTCCGGAGAATGCAAGAGGCCGGTTTGACAATTGTTTTCAATGAAAAAGGAGTCGAAATAGGTAAAAATGGTAAACCTATAATGAAAGGTAAGACTCTAAATTCTTTAATAGGTATCGAAGTTAGGATAGATAAAAGAATGAAAGAAATTAATCATTTCCAAGCTTACAGTAGTGTCAATAATGATTATGTTTTGTGGCATAGACGTTTAGGCCACATCGGTAAAACAAAATTTGTAGAATTGAAAATCAAACAAATGGTTGATGATAAAGAGTGTATTGAGAAGGTTATACCTACTGAAAATTTGTGCGAAGCTTGTATAAAAGGCAAACAAGCAAGACTATCTTTCGAAAAGGCCAAAGATAAAAGCCATATCAAACGACCATTGTTTGTTATTCATTCAGATGTCTGCGGTCCTATTACTCCTTCAACGATAAATAATAAAAATTATTTTGTTCTATTTTTGGATGATTATACTCATTACTGTGTAACGTATTTGATTACGTACAAATCCGATGTGTTTTCGGTTTTTCAAGACTTTGTTGCAAAAAGTGAGGCACATTTTAATTCTAAAATTGTTAACTTGTATTGTGATAATGGTGGAGAGTATTTATCAAATAAGATGAAGGATTATTGTGCACAGAAAGGAATTAGCTATCATTTAACTGTTCCACGAACCCCTCAATTAAACGGTGTTTCCGAACGAATGGTTAGAACAATAACTGAAAAGGCACGCACTATGATAAGTGATGCTAGTTTAGATAAAGCGTTTTGGGGAGAGGCAGTATTGACTGCCACATACTTAATTAATTTAACTCCAACTAAAGCTTTAAGTTTAAACAAAACACCATTCGAATTGTGGCATGATAAGAAGCCCAAATTAAAGTATTTGAAAATTTTCGGTTCAACCGTATATATACATAGTAAGATTAGAAAAACTAAGTTCGATGAAAAGTCATGGAAGGGTATATTAATTGGCTATGAACCGAACGGGTACAAAGTGTGGGATGTGGAACAAGAAAAATCTCTTGTTGTTAGAGATGTGATAGTTGATGAAATAAATTACTTGCAAACTCGACCAGTAATGAGACCTGTTATAGTTGATAAAAATATCTATAATAAAACTGATGCATCTGACTTACAGTTAAAATCAGTAGAAATAGATAAAAGGTCTTATAAATCTGATAATGATGAATCAGATATACCAAAGGCGAGAGAAAAGGTAAATTCAGAAATGAAATTAGGTGCTGAACCTAATAAATCTGTAACAGAAACAGATACGCACAATAATTCTCTATCTGAAAATGTTAATCACAATACTGAAAACAATATAGAACCCCGAAGAAGTAATAGGATCAAACAACGTCCTCCTATATCATATAATGAATGTAACACACAGTATGATCTTTTAATGTGTGCAGAGTCATTTATTAATAAGATACCCAGTTCATATGAGGAAATTGAATCTAGAGAGGATAGAATTAAATGGGAACATGCGATAAATGACGAAATCAATTCATTGCTAACAAATAAAACTTGGACATTGGTTGAAAAACCAGAAAATAGAAACATTGTTGATTGTAAATGGGTATTTACCATCAAAACAGATGAACACGGAAATCCATCAAAATATAAGGCGCGTCTTGTTGCTCGCGGTTTCAGTCAGAAATACTTAATTGATTATGACGAAACATTTGCACCAGTTGCGAGAATGGCAAGTTTTAGATGCATAATTGCCATAGCTAATCAATTCAATTTATTGTTACACCATATGGATGTGAAGACAGCATTCTTAAATGGTAAATTAAAAGAGGAAATTTATATGAGAGTTCCTCAAGGAATTATATGCAAAAACAATCAAGTCTGTAAATTAAATAAAGCTATCTATGGTTTAAAACAGGCAGCGAGAAACTGGTTTGAAGTATTTGAGAAAAGCCTTGTAGATGAAGGTTTCCGAGGTTCACCAGTCGACAGATGTTTATATATATTAGATAGAGGAAATATAGTAAATAATATATATGTTGTACTATATGTGGATGATTTAATGATTGCTACTGCAAAAGAGGATACCATGAAAAACTTTAAAACATACCTAATGAATAAATTTAATATGGTAGATTTAAAGGACATTAGTCTTTTCTTAGGTATAAAAATTGAACGAAAACAGAATAAAATATCCTTAAGTCAAGCTAACTATATTAATACAGTTCTTAGAAGATTTAATATGCATGAGTGTAAGCCGGTGAGCACACCTTTGCCGAGCATACTTGATTATTTGGCATTGAATTCTGATGAAAAATGTGAAGCACCATGTAAAAGTTTGATTGGTTGTTTAATGTACATAATGGTGTGTACAAGGCCTGATTTGAGTACTGCAGTAAATATTTTAAGTAGATATACTAACAAAAATAATAAAGAACTTTGGCAGAATTTAAAACATGTATTAAGATATCTCAAAAGTTCAAGTAATATTACATTGAACTATGTAAGAGATAATTATAATAATATAATAAGCGGTTACGTTGATTCTGATTGGGGAGGTCATGATGAAAATGATAGACGAAGCACAACAGGTTATTTATTTCAATTATTTGAACGATGCACAATAAGTTGGTCTACAAGACGACAAGCATCGGTAGCTGCATCATCTACTGAAGCAGAATACATGGCACTTTTTGAGGGTGTAAGAGAAGCTTTATGGTGAAAGTCCTTGATAGTTAGTCTGAGTATAGAAATATCAAAACCAATTACAATATATGAAGATAATAACGGTTGTATTAGTATAGCAAATAATCCTAGCAATCATAAGAAATCGAAACATATAGACATCAAATATCATTTTTCCAGGGAGCAAATAGAGAAAAATGTAATAAAACTTGAATATGTTTCCACAGAGAATCAAGTTGCAGACATTTTTACAAAGCCTCTACCAGCTATAAAATTTGTGGAGTTCAGGACAAAGATGGGTCTGGAAGGATAATAATAAAAAAAAAAAAAAAAAAAAAAAAATATATATATA